>BJKM01000430.1:154333-446833 GCA_015082035.1 Chaenogobius annularis | reverse complement strand
AACGAGATCCGGAACTACCGCGAGAGAAGGCAGCATGTGTCTGTGCTAAAAGGTACCGCCGTATATATACAGTCGATATGGACGGCTGTGGAGAAATGAGTGGTAATCAGTGGTAAATTACAGATTAATATAGTACCGCTTGTCTTTATTATGTCTTGTATAGACGTGTTGTGTGTGTGAGTTCTGGTGGTTGGAAAAGCCTCTAGAGCACATAATAGGGCTGTGCAATTCACAACATTTTAATCGAGGTTGTGATTCGTTTATTTCTAATCAATGATCAGCTTGGGTCTTTTCAATGCAGTGGTTTAGAACTCGGACTATTTACTTGTTATAATGTTAAATGACAATTATTCTGTCTGTGGTGTTTATTGACATACAATTAATATTGAAAGAACATTTTTGTTAATAATGCAAAATAAAGTAAAATTGAAAATTGTGATCAATCAATAGGAGGGGAAAAATTTTTATTTTTTTATTTTTTTGTAATATTGCCCAGCCCTTGCAGATTGGCAGCCTCGATCCTGTCAGTCTGTCCTAGGGCATCTGTGGCTGTGGAAGTAACATACTCCAGAAGTTGTAGCAATGACGTATTATTAGGGAGTACACAGGAGAAGACAGTACCGTAGTTGTGGTGACATGAGGACATCTAGAACAGGGCATGAAGGACACGCGGGTTTGGAGCAGACCGTGACTCACTGCACTAGACTGCTCACATTTCCCTCAAATACAGACGCCTTTTGTTTTTGTAACAATATTCCTCCGTTTAAGCCACAGCGGTTATGCTGTTAGCGCCAACAATTTTGGATATGTTCTTCCTCATATCATATACAAGTATCAGTGTAATGGATATTCAGGTTAAAGGTAAATTTACCGTTTGAATTTCAGATCATGTATGCCGTCTGAAGGAAACATGTTGCCAGTCTGCGCCAACTGCCTTTGCTCTCTTTCAACCGCCACCAATTAAAGACACACCACGTACACACACAGGAGAGGCAATCTTGAACATTGTCACCACTTAGCTACTACAGCCATTTATATTAGAATGTTTTTAGACATTTGTCCAGATGATTTACAAAGTTTTACACAGACTGCATTTCATGTTTGTCCCATGGTGGCATGTGGTAAGTGACCTGACCAAGCCACAACAAAGGTTTGAATCACATCCAAATCTAAGCGGAGATTCATTGCGGGAGCAGCTTTGACTGGGAGATCTTAAAGATGTGCCCTTGGGCAAGACACTTAACCCACCTTTAGAGTGTCTGACAATATCAAAAGCTTTGGAATCTTTTCAAGTGTTTCAAGTACCCCAATCCCTGACCTGTTCCTGTCCCTCTTGTGTTTCAGAAAACTCCTTGCCAAAACCCAAAGAGTCCAAAGTGTGTGTCCCGTCCGTGCTGTCCATGAAGCCTGTGGACGTGTCCAGTGTCCCCGCGTCCTCTCCGTCCTCCTCCACCAGCTCCACCCTCAGCATCCCCAAAGAGCTCAAGAGCGCCCCCGTCATCGTGCCGCTCATAAAGCCCTCTGCAGGTACTGGGACACACTTCTGTTCCAGTCATAGGTTTGATGCATTAGTTATAGGAAGTTTTTAGAAGCTAAATCAAAATTGTCTATGCATATGATTTTATGGGGGAATTTTCATCATCATTTTCTGTTATGCTGCTTTGTACAGTATGTGCCTCATTTATGAAGCATTTGCTTCATGCAAAACAGATATCTGTGCTAAAAGTAAAAACCTGATGCAGTTGACATCTACATCTCACACAGATGCTAAAAAGGACAGAGCATAGTTTTTGCTCCTATGACTGAACTAATATGCAAAACGATGTGTTTGCGCCAACATGCTCCAAATTTGAGGCAGAGGAAATGAAAATAAAGCAGTTTAGCTGGCGGTGCCAGATTTCATCTCATGTGGGCTAAAACTCTGATAATAGAGTGCATTGGAGGTATGTGTACAAACAGTTTGCACAGGATAGCTACTGCAATTTGTGCACCAATCGGACATTTGGTTGTGATTTTGTGACGTTTTAAAGACTCACTTACAAAGATAAAACAGAAGGTGTTGTTTTCACAGCAGTGGTAACAAAATATTTTTACCTGTAACACTTTGGCCCTGACTCCCACAGACAAGTATTGCACTGAAGTGAAGCGTTCTATGGCAGCTTTCCATCAAATTGGGCTTTCACGCGTCTGGGTAACGTCCTTTAATGTCCTAAAACAAAGACGGCTGACTTCACTCCCTGCATGTAAGGATCCTGGATGAGGCGTGGTGTCTCTGCTCTGCTGCCATGCAAACAGGTGTGCGTGTGGGCGTATCCATCATCCTGCATTAAAATCCAAACAGAAAATAATTTCTCTTCAATTCACCAGCTCTGGTTAACCTGCAGTGAAAGGTTTTCATGGATCCTCATCCGCCGCTCCTCCAGTTTAGTACCTTGACTGATAAATGTGTCCCTAGTGTATAATGCATTTATGATGATGAAGTTTTGCATTGTATTATTCATCCATTCAGGCAAATGATTGGCTGGAATCTGACCACTGCAAAACTAGGTGAATGAAGTGTCTGGCAAAATATGGCTGAACTCCTAATATTCCTTTTGGGGCAGGGAATAAAATACAACTCTTGGAACTAACATTTATGTAAATAAACTTGGGACAAACCTGGGACTCAACCCTGGAACTAAACATGGACTAGAACTGGACCACACAAAGTCTATCATCAGCACCAAACAGGAGGAAAGAACGCATCCTAAGTCAATGTCCTAAAAGAGTTTTTATACATATGTTCAGAATATGTCTCACCTCGCAATGTTTCATGTCCTCACTGGACATGGACTGTCCAGGTCATGTGTGTGTGCTGTCTCATACTCTATGTCTCACCCTCCTTCTGTCCTTCTCTGACCGTTTCTGTCCTCTGTGCCTCTCTGTCCACAGTGGAGGACACCCAGGCTGTCCAGATCGTGTGTGTGTGGTGTCAGAAGGAGGGCGTGAAGAGGTATTCTCTGTGTATGGGCTCCGAGCTCAAGAGTTTCTGCAGTGAGAAGTGTTTCGCCGCCTGCAGACGAGCGTACTTCAAACGCAACAAGGTCAGGATTGGACACTCTCATAATTACATGCAAATGGGATATTTTACTCACTAAAAAACATCGACTTGGTTGGAACAGGTCTAAAAATGAATAGCAAAATTAAACTAGTAATAAATAAACATTCTGTTATGCTCATGAATAGTAATTACAAGTGAACTGAATATTGCACAATAACTTTATAGGAGGATTTTACAGCACCCTTTGATGACAACAGACAGGAATTATGTCTCTCAGTGGAGCAGCGTTGATGGGCATTCGTCAAAGAAACATATGTTCACACAATGTACTTGTGTACTGTACTGCAGTATACATTTTTATATAAATCTCTCACCTCATGATACAAGGAGATGTTTTCATCAGCTATTAAACTGTCGTGATTGGACTAACACAAACGCTCAAAGCACAACCTGAGTAGGAGGTCAGAGTTTGTGGGGACACTTAGGCTCAGTTTCTGGCTAATGGACTTGGGCCTGGTCTGGATTCACTGATGTGGACCGGCAGAGCACCGGATGGAGCTGACTCGTCCTTTTAAAGTTTGTTTAAAGACCTGGTGACAGGCTGCAGGCTCAGCTTACACCCTCGTATTTATACTACAGACGCTTTATTCACACACAAAAAGAAGAGGCGCTAAAAGGCCAACAGATCAGAGACTCATGTTTCACTCATAGGAAAAGCTAGAAAGGACCTAACAACTTGAGCAGAAAACCTGTCAGAAGCCGGTCTAAACATTGTACACGTAAGCTAACAAACCGCTCCCTATATCGCAGTTACCGCAGTTAGCAGATGCCCTTCCTGACACAACCAGCCAACTGATGTCACTGGAGTGAGTGAAAAGGGTGAAGGGTCATGCTCAAGGACCCAACCGCAGTTTAGATTTTAGGATGAGAAGTGAACTGTTTACCCTCTTATTGAGGGGTGAATGTAACAGCACCACTGTCACCCCTAAAGTCCTATATGTGTACATTATTCAAGTTCCTACTACTATTACTTTAACTTCTCATTGTGACCATTTTTCCTCCATAATTCTATCTGTGTGGTTTTCGCTAAACTCAATACAGACAGATCAGATCAGGCAGTGAATATCACTGACAACATGTTACAGACGGAATCTAACCTTTATTAAAACTTAGAATCTAACAAAACAACAAAGTAAATTTTTTAGTAAAGACTACACAATTGTTTTTATTTGTAGATTATTTGCTTGTGGTGTAGTTATTTTGATATTTACTAGACTCCAAAATTAGCATTATCATCAAAAAAAAATAAAAATACTGTATGTTTAATGTGTTGTCAGTGACGCCCACTGTCTACTGTCCACTGCCTGATCTGTCAGTATTTATTGATTTTAGATCGACTCGGGGAAAACCCCAAAGAGATAGAATTGGAGGTGAAGTGATCGCCGGCACTACGATGTGGACAGAGCTTTGTTCTGTTTCTAATATGATGTAGTTTGTGTGGAAAACATATTGATTTATCTGATGCTTAATATTTCTCTATAGAAAACTCCAGCAGAGGGCGCAAGGAAACCATCCGTTGGCTTATGCATTAGTGAAGCAATACTAAACATAGAGGTGCACTTTTGTGCACTACTGCCATTTTGAGGTCTCAAGACGGACACATACAAAATGTTAAAAAATGTATATATATCTTCATTAAATTATTCAAGCTTCACAATCCTCGCACAAGTACTCCTCACCCCAGAGAGGAGGGCCTGGCCTTGGGGTGGGCTTGTCGGTTCCTGTTGGAGCAGCAAGGCCTGGGGCAGGGGTCCACTTTCAGCGCATTCCTTCCTCTCGGCCGCATCAGGTTTCCCATCTGAACCCCACTTGAATGCTCTCTTATCCTCTTCCACCAATCTACAGGTCTTTCCTAGAACACTACTTCTGTCAAGGCAATGTGACAATGCATCAGATTTGGAAAGATTGTACTTGTGCAGCTCCTGTTGCTCTTTGGTCATACTAAATGATAAATATTTGTGTCTATTTTGGCCTTGTGTTACTTAAGAGGATCAAATTTGGTTTAATGACCTCTGAATGTTTCCACTTTGCATTTAGGCTGCAAAAGGAAAGCAAATCCATCCCCAAGTGGTGTTTCTGATTTCACGTGCTGATTAACTTCAGTTAATTTTAAACTTGGAAATATCAATATTACTTTTAATCGATTAAATAAGAACATCAATTTAACTTTATTGCTTCAATTCAAACTTTGTGCCACAAGTTCAATATTCAGATTGAAATACATTATTTTTTAGATTCATTTTTCTTTTTTCTTACATTGCAGCACTTTGTAAGAAAATCAGACTCCTGTGTGCTATCTACATCTTTAATTGCATGTATTGTTTGCAAACCAGGAAGTAAGTTAAAATGTGTTCTGGGATGAGAGCTGATTGGTTGTGCTGCTTTGCTGTCTGAAAAAGAGGCTGCTGCGCACACGACCAAACATTCATGTGATGTGCAAAAGTGTGATAGAGCATAGAAGTAAATCAAACACATTTTAAAGCAATGTTGATATTCCACATGATTTTGTTGTGGTGACCCAGAAGATAATCAGATGAGATGTTTGGCTGTTTCTTGCCTCAGATTCAGATGTAGGCCATTTTGTGATGAGTATCTGTGTGTGAATCACAGGATACTGTTGACTGTGCCCCTCAACCAGTGCGCTCACATTTCAGAAATATAATACTCAGGAGGCAGTACGCACACAGACCTGTTTATGGAAGACGATAGGTCTTCTCACATTTTAGACAAGTTCCAACCAGTCACCTCTGCTGCACCTTCTCTGTGCACTCTTTGTGTGTGTTCATTTCAGTGCAAAAGTGTTTTTTTTATTGAATTCGTTTATGACACTTTGGCTTTACCAGATTAAGTGATTATTATGATACCAGTGTAGGGATTGACAATGGCTTTTTCATCCCCTCGAAACACACTTAACATATAAAGTTAACTACTAAACAACATATGAATAAAAGTTCAAACATTATGAGACGATCTGAGCAAACATCAGCGAGTAAGTAGTCTTACTTCTTGTTATATGGCACCATTTTGATTTTGTTTGATTACTTTGGCACCAGTCCTACATTTACATCATCATATTAAACACATGGATGCCTGAGTTTTATAGTTAATATAGTTGTTTTCGTAGTAGTGATAGTAGTAGTAAAACATTTAGTGAAACAAGTATTCCTTTGATTCTGGTCACACTGAAATGTTGCGTCAATATTCCAAAGTTTGATTTTCAATCTATGTGCTACTATTACTGCTGTTGCCATAGCACCTGCATCAGAGCACTACATACTTACACATACTAAGTCTTTTGTCACCTGCCTTTCTCTGTCTGCCGCCCACAGCCTGCTACATTTGCCTCACAACCAATCAACTCTCAAATCACAGCAGCAGAACCATCAGTCTCCTCAGTCTCTCCATCTTTCACCACCATCAGATTCTAAGCCCAAGGAACATATTTTCCCATTGTTCCACTCACGTCTACAATTCCAGAGTCTAAATGACAAAGCTTAACTGTATACATCATTTTTTATGGCGCCCTACTCATTTGTGTTTGTTGTAGTCCGCCCCTGTTGAATGCTATCGTTGCTAAATGTTTTGTGTTGTTTAGGCCCGGGATGAGGACCTCCAGAGTGAGCGCTCCCCACAGCCCTCCCACACCGAGGACTCGCCCAGACTGGTGCTGAAGATCAACAGCTCTGTGCGAGTAAGTCCTGACACCCCCTTCTCTCTACTGTCAATGTGCCTTTGTGTACTCATGTGTCTGCTAATGTAACGCTCTCACAGGCCTATCACTATAACACACAGATAGCATTACATTCTGGAGCTGTAGGAGACGCTTGCACTTACCCAATGTTCAAAGTTTGGTTAAGCTGCAGAATTGTCTTTGTTTACACACAGACATAATATAATCAACAGTATTGGAAGCAAATGTGTCCCCGCCAAAGATTGAACCCACAACCTTTGTGCCAGTGGGCCAATTTCTCTACCAACAGAGCTAGTCCCTTAAAGGAACCATATGTAGCCTGCTTAGATATGCTAAGACAGGTGCTAAACTGAGGGTACTACTTATAATCAGCACGCACGATTTTGTGGGCGTGTTGCACCATATTTACCATTACGCGCATATTATCGGTGGTGCAAAACATACTGACATTTTACCTCAAAGGCAGGACATTTCAAGATTACTCAAACATGCACAAATCAATAAAAATTACAACCCTGAGTAAGCTATGAACATGTGGCTAATAGTGAGAACGCTGCAATTTTATTTTATCAAGCGGTTTTAGATCATTAAGTAGTTTTACATCAATACTATGATTTAAAATGTCCAAAATATAAAGCAAAGGGATCCATGGGTATCATACATTATAACTTTATAGCAGACAAAAGCATAATACGGCTCCTGTAAGTTCAGCAACACTGTCCATTATTCAACACGTGTGGTTAAACCTGGTCTTTTTAAAATTGTACATTAAGTCTAGATGTAATAATCTAATATGTTTCCACATTTGACCCTTCGCAGTCTCTGTCCCCTGTGTCACAGGCTTGTGACTGGTGCAAACATGTCCGTTACACCAAAGAATACCTGGACTTTGGGTCGGGCGAGGAGCGTCTCCAGTTCTGCACCACCAAGTGTCTCAACCAGTATAAGATGGATGTCTTCTACAGAGAGGCCCGCGCGGCTCTCTCCACCAGCACAAACTCCGAATCCAGTCCAGGCCGGGGAAGTGCCAGTCAGGAGGGACATTGTTCTGAAGGCAAAAACAGCATCCCTCAAAAGCTCCTTACTCCTGAATCTTGGACCAGTAGTAACGGTGAGACTAGACATCGGAAATCTTCACCAAAAATCAATGCGGCTAGCGAATCACCTCCAGAACCAAAGGCATCAGGATCAAGAACTTTGGATAGACCTCCGCTACCCCAGCCACCTGTTCCTCCCCCTGCCGTAGCTGTATCACCCCATCACAACCCTGCCCCACACCCTCTACACCCTTCATCTCGTCCTATGCTAGACCACCCGCATGCCCCCCTGATGCCTATGCCGTTCATCCGACCTCCCCTGCACGCTCAAGGGCTAAGAAGTCCACTAACAAACCCTTCAAGACATCCAGGACCACCTTCCAGCCCCATCCACAGACCCCCGCATTCTCCCCACTTGCAGCCCCCTACCCCCGCAGCCACCATGAACCCGCCCCTAATGCACCCCTTTCCTGGAGCTTACTTCCCAGGACTGCATTCTCCACCACTGAACATGTTACCACGAGGCCCAGTTCCACCTGTAGCACCTATGCCAATGCCTCATATGATGAATTTCGGAATACCATCTTTTAGCCCGCTACTTCCCCAACCGACTATCCTCGTTCCTTATCCAATTATAGTTCCTCTGCCGGTACCTATTCCTATACCTATCCCAATTCCGCTCAAGACAAACCAGGAGCGTTCATTGAGTCATAGCGGGGTGATCCAACCAGTTCCAGAGGGTTTAGACAGGTCGAGATTCCGAGCCACAAGACCACAATCGCCAGAGGAAAACAGCAGCCCAGAAGGCGATAGATTCGCTGATTGTCAGGATTCCCCCTCACCGAACGACAACACAAAAGATTGGGTAAAATCCGAAAGATCATTCCCATCTCCATCTTCAACGGCCAATAGCGAAGTCTCGTCTCCCTGTTCAGAAAATTTTGATTATAAGCAGTCTACAGAAAGACATGTAATACAGAGGGTGTTGCATAGGACCCAAGTTAAGGTAGAGCCAAGTGCCAATGGTGTGGTTGATTTATCAGGGCTTGGGGAGATAGGAGTTAGACCAGGACACATCATCAGATCTGTTTCGCAGTCTCCACCCCCGGACACAGTCTATCACCTCAAAAATCCCACTTGTAGTCCAAAACATGCAAGTCAAATGTATGAAATTGCACAATTGAAATCCAACGAAAGTGCCACAAATGGTATGGCCACATCACCGACAAGGTCCAGCTCGCCCTCACATATTAGTCCGGAAGAAGTAAAAGAAAATAAGTGCCAAAATGTTGAATCCCAAATGGAGGAACCAGTCGTGAATATAGGGGATGTTGGGGAAGACCCTCACGTCCCAGATGAGGATCACGCCTATGCCCTGCCAACAACGCCAAAATCTAGCGGGACCATAACACCAACCCCCACCCAACCCACCACGACAACCACGACTACCACAACAACCCCGCTGCTCCTGCCTAAACTCAGGGACAAGGGCAGCCTGAGGACACCAGCCACGGCGCCCCCCGCTGGTGGGGACATGGAGCCTGCGATGAAGAGGAGGTGTCTACGCCTACGGGAGCAGAACAAGTAAAAAGATGGAGGTGAGAGAGGGGATTTGGGGGGAGTGTTAATATGTTACTATATTAACTCATCATTCAATAATTGAGAGATGGATAGAATTATATATTTTGATACTCAAAATGTCTTGAGTTTAACTCTTCTTTCCGTTATCGGGACCTTTGTGTTATTTTCGTCTGAGCTGTAGATGCTTGAAGGTTAAGTACCTTCTGTGACTCACTAACCCTACTATTTATTCATTTCAGCTCATATATATCAATATGGCATATTTAAAAAAAGGTTTACTGGAATAACCCTGCTTTAGGTTTACTGTCTCAGTGGTACATAGTGGTTTCTATTCATTGTTTATCGAGATATTTTCTGTAGCCATATGTTACACTTTGAAATGTGTTACTCTGACACGCCTAATTAGGTGCGTATATACAGTGAAAGCATACATATTACTCTGTTAGTCTTTCTGAACTTTTATTTCTTATTTCTAAAACATATGTTTAAGATGAGATTTTTTCTTTCGAACCAATCAACTTTAGCATTTGAGATACTTGGCCCTGATTTCCAGTTTAGCCTTGATGTACGGTTGGTTTTGTTCTCTTTTTGTCCTGGTTAGTCATGGTATAGTCCAGGGTTTAGTTCTGGGTTAGTCCAAGTTTAGTCAAAATGTTGATGTTGGTGTGACTGTGTGCATGTGCATGCTACTTTAGACTTCTTCCATAAACAAGTGGTTCTTATACTGTGTGGTACTGGTACTGTATACTGTTGGTATATGGACTTCTGGTGGTGATCAAGAGTATTTTAGCTAGTTCAGACCTGCTTTACTCCTCTTATACACTTTTCATTCTTGGTTTGTTATTATTAAGTCTTAAGTCTTAGTATCAGAGTGATTGTTCAGCTCAGGTCATAATTTAGATTTAGGTGAATTAAACCGTTAAGGAGTTAAGCAATTATAAATGGCAATTACTTAACTGTTTATGATGTAAATCCAAGTTTTGAGAGACATTTTTCATAAAGTCCTGAGCTCAGAATGACTTAAGTCCCTTGTAATCCAGTCATCTGTGTTTGAGTGATTTCCTCCTTGAGACGCTCCGATGCCAAGAAAAGGAACAGCACTCCTCCAGTCAGTGCCAGTGAGACACTTTTTCCACCTCCATTTTGGAAATCTGATCTGGGCCAGACCCGGGTGTACTCTCAAGCCACAGGCACAGTGTCACATGACCACCGCAAATGAGATCAAGCCCAGAACAGAGAAAGTTGTTGAGACGAGCACTTTTGGGTTCT
Source organism: Chaenogobius annularis (assembly GCA_015082035.1). NCBI lineage: Eukaryota > Metazoa > Chordata > Actinopteri > Gobiiformes > Gobiidae > Chaenogobius > Chaenogobius annularis. The sequence continues at coordinate 436,155 of BJKM01000430.1, read as the reverse complement.
CTCAGGAAATATAATCAGAACGTCAAAATTTGTGTTATAGGAAAAGAAATATTGTATATTGTAGTGTAGAGAACAATAACAATAGACAATTTAAATCTGACCTTTAACTTTGTAGGTTTACTGTTTGTAGTCTTGTAGCTTGTAGCTTGTAGCTGGGAGTCAGATCACTTGGTTTGTAGGAGTTCTTCAATTGTTACAACTGTTATAAATAAAACATTTTTTTTATTTAGAACATGTATACACAGTAATGTTAATGAAATATTTTAAAACAAACATTACATTTATAATATAAATCACTATGGCTAAGGGTTCAGAAAGAATTCTAAAAAGCCTAAAAATCATAGTATATGACCTTTCAAATTGATGCTTTCAGAACATGTAACAAGAAAAATGCCATCTCCTTGTTTATTGAGTGTAAAGAATGAGGCTCATGTCAGCAGGAGGCCTGCTTCTAGAAAGTGTTCTGTGGACAAGCGTTTGGCTTTGGGGTCAGTGTCTCCTCATCTCCTCTGCTGCTCTGGGTGGGATCAGGTTAAATACGGCCTTTTCACCTCAAGGGCAAAAACATTCTTCAACAGTAATTTGTTTTATTTTTCTTTCTCTATAAGATGGTGACCAATTCAAACAGTCGCAATGAGCCAATCACATCTACAGTTATTTAAAAATGCATTGCATTACTTTTCTGGGGAAACGTATATATTCATATGCCACTTGCTCATCTCCATGGTGCTTGCCTAGGATGTTCCATGTATTTTTGACAAACAAAATATGTTCAATGCCATAATGTGGAATATTCCAGGCAAAGAATTATCATCTCCATGGTGACAAGTAGCTATTACCCTGCAATTAATTAATCCTAATTTTGATTGCAACACAGCAAACATCTCGATTTGTACAACTTGCGATCTCTTTGCGCCTAATCAAATATCCTTAAATTGTGTCTACAAAACAGGCAGCTATGCAAACAAAGCATTATGCATGTCAGTTTGTGGTGAGGTGATAGTCTTTCTCCAGTGTGCCCCCTTTGCTCTGTAACTCTAGAGCCCAGCGGAGAGCCAGGTTTCGGGGATTCTCTGACTTTGGCGCCATGCTGTTTAGTGACTACAAATATACTATAGAAGCTGTGAGAAACCAGAACTTATGGAGTTACGAGTGAAGAAGACGACTTAGAAGTTTGAATATCTGGTCACACTGCAATTGTTTTGATTTGACATCGACTGAAAAGTAACCAGATCCACATTTGAGTTAAAACGGCTCTCTAGTCTTAGACAGTCTTGAGTGGTGTGGAGTGGTCGGGCCGTCAGTTGCTCAGTTGGTAGAGCGATAATACACTGACCGTCCTTTGGCATGACACTTTATCCATCTAGCCTTCCATTGTTTGCATACATTGGTGTATGGATGTGTGTAAATGGGTGAGTGAATTGGCATTAAACTTGCTCAAAAACCCATTAAAAATGCATTTCTCTTTAGAGACGGGCAGATTATTGACTTATCAATTATATTGTGACTGTGGTTTTGCCGTTGGCTGCAAAAAGAGCAAATAACAGTATAAAGAGATATTTCTGCACTTTTGTTGTTAATTTTACGGTCTTTTCACATTTATCTTATACTTAAACCCCAAGTAATACATATTTAAACACGTTTATGTTGAACTGACATAATATTGTCAATAATGCCCACCAATATTCCTATTGTGAGTGACGCGCCTCTCCACAGTTCTGACCTGTAACTTGACCAGATAAATTCAGTGTCATACAGTGGAACATTCCAGACAAAGCAAATGGTCTCTTCACCAGAAAAGTGACATTGTCCATCTTTAAATGTGACCTTTTGATGATGATCGGAGCTGATATTGGCACAGACCGACATCACATCACACCGTCACATTTCTGTCATTCAGGTTTTGGCTACAGATGTCGTTTACCCCAACAGAGTGTGGAGTCCGGGTGACAACACATTATTAAACTTTATCATAAAACTAAAAAAATTCAACATAAAATAGGAACATCTTGTGAAATTCTTCTAATAATTGTGAAAAAATCAATATAATAATAATAATAATAATAATAATAATAATAATAATAATAATAATAATTATAATAATTATAATAATAATAATAATAATAATAATAATAATAATAATAATAATAATAATAATGACACTATAATTGTTAAAGTACGGAGCCCACAAAGTGACATTAGCAAAATTTTAAAATAAGAGGTATTTCTCAAGCTCCTGAGTTAGAAAGTCTAAGATAAATATACTGGATCAAATTTAAAGAGACATTTATGTTGCTCCCTCATACATACCTATTCACGTTGTTTCATTAATCCTTTTTATGAGTTTGTCTTCTTAGTTTCTTGTACTTGCTTAGTTTAAAATTTCCTAGATTTGTGACGTCAAAGGTAGAAATCTGAAGGTCTCCTGTGCTGTTTTTAAGTACATACATCATCTCCAGACTTGTTCTGTCTCAAATTACGTTCATTAAAATGGTGTGCTTGCATTACCATATCGGGGGAAGCTCGGTTTTGTTTATTTTTACCCTAGTAATTCTCTCTGCTGCCAGTAGAGGGAGTGCTAACACCAATCCTGATGAGGGTATGCCTGACTGATAGAAAGTATTGTTTTCTTTCTGGTACATTATTTCAAGTTTAATAGGCATTTTCTTGGAGAACCATAAGGAAGCAATGGCCAAATACAAATTATTTTATCCAAGCAAATATGTGGTTGAGTTAAAATCAAGCAGAAACAACTACCTGAGCTCAGACAGCTGTTTCTCATAGTTCAACATCGAGAGCGAGGAGGGTCGCAGTTAGGAGAGGCAAACAGTTTCTGTAATTCCAAAACATGTTTCTCACTAATGGTTCAAAATCAAGGTACAACATATTCACTCCTTGAAAACAAATGCACCATAGGTCAAATCCTCCAGCTATGGTGGTCCTGATCGAGCTCAAGATCAGGCACGTTGCTGTGGCGCCCACTGCTCCTGAGGAGATGCCCCAGTGGCACTGAAGGATGGGTCAAATGCAGAGGACAAATGTCCCTATGGCTTTGTGGACAAAAGTGTACTTTAACCTTAACCTTACTGCTCTCTTTGATTGGTAATGAAACCTGAATTTTGGACTCCCTTTTCGACCTTAGCTCTGTTCCATTTCCTTCCTCCTGCTGCTGCCCACTGCCCACCAGATGTTGTTGTTAGCGTGCAACCCCAAATCCTGCCCTTACTCTGGCCCAATCAAAGGCGCTCTGTGTTCCTCCTTTAGCTCTGGTGGCTGCGTCCAAAAACATGCAGGAGCACTCCCATATCCTTAACACTGGGGCTGGTATCTTTCCATAGTCGGCTCATATTACTGGGTTACACTGTGTTCTGCTATTAATCCAGCCTGTGACAAAGACCGCTTACATTTCCATTCCTCCACCACATCAGATGTCCATCCAAAGTTCATGGTCATTGGAGTTTTTTTTACACATTACAATGATCGCTAGCGGAGGTGTTCAGAAATCAGTCACTCACATAATCTTTCACAGTAGAAACACTAGAAAGTAGTACCAAAAGTCATAGTAATAGCTGTAATAGAAGTTTGAAAACTGTTTAGTCCTGATGTAGACTTGGTTTGATCCTGTTCTAGACCTGGCTTTGTCCAAATTTTGATCTGTTGTGTGTCTAAGTGTGACTTGTAGAATCTGATGGTTGTTGCTTTAATTTGTACTACCAACATACTTTCATTGTGTCCTTGAACAAGACATTTTATCCACATAGTGTTTAACGTTATATCAATGCATTATCCGCTACTTTATTATGTTGAAGTCCAGATCCTACCTAATGTACTGCTTTGACCTTTGGCTGATCAGACAGTCCAAAGTCTGCCCAGATGTGGAGCTTCATCTTACATGTTCCTCAATCCCCCAGGGCAGCTTTTTGTCTTTTGTGTTGTGGGCTGTGCTACTCAGTAACGCTTGGACGCATAGTCTATTTGGTCCGTGCGCTTATGTGAGTGTGATGGAGCAGGCTGATGGGTAGAACTGCTTTAGCCAATATGTCAGCCCATTGTTGCAGATTATGTTAGCTGAGGTTATAGTTTGCTAAGAAGGTGAGGAGATAGACTGATTGTAAGTCTGCTATTGCGGACACAACCCTTCTCAAATCACTGTGGTTAACAAAGAAAACCCCAAATCACTAACATGATTACCATGTACCATGAGCACATTGTGTTGTTGTGCCCCTGGATACGTCGCGCTCATTTTCCCGCTGCATATGACAGGTTACAAAGTGCAACATAGTGTTATTTCAAAGTGTATACAGGATACAGAAGACTCAAATAATAATTTAATTTAGCTTGTATAACTTTCATGTCCTAGGGCAAGACACTTAACCTGCCTCGCTCCTAGTGTCTGTGTGCATTGATGTATGAATGTGTGTGTGTGAATGGGTGATGTAAAGTGCCTTGAAGGTAGAAAAGCAGTATATAAATCTGACCACTTTTTTTAAATCTGAAAGTTGACGGTTAGATTCCCACTACCATCAGTGCTGTCATTGCGACGCTGACAAAAACACTTAACCCCGGCTTGTTTCCAGTCTTTATGTACACTGTTATATTTATGTATGTGTATGTATGTGAATCTCTGGTGTAAAATGCTTTGAATGCCCAACAAAAATAGAAATGTGACGAAGTGACAATTTGCTACAGTTATTATTTGACTGTATACCATATGCATTACACACAGCGGTGCCATAGCAGTCCTCATGTTCCGTCATATGTCCTAATTGTCTTATCTATGGACGTCTCTACATGCTCGGGTCTTCACTCTCTTCTCGCCCCTCTCCTCTCACTGCAGTGTAAAGGAATGAGCTTAACTATCTCACCCCAGGAAACGCTGCTCTCAGTTTCCCCTGCCTTTATTTGGGACACTTTATAGTCCCGTGTAACCAGAGCCTTCCACTTGGGTATTCGCTGAGTGTTTGAAAGTGAAGCGCATTGGGACGAGAGAAAGAAGAGAGGGGATTGCGGACCCCCCCTGCCGCGCTCCTCTTGTTTATGTTTGATCCTACGTGTATATAGAGTCTATGGGAGTGTGAGGGAGACAGTGCCCAGATGTTCTTGGTTTGGTGTCCCTCAGTGCAGCAGTGAAGTGAACGGGACACCACTAAAAGCATGGCTCGCAGTATTTAGATAAGCACCAGTGGATTAGAGTGTCCAGGGTGAAGGGGGGCAGGTAATCGGATAGAGTTCAAATGAGCAGTTTGTTTTTCCAGAGGCAACACAAGTTTGTGCAATCGTGATATTGATCTAAGACATAGAGTTCTTCATCTGATAGTGTAAAGATATCTAATGTGTAGACAAAAACAGGAATAAACAAGTCTGCACCAGCTCTAAACTACTTATAATCCAGACGAAACCAGGTCTGAACCAAGACTTAATCAATGATATGGGCTAAACCATTATAGCCAACTCTGACCCAAGACTAATCCAGGACTAAACCAGCACTAAACAAGGTATTAACTGAATTTAGGGCAAAGATTGAACCAGTTACTTCTAAACTATAGGTCTAAATCACTATAAACCAAAAAGAGCCAGAACCAGAATTTAACCAGGATTGAACCATCTCTGAATAATAATTGACCTGTAAACCTATTCATTTAAAGAATCACCCGTTTTGATTTTGATTCATATAAATTCTAAAACTATTCAGAAAGATAAAATGTAAAATGTTGTCCTTTTTATGGGATTTTTTTTGTTGAAAATTGTTGTACTTTATACAAATGAGGATCTGGTTTTAATTCTAGTTTCAGTATAAATGTGCTTTTTAACTCCAGACAAAAGTGTTTTTTATCGCTGACCTAAACAAATATTACTGACTATTTCTGCTGTGCTAAGGATATACATATATACACACATATATACATATACATATATAAAATGAGGCTATTTTTTCATTGTAAAACTGTTGTGGCCCGCTATATTTTTGGGGCATTATTCAATTTAGTGTTTATTGTTTTGTCAAGAAATTACGCAAATCACTTACAGTCATGTTTCCTATCTCACTATTTGAGGCTTGTCAGTCGCCAAAACAGCGCTGGTTTTTCATAATTGTGTGTTTGAAGGCTAACGCCATCTCTACCATTGAAAATGCAGTGGAGCAAACGTATAGAATGGAAGCCTTTAGAAGACGTCATATAAACACTATGCCACTCTATGATAAAAAAATTCACACTTTTTCAACTTTTTCAAAATAGTACATTTCTGTCAGATGAGGACCTTGGTGTTCTTGCAATATGTTTAGTTTGTTGTGATATTGATTCTTGCATTAGACAGTATTATGTATATTTTGTAGCTGTAACTCTCTTCCTCTCTCTCCTGGGCAGATTCCCTGTACACTGAATGGCAGTGCCAGAAGAGCCACTCCCTCTAGTTGCCAGCACCGGTTCTGCACCTCAGCTCTGCCTGTAGACCAGCAGGGCTCGGACCCAGGAAGTGCTCACCCAGGTCACATGATCACTGACCTCCCCATGGGAGAACCAGCACAGCCACACCAATGTCCCGGACCAAAGAGAGCTGCTGGACAACGCCACCTTTGTGACATATGAATCCATTTATTCTTCAAAAGTACTTTGGACACACAGGAGGACAGGCGTATTTTGTTGAATTTTATTGCCACATTTTGAAAGTTAGCCAAATGTTGCTTTGATAATATGTAAGCGCACGTGTCATCCGCTCATCAGCCACAGAATGACACGTTTATGATTTTATGTTTATGTGAAGGGACCGCTGCTTTGGGCATGAGGCGAGCGTTTTACTGTTTATTTCAACAGTTTTGCCAATGACTTAGAGAACACTACTGACAATTGAATGCTTGGTAACAGTGACAACAATTCATATATACGTACATATTCATACATGTATACACCAATACACAAATGAAGAGCCTTTTTATGTATTATTTTGTGCCCTTGTTTGACATTTGAACCAGCAACCTTACAGTACAAGGTCACCGGCTTTACCCACTGCATCATCTTAGTTGGTTTAATTGTGAGGAAGGTATTAATTGGCTCTGCACATGCTCACCACGCCCACCCTCTCTCCTCTTGCCCTCTCTCCTTCCCTCTGTTCTTTCCTTCTCTCCGTCCCTGTCCGCTCTCCTCTTTCCCTCTCTCCTCTTTCCCTCTCTTCCTCCCTCTGCTCTCTCCTCTTTCCCTCTCTTCCTCTGCTCTCTCCTCTTTCCCTCTCTCCCTCTGCTCTCTCCTCTTTCCCTCTCTCCCTCCCTCTCGTCTCTCCTCTGTCCATAGCCCTGTGTGGTCTTCTCGTATTCAGCTTGAACATGATCTCTTTCAGGGGGGAGACGGTTTGTTTTTCTCTGCCCGGAGCTCCACAAAGACGGGCATTGTTCGTCTGCACATATCCCACGCTGAGTCTCCGATCATGGGCTACACTTCTAGGGTTACCTGGACTCAAACACACACCCCGCCATCACTTTTTTTTTTTTGAGCGACAGCCAGGAATATCTCTCCTCCACCTCAGAGCCCCAATCTAAACAGCATTCAGGTCGTATAACTGATTGCCTGGGATTTCTTTGACTCAGAACTTTTACATTTGAACTCGCTTTGGGGAGAGAAATTCAAACCAGGGGTATTACATGGCATGTGATGGGAGAGGTCTCAAAACTCACACAGGAGGAAGTAGACAGTTCCTTAGCTTTTAACTATGTTATAACTTTGTTCCCTCATCAAAAGCATACCTGGGGTTTTATTTAGCTTAATTCATGCTTGTTTCATTAATTCTGTTTTCTTTCTCTTTTTTTCTCCTTCTCGGAGCCTCACAAAAAACATGGTTTCAAATTTCACTGATTTGTTTTGTCTTTAAGTCCATAAATCATCACCAAAGTTGTTCTGAACATTTCTGCTGTCATTCATTACAGCTGTGTGCTTGCATTAGCATGTTGGGGCTATAACTTCTGTATATGTCCAATGTAAATTCTCTTTGCTGCCAGTAGATGGCGTGCTAACATCAATCCCGATGAGGGAACACCTGATTTTTACCAAAATATTTTGGGTTTTCAATAGGCCTACATGCATTATTTTAAGTTCCTCCACAGGATATGCACAAATAAAGGTGCTCAAGAGCATGTTTAAAGGTCAATCACAAATATTGTGTCCTTTAAATGTGCACTGGGTAATGTTTCTGGAGGAGGGTGTGCAACTGCTTGTCTCCATGGAGATCGCTTTGCTTTGAATGTTCCACAGTATATGGCTTTAAACTTCTATCACTTTCCATGGACACAAGCAGGTGGCACCACCAGGCAAGGGTACAGAACAGGTCTGTGGAGAGGCAAGCCCGTGGAAACTATAACACTGTCCAATGCGCACCAAAATACATTTTATTATTTATTTTAATCAATGAATAGATTTATATGGGACATCATAACTTGAAAGGCCGTTTTCTCAAAATGCATTTTTCTCGCACAGAGACATCAGCCCTTAAAGTAGCACCAACACAGAAAGATTTGTTGATCTAATTCTAAGCCTTTTTAAAGGATTTTAAATTAGGCAAAACATATTAAACTTTAACTCAATTACTAAGATATCCAAAATCCAATCTGTAAATGTTTTGTTTTGCATCTAAAATGAAGCAAAACATTTAAACCTGGCTCTATCCAATTTTCAGAATCTAATATGTGCCGTTCCGACAATCTATATACATTTTTATATATATATGAAAACTTTACATGGCATTTTTTTTCTCTTTACATTTATGTAAGTAAACTACAAGACATTTTAATATCATATCTACTGCATACATCAAATGTTAAATAAGCTAACTTTAACGCTATGAATTAAAAAAAAAAAAAAAAAGTCCTATTGGCCTCCTCGCCTTAATGCCATACCATAGAACATCCTAGAAAAAAGCAATAACTCCATGGAGATGGCACATCTCCACCAGAGAGCTCATGCAGTGCACCTTTAAGACCAGTCCATTGGCAAAATGTGCAAAAAGTGAGTCAAAAGTGATTATTCAAAAGCAGCAACTTATATGCAGATTCTAGTTGAAGAAGAAATATTTTAATGTTAAATTGCTCACGCACCAACCCAAAGGTCGGTGGTTCAAATCCCAGCTCTGAACAGTGCATGCTATTGTTGTATCCTTGAGCAAGGCACTTCACTCACCTTGCCTTGTCCGAGAGGCCGTTTCATCAGATTGGCAGCCTCGCTTCAGCCAGTGTGGAGAAAAGTGTCCATATAAAGCTAATGTCATATTATTATCTTAGTATTTCAAAATATAATTACACCTTCATTTAAAAACGTAAACCTTTTTTTGACTATTATTTGGCTTGATTGCTAAAATGAGATGTTGGACGTGGTGACTTTTCTAACCTGCTCAGTCTGTTTCTGTAGCACGTGTAACACCTCTCATCTGTCTCTGAATTCAGCTGTAAGACTGTGCAGTGTTTACAGTTGCCATTATGTAATAACTATTGGATATGGAGGTTTTCTTTGGTCGTTGTTTACTTTGTTGCCACAAGAGGGTAGTGTTTAGCTTTGTTAGTTTGCTCCTGACTTTGAAAGGGATGGTCCAGCATGTAACAGTAACTCCGCCCACAGAAACAGACAGATAATAAATAATTGGTTTAGTGTTCAATAAAACAGCTTCGCCTGGTGTCAAAGCCAACGCACCACCCATCGCATCACGCATCACTAATGTCACACAAATGTGTTCTATTTGAATGTATATGTCAAGAAATGCCACTCATGTGTTCAGCGGTATAGAATACTTTACAGGCAACAGTATTTGGTTCAAATCTATCATAGAATATTGATATTTTGATGGATGATTGGAACATAATGTAGGGCAACAAAAATCTGGGAATTGCAAATGACTAAATAAAGCAAAAACAAATGTCTACATCTTTAAAAATAGTAAAATGTTTTAGTTTTCTATTTGTTACATCTTCTACAGATATTATAATTTCAAATAATGTTGAGTGAATTTTATCAAGGAGGAATGAAATAATTGTGATTGCAGTAAAATACTTTTGAATACACTGATACAAAGTCTAAACTTCAAGCCTCCGACGACTTTTTTGAATGGCACTTGCGCTGTTTTTTTTATTATAAACTTCAAATATAAAATCTAAATGTATTTTACACTTCTGATATCCCCAAAAGTCATCCTGGTTTTAAATTGTAATATATCTGGAGACAAATGAGAGGTGGAACATTTCAGTGAAGAAAATCACAAAATTAGTGACTTCAGAGCCTGGTTTTGAAACATTTACAACTGTATTTTACATTGTTTATTTAAAAGGAGACTATAAAGACACTTAGCAATTTATATGGCGCAAAACCATGAGTTTCAGGTTTGACTGGACAAATTCTTACAGAAAATGTTCACCTTATCTACATACTTACAGACTACACTTACACTTTTTCCCAAACACTTAACAGAAAAGCAAACTAACTGACATTTACGCAGGAAATTCAGGAGGTATTTCTTATGAAGAATTAAAATCAGTATTTAGGTTCATCATTGAAAATGTGTTGTGGTTCATTTTGGCCTCCTGTCGCTTCAGTTGTGTAATTTTAATCATGCAGAACTCAGCCATGTCAAACCCACCAAACTTCTAATTCAAGTCCTAATTAAAACCACTGTAGATTAGACACATGGCTGTGCTCCATTGTAAAGCCCTTATTTCTTCGTTAAGTGTGAAATGAGGTAAGATAACTACAGCTGACCACGTGGAAACGTCCCCTGCCTCATCCCTAAAGCAGCCGTCTGTCTCTTCATGTGTCATTGTCTTTGCCTGTGTGCTAAACCATGTATTTCGGTGTCCCCTTCATTCCAATGCAACGCCATCACAAACTAATAATATCCGGATGAACAGGACCGCCCGGGGAACTGGCCACGAGCCCGTTTGACCGCTCAGTGTAAATATAGCCATAGCCTCAGCACCGGCTCTGTACGGGGACACAAGAGCAGAATATTCACAAACTGCCATAGTTATTCTTGCACATATCACTTAAGTTTGCCATTTTGAGTTTTGTGTTGGTCAAATGTATGAATTAATTATTGTACGTGTTGTATTGTAAAAACCCACAGGTACTTGTCGACCCTGTAAAAGACATTTATGGGAAAAGTATGTTTGTATGGATAAATATAACCAAAGTATATACAGTACAGGAGATTTGCTTTGTAATGGAAGTAAATAAATAAAAGTTATTCTATGAGCAAGAACAGAGTCACTTCATTATTAGTATTAGCAGTGTTTGTAGTAGAAGCAGTGGTAGTTGTATTAGACCTATACTGTAAGTAGAAGTAGAAATAGTAGCAGTAGAACTATAGTAGTAGAAGTAGCAGCAGCAGCAGTGCTAGTAGTAGTGGAAATACTATTTTGCAAAGGAATATATTTGTAAATTACTCAAAAGGAGAAAAAGAAAAGAATACACATCATTTAATAAAATTGTGTATTGGACAAATAAATAAATTCAAAATATATGAGGTGATAAAAATAAATAAATAAATACATTCATACAAAAAATGTTCAAAAAGAGGCTTATTTCTGCATGTTAAGGACAGAAGTGGAGCTCATAATTGACAGTGAAATCATTCCAAACATTAGGCTTACGGCTTCATTATACAAACGTCCAGTGCGTTTAGAGTTTAGTGGCAAGACTGACAGAAGATTTCAGAAAGAAGTCAGCTCACTGCATTTTGTGATGTGAAGTTGAAGATGTTTTCTTAATTATTCTTAATTATTCTGTGTATAGATGAGAAGGAGGAAGTGCATTCATTTGAATATGTTTTTAATCAAATCTTGCAAATAGTTTTCAGATATCTTAATTTTACCCCTTCTTGAATATTATGTTTGACAGAGTAACAGTACTCTTACTTGAGTAAACGTTTTCATTCCTCTTCCGACTGTGAGTAAATCTACAAGTGACAAAAATGTTATATTGGCAACGCTCCTTCAGACATGATTTCGTTTTTCTCATGTTTTACGTTTAAAAATACCATATTTTGTGCATTATTTAAGGTTTTGTCCTTCATTAGGCAGGGCAAGTTTATTTGTAGAGCACAATTCGTACACAAGGCAATTCAAAGTGCTTCACACAACAGGAAAAAATGCATTAAAATCACAAATATAAATAAATATAAATATAAATGTCCAGACAGTTACTCTAATAATTATTCTTACTTTTTACACTTATTATTTTGAAGTAACGGTACTGTAAATCTACCACCTCTGGTAGTTAGTAGTAGTTAGGTCATAGAGGCTGTTGCACGTAAAAGTAGAACTATTAATAGTACTACACACGCAGTATTCAGCGGCATTCCTCCAGCCCTGCGTCAGTCTGAGGGAACAGGAAACGCACAGAACATCCGGGAGACTTTATAACTGCATTTAAGGTCAGAAATAATGTAGATCAGTGTCAGGGAAAGTCCCCACGGCAGCAGGAGGAGCTGCAGCAGGAGGAGCTGCAGCAGGAGCAGAGGGCACCTGTGTGAGGAAGTCCAAACACGGTCATAAAGACACCCACAGTGAGGACAACATAACAGGTAACAGGTCCTGCCTTCAAAATAAGAGCAGGAAGTGGGGATTCATTCAAACCAAACAACAACAAAAAATCATCTTTTATATACCCGTTAAAATGCTCGGGAATGGAATGAAGCGGACAATAACACAATTTCAAAGATTAACTGACAGACCTAAATACTCATGGTTTTAATGGTGTTCATTTTTGAGGGAAAGTTATTTAGTTTCTTCTACTGGTATTTTTTATGTTTTAGTCAAGATTTAGTCAAATCATTATCTTTAGTCTTTGTTTCAGTTGACCAGAAAATATATTTTTAATTGTAACTACGATAAATTGTATTGCATTTTTTCATGAACATGAACTGATGTGTTTCTTGGATGTTGAGTTTGTTTCCGCTCTGGTTTGAGACAGAACAGGCCCATATGGGACTGAAAAGCCTACATTTGAGACAAAAAGGGGAGTGCAAACTCTACTTGTCCCTTTTATTATTTTACTTTTATTTTTTATTATTTGAAAATAGTAGTACTTTCATTCACAAAAAAATCTACTAATCAAAAAAGGTTTATTGCCATTGTCAATACGGTCAAATCACATCTTATTCCATTTCACTTCGATCCTTTCCGGAATTCAGAATGTTTTTGTAGACAAACTTTTAAAGGGTATAGACCCTTTAAATTATAATAATAATTATATGACTTTCGCAAGCAAGGACCACACCACAGCAGTGGAATATGTGGGAATATGTATTGATGATGATGATGATGATGATGATGATGACATCGATGATAGATCGATGATAGCTCGATTAGAGTTGGTTAGGTAGAGACTCGGGATGGGGGCTCCGTCTCAGGTGATCAGCCCAGCCGACTCAGAACCCCCCCCCCTTCCTATGGCCCGGGGGCCAAATGCGGCCCTCAGACCAATTTTTGTTCGTCCTCAGGCTTTCTGCTAAATAAGCCTAGACAACAAAAAGTAAATTCTAACATGTTTATGTTATACCAACCTAATATTAATGTTCCAAGTCTTCCAAGGTGTGGAGGCTCATCGGAACTATGTCCAATGCAAAATTTCGAATGATTCACTTCATTGTCATGTTGTCCGGGCCCGTCGGCACCATATAAGTTTCAAAATGCGGTGAAAAAAGTTTGGACACCCCTCCTCTAGATGGTGGTGAAGCCAAAGGAGACATGGGGTGGGAGGGTGAGGGCGAGAGGGCAGAGACCACCACAGATGCTAGGATAGGCCTGTATAAATAAGGCTTCTGGGTAATTAGAGGCGTGGTTAAAGAGTGGAGGAGTAGGAGGAGTAGGAGGTTGGGGCGTGGTCCACCTCCACCTCAGATCTGTGGAGAGGCGAACTTGTTCACGGAAAGAATATAGAGAGAGAGAAACAGAGAGGAGAGAAAAAGTAATTAATTGAAAGATGTCATTGTGAAACCCTTAAAAAAAAACCTTCAAAAAGTCATGATCGCGTTCTGAAATAAACACAAATAACAACCATTCCTAAAGCCAAGATCAGATTGTCTCCACCTGTTGCGCCTTTATTGTACCAAACTCAGCGGAAGCAGTCAGTTCACCACGACGCTCCGTCCCTCCCCCTGCCCTCCGTCCCTCCCCCTGCCCTCCGTCCCTCCCCGTCCCTCCCTCCGTCCCTCCCCTCCTTCCCTCCCCTCTGTCCCTCCGTCCCTCTGTCCCTCGCCTCCCCCCGTCTCTCCGGTGCGTGCCGTGCGTGAGTCCAGAGCGCAGGAGGAACAGCTCTGTGGTGGGGCTGGAGTTCACCCGCGGCTGAGGTGGGCAGTTTGGAGTCGTGTCTACGCCTCTTTTTCTTTTACCTGTGCACCACCAGACGCACCTGACAGGTTACCTCTTACCCGCATTTTGACTCCCTTTTCCGGCTTTACCTTGACCGAACCTCCGGGGACGGTCCCGTTGAACCTGACGCGCCCCTGGCCGTGCTTCGCTCTCTGCGGTGCGCCGACATGAGGAGGAGGAGCGGGCTGTGAGCGCTCCAACCCCGGGGCCTACACACGGAGGTGGGTCAACTCTCAAGTAAGAGTCAGGCAATGATTTGTGTAGAAACAAGAAGCAGTCACCCAAATGTAGTGTATTTACTTTAGAAAGTGAGCCTATTGGCACAGGCGGGTTTACTCAATTACATTTAGACCGACTTGAGCAACTTTAATAAAACTGTCAGAGTAGTTTTCCTTCTTGAGTAGACTTGATATAGCTGCCAGTGTTTACAGTACTCTGACGTGAGTAGAAGTTGTGTTTCCTCTTCTCACTGTGAGCAAGTGGGCCAGTGACAAAAGCTTTCAGTCCAAAACATGAATAATATCTTATCATTCCGACTCATTTGACCTAAAGCTATAATGACCCCAAATGTAAACGGAAACTGTTTCTGGGACTTGCAGTATAAACAATTACCTGGACTCGTTGTGATGCTGACACTGTAGTTTGGCCTCTGATGTCAGATTTACTCTCATTATAAGTGGTAACACGCTATGAACGTCACATTTCATGTCCCAGCTAGATTTCTGTAGATAAATATTAGGGTTGACGCTGCTGTTGAAGGTATGGACGGAGTAGAAAACTGTTGTCACTTTGATATTCGCATAGTGGAAAGAAAAGAAAAACAAAAACATTAGACTTGTCATTCGGCCTGTCACAATGACTCATATATACTGATGTGCATTATATTGCTACAAAAAAACTGGAACTGCATTTGGGAACTTGCTAAACTATAGCTAATACTGGCACATTCACAGAAATGTTAATGAACGTGCCTTGTCCCAGTTCAAATAGTTACTTATTCTACCCTTTACAGCTCAAATTGTGCTGTACTAAAAAGTTACAAAAATGTTTCCCTTTGAGCAAATAAAAAGACGATATACATATATTGACCCCTAAAAGTTTTGTTTTGGCTAGCAGTTATTGAAAGATAAGTCGATGTAGTAATTATCGTGACAGGCCTTGTACTTGTATGTTGTCATATTAATGTTCAGGCAGGTAAAAGTACAACATTGGAAATGTAGGGATAAATCTATCTTAAGAAATGTTGTTTACCCTCAAGCGTTCCTCAGGTAAAGTGTCCTCCTCTGCCGGCAGGAGCACTCCAGTGTTGGATGATCCTCTGCCGTGTTTGTGGAGCTGAGCGGCAGTGAACATGCTGGGGGCCGAGGGCAGACTGGAGAGCCGGCTGGTGCGGCTGGAGGCCCTGGTGAGGAACCCACAGTGGGCCCTGAACCTGGAGACTCTGCTGGTAAGTGTGTGGAGCGTCTACTACTACTACTACTACTGCAACTACCACAATTACATGTACCACAACTTGCACACTGCCGGTGTTTGCTGGAGCAAGGCCGGACTTATCTACTACTTTTCTACTACTATCTGCTATTGCAAACTACAATCGAAAATACAAAACAAAACTAATGTCAATAACAAATTTGTTCAAATACATTTTATGAAACGTCTGAAGATGCTGTGGTCGCCTCTCCGCAGATCTGACTCGGCTTGTGTCAATGGAGATACAAGTTTAATCCCATACTGTGGAACATTCCAAGCAGAGAAATAGCATCTCCATGGATGTTGCAAAAGTCCCATAATACGCCTTTAACTAGACCTCTTTCCTCACTACTGTTACAACTGCAGCTTGTCATCGTTGCTAAATTTAGCAGCTGGAGTAACATATTTAACATAGTTCCTAGACAAATTGCATCATATTTTTCGACTATTAACCATGACTCAAACACTGTGGCCTGGAGATGGCACAAGGTCGTACCACCTGCTGGGGCCCTCAGGAGTGAAACAGTTTAAATAGGGCTTTGGGGGGTCTTCAGTTTAATTCTGACCGTGCTGGTTTCGCCCTGGTTTTGTCCATGTTTAGTTTAGTGTGGAGTTTGTGCCAGTGTAAACGCATTATTATATAAGTGATAAGATAAGTAAACCATAATATGATTTCAAACATTAACTAACATCAGA
Source organism: Chaenogobius annularis (assembly GCA_015082035.1). NCBI lineage: Eukaryota > Metazoa > Chordata > Actinopteri > Gobiiformes > Gobiidae > Chaenogobius > Chaenogobius annularis. The sequence continues at coordinate 419,651 of BJKM01000430.1, read as the reverse complement.
TCTAAATGCAACTATTTTTTCCGGTGTAGAAATGTTTCTATTACGAAAAATGGAAAACATACTATTTTCTAGCCTCAAATTTGTGTTTGAGCTTCACAAAAAGTATCATTTGTATAGTTTGTAATTTTGTAAGTATGTAATATCTGTAGATAAAATGAAAGAGTATTGTGCGGTCAACATTTCTCAAAGTATTTGTCCAGTAAAACATGAATAAACTAATTATTTGAAATACAATCGTAAGCGTGTTTGAACCAGGCTCTGATATGGCTCACATGTGTCAGAGTGGTTTTCATTCACAACAGCCTTGACTTTTCCTATTTTGTGATGTTCTGAGCTTAATCCCAGTCGAAATCACATTAGGTGCCACTTCATCTTTGCCTCCACTCTGGAATCTAGATTGTCTTTGTTTACACATCTTCAAAAGGCTCTATATTAACATTTGACAACTCCAAAAACTTGCTGTAACCTATACTAGCCTACAGTTCTGCTTCCTCAGCGCATACCTGAGTACTTGACAGAGGCGTTCTTTGACTCTTTCTTTCGTCTCATAACCTGTTGTCATTGTCCTGTAGCTTCCCTATAACCCCCACAAGAATGTCCTCTGATCACTTCTGAGGATAAGGCTTTGCTTCAATTGTCGGAGGAATCTGTGCAAGCTGGAATTGTTAATTGTGCTCCAGAAATGTAGTTCTATCGATCTACTGAAGATAAAAATGTGGTTAAAGTGTTGTGTTGTGACTGTTAATCTGTGTCAGATTCAGTGTGAGCGACGCGTAAAAAACCATCAATAGAAGTTTAATGTTATATTCACTTTTAAATCTCCAGTACCCGTCATTTAAACAGGGAAATGAGTTCAAATGCCGTGCAGGATATGGAAAGGGTTAAGTAGCAGTGTACTGTAATGTAATCGGAAGAATACAACTCCTTGGGACAACAAAAGGGACACATAAATCAGACATTCCTCATGTTTAATGAGGCTAAGTTAAATACAGGTTGGAGGTATACAGTCATTATTGAAGAGGTAAAGCCATGGCATAATGCAGACCTGGGCATCTTTCTTTTTATGTCTTCACAATGGTGACACCGTACCTGTGTCTTTAAGAAAGATTAAATTAGATGAAGAAATTAAATAATAGCCACAATCGTATGTATTTAGTGCTATATTTATAGAAATTGAATTATGAGCATTTGTTCGAGCATTGGTCCGGCCCTCTGCCACATGCCTGGATTTAAATATGTAATAAAAAGTTGTCCACGCGTGGCATAATGTAAACATTTCCTGCAGGTAGTTGCCATGGGCCCCGGTGCAAGCTCTGGTACTGGCCCTTTTTAGAACACTTAAATATTTGAAAGCGCTGCCCTGTGGTCGAGTGGTCAAGGCACAGCACACGTACGCCAGGCAGTGAGTTCGATTCCTGACTCCAACAATTGACCGCATGTCCTCCCTTCTCTCTCATCCCCCTCGTCCTGTCTAATAAAGCCTGCGGGCCATAAACTGTTCAAAAAGAAATAATAATTAAAGGAGAAACAATATTTGAAGAAAAGACAAGCCTTTTCTCGTCTCACTTTTGCAAAACATGAAGCATGGCGCCAGATTCTGCGAGTGGCATGCATGGATCTATTATATTGGTGGCATGCCTTCGATGCGGAGGAAGAGTTATTTGGTGCAATTTAGCCGACTGTAAAGCACTCCTTCTGTGCTCCGCGACAAGAAGCAGGAGTTGGGTTTGCAAAATCGAGCAAGCAAAAAAGCGCTTTGCACAAACAAAGGTAACACACGTCTCAAAGGATCCACGTCGTCCGCTGTCAGGCATAAGCGGAGCGCATATGTCCACCGTCCACGCTCGAACGCAAAACCGAGTTTTCCAAAAGCACCGTTTTCAAGGCATAAGCCTGCGGTCATGTGTGGGACCGGTCAGATCGTAGAGAAAATATATACGTTTCATCTGATACCCGGCGACGTGTGGACATGCCTCAGTGTGACACCCAACAATCTGATAAGAATTTATGGAGATATCAGATTCTTGAAATATCATGTAAATGGTAAAATAAATGAGTTATCTAATTTTATATCTTATCTTTCACACCTGAGCATGTGTCTGTTAGGGAATTATAGCAAAAAGACAAACTGTGTTGCAATACAAAATGACAAAATGTAAAAGATTGAATGTGAGTTTTTGTGATGTGATTAGAACCAGTGGGATGGTTTTCCTGCCCCTCCTGCTCCCTGGCGGATGTGGCTCTGCTCTGCTACAGACTAACAGGAGCTAACAGGATAAGCAGCTAACAGGAAGCTAACAGGAAGCTAACAGGCAGCTAACAGGAAGCTGGTGAGTTCAGATGGAGATAACCCTCTCTGAACCACAACTTACATTCTGGTTGTTGTCAGGACTGTGAAAAACAGTAAAAGACAGAGTGGAAAAAGCTTCTGGTTGTACAGGACTTTGAAACCTGGTCTGAAACTGGTTCAGACTTGAGATGGACCTGGTTGAATCCTGGTTTGGCCGTCTTTGTAACTGAATCATGTGGAAAACGATGCGCAATTAATACAAATGGCTATTTGAATGGTTACAATTGGCAAATATCAGTCGTGAATAGTTTCTACCCAAAGCCAAAGTGGCCCAAGCGCCACAAAAATAAGCTTCCCATGATGAGCCGAAAAAGAGGATATTCTACAAATTGAAGGTCTGAACTGTATTTGTTATTATTGGCTAATATTTTTCCCTCCAAAACGTTCTTGAAGTTGTGTTTTGTCTCTGTCATGAGCTGTACTCTGGCACTACTTTATATGCCCCTTAGTTTTGGTTATTATATTGTAATAATTACCCACTAAGAATATCCCCTCTTGCTCAAATCTAATCTCCAGTCTTTGGCGTTCCTGATAGGAGAATGTTTGGCAGGAAATTGCAAACTCGTAAAACATTATGTTTAAACTTGTTGCTGAACATGTCATCAGTTTCAATGCATCTCATAGTGGTATTTTATATACTTAATGGAATTTCATAGTTTTTTTGCAGCTTGTGTCAGGTTTTTTTGAATGGTTTGTGTTAAAAAGGTGAGATGGGACAGAAGATGCAAAAGAGAGGGTCAACAACTGACAGAAAAGTAAAAAGAAAGTCACCCAATACTGTGATATATTGCATTGATGATACACTTCACTGCTTGCTCTTTTAGGGGTCAATCACTTTAAGAATTAAACTATGAAACAATTTATTGATTTGTCCCACCTTTAGTTCACATTCCTTACTATCTGTTTTGACCGCTGCTCATTTAACTCAAGTTAAAACACTAGAAGGCTGTGATCTCCATTTCAAGTTGTTCATACACTGCACTGCATGTTTGGAACGTGCTCTTATTTATAATCGCCCAGCGGTCTTTAAACATGCAGGGACAGGCCTTTTCCAGCTCGTGCATCTGAGATATGCGCTGTGTCTTGTGTGCCAAAACAGAACACATTTACATAGTGTTAAAATACAGATAGAACAAGGAAAACATATAACGGGCAGCGCTGCAGCAGTAACGCTGTATCATGGCTGTAATGAGGTTTACACATATATTTGTATGTTTCACACGTGCATAGATATTAGCAGACAGTTGCACACTTTGCTGCTGTGGGTAAAGTGTTTTTTTTTCTCAGGGAAATGCAACCTTGAGAATTCCCCAGTCGTTAAGCAGCTGGGCCTGGTTAGTACTGTGATGGGAGACCGCTGGGAACACCAGGTGCTAGAGGGGTGTGGCATTGCTGTCGTTGTGTCCTTGGGCAAGACACTTCAGCCATCTTGCCTCCAGTGTCCATGTACGCTGGTGTATGAATGAGAGTGTGTTCTGAAAGTGAATGAGGGACAACGGATGGAAATGAGCCCATGGCAACTATCCGGCGTGTTTTCAGCATGTGTCTCATGTATGTTCAATAACATGCACTGGCCCCAACAAATAAGCTGAAACAATAATACATTGCCATCAGGTGAAGACTGAAGTCAAGGCAGGTTTATTTGTAAAGCATCATTTTATACACAAAGTAATTTGAGCTTTTTGGAACACTGAACCAGCTCAGGCCCGCTCACATGCAATGAGGTTTTAATTGGGAAAGGCTGGGATGGAGCATTTTCAGCAAATATGCTTTGTTTTGCTGCTGTGACAAAAAACAAAAATTGTCAATGTCAATTTAAATCAATAACAATAACAAAAAAATGTATATACAGTATGTGGGATTTCATATCATTATGTTAATTGTGTATAAGACACATCTGTAGAGCTCGACTAAAGACGTGTACTACTGATCGAGTAGTCAATTAAAGTAGACACAGTCTCTTAAAACTGGCACAGTTCTCAAAACTGTTCAATACTGCACATGAGCACAACTCCATGGGAGCTTATGCAAAACAGCCAGTTACTACTGAAACGTTCCAGGAAACAATGGGCACATTTACATGGCCAGAAAAGCATCTGATAATAATCATACGTAATGTAAATACTGTAAAAGCTGTACAAAGTACTCTCATTTGCAATTTTATCCTTTAACTGAATAGGTTTTCTTTTTGTGTGTGTGTTTGTCTATTTCATTTATTAAATCAGTAATTTATTTTTAGAGTAACAGTTTGGAAAACAAAGTGCCAAAATTGAATCTTTCATTTTTATCTTTTAGTTTTCTCTTTTAAACACCTGCACAGGAGTGGAAGTGGAAGTTGTAATTTACATGACATTTCAATATGCTGATAACTGCAGAAATAAATCAATGATCAGATATTTGGTAGGCATGTGAACATAGGCAGCGTAAAAAGTTAATAATTAAACAATTCATAAAAAATATGGTTGACTAAAACACCATCGACCAATTAATAAACTAAACCACTAAAGCCCAAAGTGGGCCTGACGCACTGACACCGCACTCAGACTGGAGACATCTGAACAAAATATGTGTTAAATCCCAGAATTTTTCCTCCTCAAATCGATACATGTGAGATAAACACAATAGCAGTCCAAAAATATTTAATTATTGGTCCAAAAATGTAGTGAGAGGATTCCCCGGCGCTCACCCTGCCTCAGTTTATTTTAAAGCACCACATCACTGTCCCGGTCCCAGAGGGGCGCTGTGCGTGTTTGTGCGTGGTTGTGTTTGTGTGCGTTTGTGTTTGTGTGCATGTGTGTATGCGTGTGTGTGTGTGTGTGCGCGCGCCTATGCCTGTGTGCGTGTCTCTGTGTGTGTATGTGTCTATTCTGAGCTCCAGGACTTTCCACTGCCCCTGTCCCTGCGCTCGGACAGCCCAATGAACAAACACTGTTCCTGGGATGAGTCAGGCAGGACGGGGGGGGTCATCCAGGGCCCCCCACCCACCTGCTGCTGCTACACACCAGAGAAGAGAGTTATAATAGTGTTAAGTGAGGAAGAATGCTGTCCGTGATAGTTAAGAATGTTTGCTTATATACCATACAATATTTAAAATGTGACATAATAGATTTATTCCCAGTCATCGTTTGATTTGGTTTTTTTTATTGGCGTTGTGTAGGTGCTCCTTTAAGGGCTCTTTTATGCCTCTTGAAGTTACAATGTCCCATGTAAATCTATGGATGCAAGTTAAATTAAATAATAAAACATCTTTAGGTGCTGATTTGTTGTTTTCACCTAAAAACGTATATTATTTGATAGAGCCAACTGACCAAAACCAAAAATTTTTATTGAGTTTTGCTTTAGTGTCTTCAGTGTCTTGCAATTTTGTCCTGAATCCTTACAAAATATGTTATTTATTATAAAACCAAAGAAATACATGTGGGCGCGTGGGTGTTGACTGGACGGGTGTTTTTGGTTTGGGACCCTGTGGTTGGGTCTTATGGTGCTCTAATGACGGTGAGACAGCATATATGCGTGATGTGCACGGAGGTGGGGTCTGCAGGGGCGTGGATATGGGGGGGTTATGTATGGGGATGATGTGTCCATGCGTGGGGGGTCTGGCGGATAAATCAGGGAGGTTGTTTTTGGGCCTGGGGGGTTTGGAGGGAGTATGTTGACATGTGCCTCTATATTTGGGAGAGGGGGATTTAGTGTAGTCCTGTGATGTCAGCGGACGTTTGTGGAAGCTGTTTTGTCGCTCATTGTGTTCTGCTCGCTCATTGTGTTCTGCTCGTGCTCAGGAGATGAGTGTTCTGCTCAGGCTTTACAGACGACACAACGATAGATCATTTTACACGCAGTAAAAAAATAAGATTTTCATTGTATGAGAAAGTAACAATTATTTTAGTAGTCAATTGTTTATTTGGAGATTTGGACGTTAAAATGTACTGATGTGCAAATATGCCAAATGGAAGCTTCTTAATAGAGATTATTTACAGATGAAGAGTATTTTTGATTAACAATTGCAAATATGTATGCACGTAAATTCCCAATTTGTTGTAATGATACATATTTTTAAATACCCCTTTTCAGTCCAGCCCTTTGTTGTGATCAGCAGTGTCCGTTTTAAGTGTGATTGTGCTACTGCTCTGTGCCTTTCGGGCTAAATAAAAAAATTTAAAAAAATAAAGTGTTCAAATGACCTTAAACTGAAGAAATATATATAAGCTTTCTTTGTGATCAAACCGGTTTTGCTTGCAAATGGTATTTGTGTTATATTAGGCTCTAGTAACACAATTGATTTAAATTGATGCAATACATAAATTAAATCGATCAATACAAAGACATATATTGGCTGAGAAGGACATGCCACATGGAAAAGTGCAGTTATTTAAAGTAGACAATTAGAAAGCTTTTATTAAAACTGTCAAAAACTATTTCATTAGTCGATCATTATTTATTCTGATTAATCTTTTCTTTTTCATTCATTCATTATTTTTTCCCCCATTCATTTTCACAGCCCTATTATAGTCAGTTTTAGTTTCTACAATGAGCCAAAAAAGATAATAATAATCCATTGATTATTATTCGGTTAAATAAAGCTGCCGTTATGTAATAATGAATAGTGAACCCACCTGTTTTGTCAATTACACGTTTTCTTCTCTCTGAGTGTGTGTTTATATTGATTGAAAACGTGTACACACACACAAACAAACACACACATACATACACAAACCCTTTTGTTGTAAAATGTCAAGATATGAATGGAAACCACTTTGTACGCAGTGTACTTGCTCCGTTCTGTTCATTTACAGTGTTCAAATTTACGCTAAATTGATGTTTTTTGCGTGTATTTTCCTGCAGGACTCCATTACGGCTCTGGCCCATGACCTCAACTACCCTGCGCTCCGGAAGAACAAGAACATCGAGGCTTTTCTCAACAGATGTGAGTGCTGGCGACATGCAGCCATACACTTTACATGCAGGCCCGACAAAAGGACGAAGAGAGGAAAACCACTCTCCAAATGATACGGCAGCAATACTGTACTGTCAATGAAAACGTCAGAGCGCTCTTTGTTGCGTTACTCCAACTGAAAGTGAGCCACAATGTCCACAAAGTAGTATTATACATATATGTTTGTATGCATGTAGACAATCTGGATATTACACGATCTGCAAAAGGGGCTCATAGAAAAGAAAACTGTGTGATCCATGAGAAGGTGAAATTTCAAAAACCCCCCGTGAACCCTGTACATAATCAGACATAAGCTACTGTACGTGAATGTCTCTTCCTCAGATGAGAAGGCGGTGGGCCAGCTGAAGGAGCTCCATGTGAGGATGGAGGACTTTGAGAAGGTGAAGCTGATCGGGAGAGGAGCCTATGGGGAGGTGCAGCTGGTGAGCCTTTTACAACAAACTAAATACTTTCAACAGTCGAGTAATATGAGGAGTCACTGTGTCAGTCTCAGAGAACTGGGTTTTCCTGTGACTGATTTTGTTTCTGCATCGCTCCTTCAGCTATGAACTTCTTTTCTATATATATTTTCCCCTTTAATAGTAAGTCAGCCTTATTATTTATACACAGTATTCCCATTATCATCTTGCATGATTACCAACAAGTATTTATCGTTCTTGTGCATATCCTTTGAAATTGGCAGATTTTGTGCATGATTTAATATTTTGTCCATTAAATTACTTTCACGTCAAAATTAAGATTATAAATCATCAGTAGTAGTATCCACAAAAAAACTCTACTTTGTACTTCTACTGGAATGGTTTTAAAGTGATTGAACTCTTACATGTTTGGCTGCGTTACCACCTCTGACAATCATACAACTTAAATATTTCGTTTTTGTACACTCGAAGACGCAGAAAAGTATAAATGAAATGTTTATACTTTGAATAAACATACTTTGTTTTGTCCATGAAGGTGTGTTCTCCAGTAACAAAGGTTTCCAATGCGTCGGTTCTGTTTCTTTTGATTGTTTTATTGCACAATTCTTTTTAATGTATGCACAATTTGTATTTAAAGTAACTCAACAACTTTTACTTGTGCTTACTTAAAAGCATTTTCAGATGGCAATATCTTATACTTTAGCTTGTATTTGCAGTACTAGCCCTGCCTCTGCTGTTAACATACACATGTGGGTTAATGCTTCACAACAAAGGGGTCACAGGTCAGCAGCACATTCCAGTCCATTAAAGAGGCACCACAGACGCACACCACCAGGGGGAGCTCCTGCCTGCAGTTCCCATGCATTCTGGGAGAACCGTAGTTTAGATGTAGAGGAGTTCCTGGTGTGTGACTTCAGTGAATACTTTTGCAGTAAGCTAATATGACTAATTATCGCAGCACACAATTTTCTTGTATCAGTTGTATCAACATCAACACAACATCAACATTCACTGGACTTTAAAACTATGTATCTGCAACTTAAAACTCAATAATAACATTGATGGATACTTTTGGGTGTCCTCTTGAGAACAGGAAAAAAGGTCATCACAAAAAACATGGATGACAAAGAATGAACTATTGAGGATTGGGCACATATAGGTAGTGTTCACATGACATCACAACATTCTATCAGTCATATTTTAATGAATATTAAAATTAATATTTTTAAAAGGCAGATTTTCTTGTTGCGATGCATTGAGTTCTTAGGTCTAATGACTAAGAGACATCATCAGGTTAAACATTCATGAATTGACCTGGTAAATGAGGCTTATGACGTCATTCAATTCTAAAATGTGAACACAATCATAATTGTTTTTTGGGTGTTTTTTTTTTTTAGATATACAAAATTTGAATATTGAGTACTGGTATATCATCTACAGTTAAAATTATTAAAAAATTACCTTCGAAGGAGACAGAAACATCTCGTGTAAACATAAAGTGATATTTCTACACTTTTGTGATTCATTTATTTATTTTTGTATTTTTTTTATTCGAACATAGGACAACAGAAACTGAACAACATAACATAACAAAAGAGGGAGTAAAATAAACTAAAGATTAAACAACTAAAGTCGTGATTCATTTTAATTCACGTTTTGTTCGATACTTGAACCTTTTACACATTTTAGCACTTTCCTGATGCATTGTTAAAATGTTATCTGAATATCGTTATGGGGACAAAGCAAAAGTTAGATATTTTTTTTTGTCAATATCACCCACCCCTACACATACACAATGAAATGGAAAAAAAATATATATTTGTGAACTTACAAATATGTCCTACGACATTATCCTGACAATGTAGATTCTATCATTTTACTTTCTATGTTACTCCCTCTCTGCCTGTTTTCTGTTCTTCATTTTTTTTCTAAAACACAAACAAATTAAACAGTTAATTAACATTTAAAGCCACTGTTGATGTAAAATATGCTATTACAGATATGCATGATTCATTAGCTCTTGTTCAGCAGCAACACACAACTGCTAATTTGAATTTGTTGATTTTAATATTTTGTTGGAATGGGGTCAGATATTGCCTCTTGTTGCTTTCTGAAAATCTGGCAATCCTGGTTCCTGCTTTGAATGTCACTGTTTAGCTGCTGTTGTCAGAGATTTGTTTAATTATTCTTGTGGCCAAGTATAGTTGCATCCACACGGTGTTCTGTAATACTACTAGTATTACTTACTGCTATAATTGTTGCTTTTACAAATACTTTCATCTAACTTTTTAACAGAAATCTATTTAAAAACACTTTTTTTCACAGTTTGAAAGTCATTTACCCCAGATTAACTAGACGACGATTAAAAGTGATTGATATTATTAGTAGGTGCTGTCCTAATATAGTAAATGTTGTTACTACACCTTAAATATTACTGCATACCTATATTTACTATAGTACTCTGAATGTTTATGTGCTATAGAGCTCGGGGTCAAACATCAAAAACTGTACATTACTACCGACCTGTGCCAAACAATAAATCACAATATAGTGCCAGAATACTTATGAAAGAATGTTAACTTTAGTATGTTAAAATCTCCATTGGTTTAACATTAGAGTAAAAATGGCCTGAGGTGTGAAGACACAATCCCAAGCTCTATATAATGAAATAGTATTTGTAATATTTACTGGTATTCCCTTGTCTTGCAGGTGCGCCACAAGGCCTCTAAGAAGGTCTATGCCATGAAGCAGCTCAGTAAGTTTGAGATGATCAAGCGCTCAGACTCTGCCTTCTTCTGGGAGGAGAGACACATCATGGCCTTCTCCAACAGCCCCTGGATCGTACAGGTCTGCACACGTTAGCAATAGAATATCAGAAAGGGTGCTGCCCGGTGGTCGAGTGGTTGAGTCACAGCGCACGTATGCAGCCTCCCGCAGTGTCGGGGATTTGAATCCTGAATGCATGTCGTCCCTTCTCTCTCGTCCCCCATTTCTCTCTCATCCGTCCTGTCTAATAAAGCTTGCAACCAAAAAAAAAACAATATCAGAAAGAGTTAAAGATGTCTGCACTCAACAGTAATATCACTGCATCATTCTACACAACATTATGATTACAATTAAAGTTCAAAGGGAGGGTATGTAGCGTTTTTATTTTGAACTTTATAAACCTGACCCATTTGTGTCCCTCCCGACCTGGTAAACATGTTCAAATCAATCATGGCTGTTACTGAGAACAATTGTAATGTTCATGTAATCTTGTTTGTCCAGTTTGTTGATGTTATCAGAACGCTGACTGTGTCATTTGTCCAACAAAATCCAACAGATATGTCTATTTCTAGTCTAAAGTTGGGCACCCCCAGAATTTCCTCACTGAGCTGCAGAGGCTGCACTAGCACTGATTCATGACCTATCCATATACTGAGAAAATGAATAATAATAAAGCCTCTTACCTTTCAACGCGCTACACTGTAACTGTACATTAGTCATTCTCTCCACACATAGTGGCGGTCTTCTGTAGCCACAGCTGCCGACTGACAGAAATAAGGCTGCCATAAGGCACCATCAGCCACTCCAAGGGCCACCAACTATTCACCCACTCATTGTTTTCATACCGAGCAAGATGAGTGAAATTATGAATTCACTCATCTTGCTCATCTTGTCCTCCCTTGTGGAAGGACACAAAGATAGAACCTGGTCTGAGTGAGAATCAAGATTGTTAGAATGGGCTCTGTTACCCTGGCCTGATCCGGGCATGGCTCTGGGTCCAGGGGCAGACCGCACCTATCAGCTCCATAGCCAGCCAATGGAAACAAGGCATATTATGTGGTCAAGACACTGTCAAGTTGTGATTTCTATCTTTTTTTCACCCTGTAAGAGCACAGGCTTCATACCTGCCAATCCTGCATTTCTGAATTGCCCAGCTGACATCTAAATAAGTAAACCTCAACACGTTGCTTCAATGCTCGTCTTAACAGAGTTAACACCAGTTATTAATCTCTCACTGTTGTGAACTTGATGAATAAAAGAATGTAATGCATTGCACCAATCGGAGCCCTCCGTGTTTCTGTCTGTAGTTGTGCTGTGCGTTCCAAGACGAGCGACACCTGTACATGGTGATGGAGTTCATGCCTGGTGGAGACGTGGTCACCCTCACCATGAACTACGACGTTCCCGAGACCTGGGCGCGCTTCTACACCGCCGAGCTGGTCCTGGCCCTGGACGCCATCCACTCCATGGGCTTCATCCACAGGGACGTCAAGCCAGACAACATGCTCCTGGACCAGACCGGACACCTGAAACTGGCCGACTTTGGCACCTGCATGAAGATGGACCAGGTGAGACAACGTTTGGGTCTGTTTGGGAGCTGTTTATGACCATACGTTCCTAGGATTACATTCCCCAACAGTAGACATCTGCCACTTATGGTTTCAGAGCAGTCCTGTCAAGTGAGAGGGTGTTGATTAGGCCTATTATTATTATTTGTTTGCTTGGTGGGAACAGTGCATTTTTATTTTATTTAACCTTGATTTAAAGCTGTATTTGCGGATTTTTGCAGAATCTTTAAACCCATTGACTGTTTATCACTCCTGAATCACCGGACATGTGCTGTGCTCCCCCCTCTCCCACTGCTCCTCCAGAGTGAACACTCAATAAAAGTCGTGCACTTGCTCGGTTAAGTTTTATGTGCATCCGTTTACAGCCACTACCCCCGCATAGCAGCTTCAAATGTTTCAGAATAATCTATAAAATTGAACTATTTAATAACCAATAACAAGTTAGTAATCAACACTTTGTTACAATTTATGCATGTTATGTAAGTTTTGGACTTTTGTAAGGCAGAGTTAAGTGTTGAGTAAATGTTTGCTACAGATGCAAGTCCAATTTGAGATATCACAGCACACCTTTGCGTAAACAAATCCTCGAGGAAAACCCTTGTCTCAGTCCTCTCCTCTGAAGCATTTCAAGCCTCTTCTCAGCAACCTCACAGACCGTTTTCCTCATCCTCTCGCGACCTTCAGCCATCGGAATAATGAGGACACCGGCGAACTCCGCCCCATTAACCCCCGCTTCTGAAACATTCTGCATGCACGGCTTGTACCAGGAGTGCACAAGAGAGAAAGACAGCGTCAACGTGAGCACGTAGAAGATTTTAATGACCAATTCTTGACATGATCCAAGTGAAAGTTACTGCCATGATTTGCCCTCCGAAATCCTCAACGTGTCTGTTTGCGCTGAAGAGCACCATTGGTCCTTGAAGAGTGCAGTTCGGTTTCTGTTTCTGAATGATTTGGTCATGAGTTTCAATATGTAAAACAGATGAAGAAAACACAATTACTGTAAATGGGGAATTGAACTTTTTTCCCAGAGAATCATATTTATTTCAAGCAAATTTGTTGTATTAATCTTATGGTTTAGTCATTTCAAACTCGGGGTTGAATAGTGGCACCACTTTCTGAAGCTATTGTGATAAAATAATGTCACTTAATTATTTATGCTGACTTTGTTTAATGTGTATGGGCCCATGATGACAGACATATGAACCAGGAACCTCTGACAGTGGCAACAAGAATAAGATGAACAGAATTTAGAAAATACAGGGAAGATAATTGGAAAAGAACAGAATAAATTGAGTTAAGTACAGGATGGCCAAATCTATCACCAGTCATGCAGAGCATCCAGTGTGTGATGATGGCTTTGGCAACAAAGGTGTTCCAAGGTTAATTTGTCCTAAATGCATTAAGTTTAAGTTTGTAAAAAAAAAACACACTAATGAAATATGTGTTTGTGCGGCATTTCTAAACACATTATTGTATTGATTGTAAAACATGATTGATCGTGTCATGTGGCGGTGAACAAAAGACAAATTTCCCTCTGCTGAATGCGCTACAATGAAGGTAAAGTTAAGTTTATATGGAGATTTTGTTAGTATTCTTTTTTTACTACCACTATATTTAATTTTACTGCCAAAATACGCAGTGCTACTGGTAGACCATGTACTTCTTCAGTCACTACGATTGCGGCCCTTGTGTGTTCTGTTGCAGTCAGGCCTGGTGCACTGTGAGACCGCGGTGGGCACTCCGGACTACATTTCCCCAGAGGTGCTGCAGTCACAGGGGGGAGACGGGCTGTACGGGAGGGAGTGTGACTGGTGGGCTGTGGGCGTCTTCATCTATGAGCTGCTGGTCGGTACGTACCCTCCCCTCCCCACCCTGTGTATTCTGTGTACACTGTCTGCGTCATACTAAAGTGAACTCATTCTACGCTGTTACTAGAATATTCTTTGAGCCTGTTGTATAAATGTGTCCCATTCTGTCACAGGTGAGACTCCGTTCTACGCAGAGTCTCTGGTGGGGACTTATGGCAAAATCATGAACCACAAGAACTCCTTGTTTTTCCCTGAGGACATGGAGATGTCCCCTGAGGCCAAGCAGCTCATCTGTGCCTTCCTCACAGACAGGTAATAAGCGCTTTGTCGGGACATTACAGTAACTTACATATATTTTATGATCCTAACCTTGACCATGATTACTATTTGACTAAACTAAACTTAAAAACTTTTTGTATACTTTTCTTTGCCTGTGTGAGTGAATAATACCTCCACTCATTCCTATCAGCAGATTGTACCAGCATCTGTGAAATATATTTTAATATGAAATATATCTCAAATTTTAAATGTCTTCTGTTTTCCTCATTATCTTTTTAGGTAGAAAATTATTTTTTAAACTTTGTCTAGATGAAACCTTTGAAAAGTTTCTACCATAGACCTCTCCTGGGCAAATGAGGAATTACACCAAAATCAGATATCTTAGAATTAGTAATATGAAAGAAACTGTTATTCTGAAAAAAGTTCACATATTCTACATTCTTGTTGCTGTAATTGGCTTTTACACCTTGGGATAAGTAGTTCACATTTTCTAACTTAAAATAATGTCTATTTGGAAAATGGCAAAATGCACTTTACAAACTTTAGTATTAGCATTTTGGCTAAGGAGCACCTTCTACTTTCAGCATGAATAATGAAAAAAAGTATTAATTTAAGCCCTTGGGCCACGTGAATGCTACGCTAATAGAACCAAGCGTTCGTTGTGAACACAATTTGACTGCAGAATGAGTCCAGTGATGGTTTATGGACCTAAAAACTGAGCAGAAGAAATCCGTATTTTAACCTGTGATGCAACCATCCGGGAAAACGCAACGGAGTAGTTTGTGAGGCTCAGAGGAGACGAGCTTGAAAACAGGATTATTATAACAAGTATGAATGACGCAAAAAGTATGAAAGCTCCAAAACAAATAAAAAAATGCTAATGTGTCGTTTAAGCTCTCTGCACTTCTAAAGTTGAGTGTAGTCTACAATATCATTACCTGAACTTACTTTCCAATTTAGCAACCTTTCTGTTTGATTATAGCTGCATGAAGGAATGCATCTCAATCCCAACGCTTAAACCCAATGTTTTAACCATGCGTCTGCAGCACTACCACACAAGTATGCAGAATATTCGTCGAACACAGTATATTTTTAGCCGCTACTGCGCAGTACCTCGTATTTATGGCATGTCGCCTTTGTTTGTGGCCATGGCTCCAAATTATAGTGGCCCCTCTAGACACAGTGAGAAGAACATGTCGCCCAAGTACGGCTCATGCATTTATTTATATATAACACCATGGACTGTAAAGGGGAGAACGGGTTTATCCTGAACCATGGACGGGCTTGCTTTCCAGTTCTACAGTCAATATCTCGCGCTGAATGTTATAAAAAGTAAAGAAATGATCTTTGACCCCAGCGAGGTCACAACCAGTGGCCCTGTGACAACGATGTAATAGAGCAAGTATCGTTGTATAAATACCTTTTTTTATATGCATAGTGGTGTCCGATAGCCAAGCGCTGGAGTGCTCATGTGGACTATATGTAGACTGGCACAAAGACTCCACTTACCCAGAAGGCTGCATTTATTTGATGTGTGGCCAGAGATCAGGGACATATTTTCTAATGCCGTCTATAGCAGATAAGGCTTGGCGGCCTGTTTTGGTTCACTCAATGCCCAGTGTAAAGCCAGACTGCCAAACATGGTAACCATAGCTCTAAAGCAGAAAAACCTGTCCTAAAATGGCCCCTGCAATCATTATACGAGGAAGCTGTGGTTAATCAGGCCCGAAAGATTTTAAAGGATTCGTCTCATGTTCTATTTTCAGAAGAGCTGCTGCCCCCCCGGGAGGCGCTACAGGGCCAGTAGATGTAAGAGCAATCGTTCAAATAATCTTTCATCCCTTCTTCAGTATCCCTCCTCAAAAAACATACTTTACCAGTCTGGTCCCCTGCATTTACCTGGGAGGGGGGGAGGCTGGAGGGGGGAGGCTGGCAGGGGTGGATCCTCTGCACATCCTCTTCCTGTCCCTTTCAGCCCCAACCCTACTCTTCAACTCTCCTGATACGGTTAATCTGCTGGTTCTGTCCCACGTGCAGTTAGAGATTTAGGAACAATGTCCAGGACTGGGGCACATGTCATTTTACTGTTTTCTACCATTTCTACCATTGGAACTGTCGAGTGTATCGATTTGTATTCAATGTTTGTACTATTATTGTATTGTATTTTATGACTGCACCCAAGCGCCACGTGCCCAAGACGATTTCCCTCTGAGGGACAATAACATTTTACTTGACCTAATATCATAAGACGTTCCAAAAAGTTGCGCTTATCTGATGTTTTATGTGGCACCACACCCAAATTCAGTTACCACGCCTTAATATCAGGTCCGTCTCTCACTAAAATGTTAGTTACTGTGGTTATAAGTGTAGAAAACTTGAAACTTGCTGTAAAAAGTACAAGGTGGCCCACCAGGAAGCCTGATAATGACAGAGCTTTCTTTCATGTTCAAATGTTCTGTACCTTCCAATCATAAACCTTAAGTTTTCTCAGTGTTCCTGCACCATTATCTTTTTGATTGATTCATACATTTTTGGGTCATTTTGTCCTGCATTCAAGGCTTGAGAGCTTACAATTTCTGTTTTCACCTATCCCTTATCCAAGCCCACTGTCAAGCAAATGAAAATCCGCTGCTTGTTAAATCGATGGACCCGTTTCTATTGTTACGCCGTTTTACATCAATATTGCGGTTCACAATGATCAAAAGTAAAGTAATTATACTCTTTATTGTCCCCATGGGAAAATGTGTCCTCTGCATTTGACCCATCCTTTAATGCTGCTGGGGCAACCTGTCAGGACTACCTTCGCTGGAGGATTTTAGCTATGGTACATGCGTTGTGTTGATGGGGGAAACCGGTGTGCCCGGAGGAAACCCACCCAGACACGGGGGGGGGGGGGGGGGGGGGGGGGGGTAAACATGCAAACTCCACACAGAAAGGCCCGGAACCTTCTTGCCTCTCTTTTTTAGCTTTTAACCATGCTATAACATTATTCCCTCATCAAAAACATAGAATTGAGCCTCTTTCCCCCTTCTTTTCCCCCTTTTCTTTCCCCCTCTCTTCCCCCTCTCTTTCCCCCTCTCTTTCTCCCCTTCTCTCTCAGCTGTTTACTTTCTTAGATCACAGTGGTTTTTGGCACACACCTTTTTGAAATCCTTTCCCTGTACTGCACACATTTCTGTTTCTGCTCCATCACCAGCCTGTGTGGGCATTGTTGATGATGCTTGTTTTGATTATTTTAGCTCTCAAATTGCCCAAAGTTATGTGTCAGGCACAGCTGCACTCTATATGAATACAGACATTATGAGCTCATAAGACACATTTTCCAAACTCCTGCTCTCTCCCTCTCTTTATTTCTCTCTCTCTACACTCTCTCACTCTCTAGCATCTGTGACCAAACTCAAACCCATTTCATTTAATCCCGTAGTCCTTCCAATCACTGCTCCCTCTTTTCCTCACCCCTCTAGTGCTCTCTCCTCCTCCTCTGCCTCTCCTCCAACTTTGAAGGTTTTTTTTTCTCTCTGTCCTCTCCAACATTTTCCATAACCCCTCCCCAGTCTTTTTCTTTCTCCTTCAAATTTTACATTGTTTTTTATTTCTCTCCCTCTTTTTTCCTTCCTTTTTCGATCCCTGCTCTTCCCCACCACCTCTCCCTCTCGCACTCTCCCTTTCTTCCTCTTGGCCGTGTCTGGAATGTCCCACACGGTGCAAACTCTTGACTACACTGACCACACCCCTCTGACCACAGACGCGGGGAATAGACTCGCGCTTGTGTTCACGTTTTAGAAGCGAGAAGAAGTTTCTCTTCTGGATCTACTGGACCTTCGTTTTTTAAATTTCCATTCTAGGCATTGGCTTGTGGTCCCTATCCCAAAAGTAAAGTAACAAACATACATTTTTGTATTTTTTTTGCATTGGTCGTTGTGTCCAGGGAAGTGCGTCTGGGGCGAACCGGAGTGGATGAAGTGAAAAAGCACCCCTTCTTTAAGAACGAGCAGTGGACTTTTAACAACATCCGAGAAAGTAAGCAAAAAAACGAATTATGAATTTAATTGTAATGGAATATTTTCACAATTTCTGAACGCTAACCTTATTTACTTTATTTTTACTACATACATCCGTACATCTGTGATTTATGTTTGTCATTTCTGATTCACTATAGATAAATTTAAAGCAGAAAACTGCATTTATTTTTTTGTACATTTATTTGTTTATTCATTCATTCATTCATTCATTCATTTATGTGATAAAGACTTTGACCAAGATGGGATTAGGGGTGGGTGATGTAATTTATTACCTCGACAATGATGTTTAGACAATAATTTCACAATGCATCGATAATGGGCCGAAACGTGTCCGGAAATGTCTTGGTTGAGGTTCAAGTATGCCACAAAACATGAATGAACAATCCAATTCACCACACAAGTACAGGAATACCACTGTACGCTTTTTTGGGTGATGGCACAAGATGTTTCAGTCTCTTTTTGAGCTCATTTGTAATCGTTTAAATCATAGTCTATGTACTTGCAAACCAATAATTGCAATATTATAATTTTTGGACACATCTCGCACCTCCAGGCAGGATTATTTCATATATTTTTTTAAAGGGGGCCGTGTACAATTAGAATATAGATATTTCCATTTCCATGCATTGTAGCCAACACAACCCAAACCTTTGACAAAACACAGACAAGTGACAATGTTTGTATGTATCGAAAATCAGCCTGTTAAAACCCTTCACGTCTTCCCTGTCTTCAGAACAGTCCACAAACCGCACTATTGCCTCCACATGGCCATAATGATTTATTCTTTTCATGTGCATTTGAAACATAATTCATAAAAAATAAAATAATAGGTGCTGGGAGTTCTTGTAATGTGAATAAATCTTAACAATTTACAATTTCAATTACAATGTTGAAGATTCAAGCAGGCGTTGTTTTAAAGGTGATGGATTTTTGACCATGTAGATGAGTTAAATCAGTTTTGCCCAAGTACAGATATAAAAATATTGTAAGGTCATAATGAGACTGCTGTGTGTTGTCTCCATCTAATTATAAAGCCTTTTTGTTTTGCATAAGGACCTAATGCTCTGGCCTTTTGAAAAGCTCTGAAATACGTTTGGAATGTGAGGAATAAGTTTGGACCTCTGCAAACTGTAATGAATGGTATGAATTTGTTCTGTTTTTTACATTTTAAGGCAGTCAAAATCAGGGGCGTTAATTTCTACCTTCCATGTTTTGACTGTCAAACACAGCTGTCACTCAAATCAGGGCATGACAGAGGCTGCTTTACACCACCCACGAAACAACTTTAATCTTTCTGATCATGCGCACGTTCCCCTTGAGTTCACCCATACTACATTGTTTATTGTGTTGGCCTGTGTGGTGAGGAAGGAGGCAGGTCCTGGAGGAAGTCTGGCCTGAAGAGGAGGCTCTGTGTGTGGGTACAGCGCCACACAGACCCCCTCTCTCTGGAGCTCAGGTGGATCTGATTTTAAAAAAAAACAACAAAAAAAACTGGCCCCCCGGCTCCTGCGTACTCCGCTCCTGTCAGCTCCAGGCCACCAGGGACCCAGACTTTCATACAAAGTGATCTGGTACTGCTTGGTTGGACTAATCATCAGGAATGTGTTAATATAAATGTCTTAATTGGAAGTATTGCACAAAATGTTGAATGGATCAAGTGCAGAAATATCCCATTACACCCTATCTTATACCGTAGCTACTCCATATTCTAATTTTGCATAAAGTTTCCCAAAAACAAAAGTTGTTATACCTTTTTTGATATAATTCCCACCTCGAGGCCTTTCTATGCAGCGTTTCTCCTCGTGTCCGGGTGGTTTCCTCCAGTTTCCCCCCCATTAACCCAAAACATGTCCCATAGATAAAAATCCCGCAGCTTCAGTAGTCCTGACCAAACCCAGCACAAGATCTTACCTAATATGCCCAAAGTGATATTCTTGTATTTTACGTGTGAGTAGTTCAAGGACGGCATTTATATATTTTTTAAAGCCGGTAATAAAATTACTGCTGATAATAAGGTAGAAGTAGAAGTTATGTTGAAAATGTTTTGGTTAAAGAAATGGCATTGGTGGATATGAGAAAGGGAGCAGCAGCCGGAACATGTTTGAACAGACGTACCGAGATGTGTTTCTGATGTAGTGCAGGGAGCCACTGTGTCGGCCCCGGTGTGGTGGGTGTGTCTGGGTGGGTCGGCCCTTAATGAGAGGGGTCCCCTACTTTCCCTTAGTCTCAATCGCTCCCTCTCTCTCCTTTCCCTTTCTCCCCCTTTCTCCCAATCCATCTCCCTCTCTTTCTCTTGCTCTGTCATTAGCAGCCCACTAGCAGAGAGCATGCTGGGAAGCAGAGCCGCAGGGGTCGGCCGTGGCTCCTCTCCTCACCACACTGCTCCGCTCGTGCTTCTCATGGTTAGGAGTTACAAGTGTTTGAGGGGCAGAAGATCACTGCTGTTTAGTAGCATGTGTCTGTAATGAGGTCCGTAATGAGGTCCACAATGAGGGCCATGGTCTAATTTTGAAGTCTGTGGGCCAAACCAGGACAACCGCTCCTCACAGGCAGTCTGTCTGAAGTATATGAGCTCACAGAATGCTCTGCCTGTTCCTTTACATCTGGTAGAACAAGTATGCCATGATTCTGACTTCATCATACTATTTAGCTGTTATACTTTTTATTAGTGTGTCGCAATAACACAGAGGTCTTCCAACTGACAGAAATGTACTGTTTTGAAAATGAAAACGTTGGAAAAGGCTGATATTTTTTGGATGATTTGGCACATTCATTCTAAATTAGCCTTGGTTCAGTTTTCTTTTAGTCTCCTTTAAGTTTTATTTTGACAGAGTTTGTCTTAATACACTAAGGCATGAACATGTATTATAATATAACAGAAAACCATATCAAGCCATATCACATATTGCAATCATTTCCAATACTCCAATGCCGTTGTTGCTTTGTCAACCGTGCTTCCACAGATCAGTTTTTTACTGGAGTGAGTCTTGTCAGGAGGTTCAAGTGGACAGGCCATGTTCTGTGAGTGGGTCTGAGAGGCACAAAGCCCCTTTGTCAGCTCCCGCTCCACAACATCACTCGGCTCTTTAAACGACTCCATGTGTTCAACAAAAATCACTTCACTTATCAAAATACCATGGCAAAGGTGTTGAGTACTACTTTAAAACCCTGACTCATCATAAGTACCCTCACCTCTCCTGTGTGTGCCCCCAGCCGTGGCCCCTGTGGTCCCCGAGCTCCACAGTGACATCGACACCAGTAACTTTGACGACTTTGAGGATGAGCGTCGAGACGTGGAGACCTTCCCTCCACCCAAGGCCTTCACGGGGAACCAGCTGCCCTTCGTCGGATTCACCTTCTTCAAAGAGGACCAGTGAGTTCTGCAACACACGGGTGCAGAAATGCGGGAGGGGTTTTTGTCTGCACTAGGCTCAGATTGTGCCCAGTAACCGTAGGGTCACTGGTTTGGGAGTGGATTAGTAGTTGATGGATCATATATTCTGTTCAGAGCATCTCAGTCCGGTCAATACTCAAGACAGAGCCGTTCAATCAGGTTTGTTTATTTCAGTGTCACATTGGACCAGCTCATTGGTCATCGATCATTTAGAAACACTCTAAAGTCTGTGATGTGTCTCAGTCCAGAGTTACTATTATTTTAATCATAATCAGGGAGATATGACAAAAATGAATATCTTTCTTTTTTTGGGAGGATCTTTGAATAGTTTGTTAACGATAACTATATTCAGACGATATTATCAGTCCAACAGAAATGTGTTGAAACAAGTCTTGAAATGTATTAGACAATGTGACATGTCTGTAAAACTAATCACAAAATACCTTTATTTGAAATATACAACATATATTTTTTGCATTTTTATTTTTAATCAGCTCATTTTTTGTTTTGTTTTTACTATAAATGATATACTTGATATTTAAATGTTGCATATCTTTGAAACAATATTCACAATATTATCTAAAACATCAGTGAGTATGGACTAAATTAATAGTAACTGCAGTGTTGAATTTTGAGAGGCTTGTCAAACTTGTATAACACAATAATAATGTAAGGAATTATTATTTAGAACTGAATACTTTCTTCTTGGACCATAACAAAAAATACTATATTCATTCTATGTACTTCCAAAAACATGTGTGAAAATGTCGACAGCGTTTTGCCAGTTTAAATGTATACAAATATGGGACTTTTAAATTCCACAGATCACGAGTTTTAAAGTTCTTTGAATGTAATATTTTATCCCAAACACCGTAATGTGTGTAGTTACTATGTGAAGGACTCCTGTCTGCTCCACACTGGGGCCTTGTGCTCTGGCCGAGTCTCAGGTCAAGTCTTGGTCTGATCTGGGTCTGGACTAACCCTGGCCCAGGATCAGGACCAGGTTGTGGATAATGCCCTGCTGTGTGCACCCGGGCTGGGCTTTCCGCTGCAGACTGACTCCTTATTTGATTTGACATCAGCTGTAATCCTGTGTGCGTAAACTGTGAATGGAACAGTGTGAGAGGGAAATATTCTAGCTTTTTGTATGGTTGGGAAAAGGTACCTTAGACAGAATGGGCTATTTTGAGCTTTTTTTTAAATATGTTCCCACATCAAAAACATACATAAAGCTATATTTTAGTCAATTGTGCACATCTTGGAGTGCGTTCTGTGATGTCAACTCTTGGTTTCTTGTAATCCAGATAATGCACCTCTGCAGTGGACTTTCAAGGCTCAAACCACAGATCTCCAAATCGTAGCGCATGAAACAACTGTCCAATTTTGAGACGATCCAATCACAGCTGCTTATTTGCCTCATGTGTCTCTCAAATGAAGCCAATGAAACGAGACGCACAAAGCATCAAGTTGTTGAGCCAAACTGCGACCCTGTTACGCACGCAGAGTCAAAGATGTTCCAAATGTCTACAGCGTGTTTTTCAAAATGTGTATGATTCTTACAGTTAGACTTATATTTTTGTGTCATACCTTGACATGTTTGGGCTGCACTCGGCTGTCTTCCTCAGCACAAAGCATGGAGAGCAGAGAGTGAGCGAGGGCTGAACAGAGAAGGTTATGGACTGTGGGTGGACCTCACAATAAAATGAGTAATGACTTACTATTTTTGGACCTAAAATGCACCAGAAAACTGAAAATTACAGGATTGTTGTTGAACATTTTTTAGGAAAGGACCCTCAGACCTCCCCTCAGGAATGTTATTTGTGCAAACAAAATAGAAAAAGACCTTCAGTATTTGGAGTGTCTTGGTTTTTGAGTTGAGCCTGTGAAGATTAGTGTTAGACATAATGACACACAACCTACTACTCAGTTAACGCTCCATCCACTTTGTCATCATAGTGAGTTTTGAAGCATCATTTTAGTTAGAATAATTAAACATGGTAATTAGGTTCCATCTATCAGAAAATGTGATCTTTTCTGTCACGCCCTCATTCAGGCTGCTGAACCGAGGTAAGGTGTTGGAGGAGGAGGAGGACCTAGAGAACTGTAAAGACCACAGAGAGGAAAAAGAGAAAGAGAAGAACGCAGACAAGAACTCTGAGGTGAGCCTGGGATGGAGGATCACACTTCTGCTCTCACTTACAAAAAAACACCATTGGATTTATGGATTCTTCAATATTTACTAATAATTAGTCACAATATATGCTATAGAATACATTTTTATTCATGCATTTTATTTTTATATTTACATCACATATTTCTGAATTTATTTCAATATACTTCTTATAATATTTATACATATAACTTTTAAAATTCATGTCTTTAATTTTATAATATAATATATCATCGCACATTGAACATAACTCAATGTGTTTTACTCAATCACTTCCAGACATTTATCCAAACGCACCAGTCAAATGGCAACAGCAATCACAACTGAGTCAGGCTGCATAACAGTTGCTTTGTGATTAGCGTACAGCACACAGTTCAACTAATATAATAAACTCGGACATAATCTTTAGTCAATTTAGCTTTTTTATGTTACAGTCTGTGTAATTGTAATATGCGTCCTTTAGAAATCTTACCCACACCACCTTTACATCCCACCATTAACCAATAAGCTTTCACTATTGATTGTTACATAAGCTTTATAGATAGTTGCGTTGGCTTTTTTCTGTAAATGTCTGTGCTATCATCTGCTGTTTCATCCGCTGTGGGCTCAGAAATATCTCCTCTCTGACTAACAATAGTGAAAACTCATTCGTTTATTTTCAACCAGTTGAAACTTATGCTGACAAATAAGTATCTTCTTCAGGGCCTTGAAGGTTGAGAGGAACAGGTGGCAAGGTGTAGGGAGTAGGAGCAGGCTGACATTTTTGTTGTTTAGTTTTTGATTGTCCTTCTTTTGTGCGTGCTCAGCTCCAGAAGAAGGTCCATGGTCTGGAGGAGAAGTTGGACCATGAGATGCAGGCCAAGGATGAGCTGGAGCAGAAGTGCAAGTGAGACACATTCATACTCCTTCTACCTGAGCGGCCGGTGTGATACTAGAGCTCTGGAGTACTGCTTTCAACTCAAAATATACAACTTAAAATAAAATCAAACCTTAATGAGATAGAGCAATCCCAACTGATGTCATTTTTCACAATTATATTATTGTGAATTTGAGCTAAGATTCATCAGCATCATCTGCTCATTATGTAGATACATGGAGGATGCGCTGATATCAGGTATTGCAAAGTTTATTGGATTGTGCATCGCTACAGGATTTCTGATCAGTTTAGGGTTAAATAATTACATTTCGCTCACAACATCTTGCAATATTTTAATCTTTATTTATAGTGCTGTTCTGTTGTCGAAGTATAAATATATTATTATATAATTTGGATCAAGCTTATAATGTTATGTAGAAAGAGTCTCTCGTATTCAGATATATTAATGTATTGGTAGATACTTAAATTGATATTGGTATTACAACCGAAAAGATTAGATAAAGAGAACCTTTATCTGTCCTACAGTTGGAAATTCCACTGTTGCCGTGCAAAGTTCAATAACAGCAGAAGAAAAAATACATGTACTGGTAATTAAGAATTTAGATAGACTTAAATCGAATAATTGAACTAGGATATTAGACATACTTTGAATAGAAGTAATTGTAATCACACCAATGACAAAAACTGAACTAAACTAGGAGCAAACCATGCTTAAACCAGGACATAGTTAGTCGGACTGTCGCAGGACTAATCTTGGACTAAATCAAGCTATTTCTAGACTTAACCAGGATGAAACGGTGGTCTTAATCATGTTGCCTTGTTTCATGTACTTTTGACACAACTGTCTTTCTTCTTTAGGAACGCCACCAACCGTTTAGACAAGCTGGTCAAAGAACTGGACAAAGAGGTGAGAGTCCCCATTACATGTAGTACATAAGATATTACAAAGTACAGCGGAAATGGTTTATATTGTGATTTAATCTGGAAGTCAAATCAATCTTTTTAGACTGCTGATCCAAGATGGGTCAAAGTAATAGACAGTATTGCTTCTGCTAAATAATGTTACTCAATTGTAAGAAAAGAGTAGTCATCCAATTTAAGACAAAAACCCAACATCTTTGACTATTGATTTAGGTTTAATCTACCATTTCTTAACCAAAAATGCATAAATTAATAACACAGTGTAGGTATAAAGCTCACATACAACGCAATGTTATACCCAGTTATTTATCTTAAAGTCTTGAGACCTGATTACTAGATTAGCTAAAAGTACTGTTACTTCAACACAGTATTACTCACACTATTTTGAAAATATTATTGGTGGATTCAGATAGCCCTTGGTGCTTTTGTCAGGGTCCTGATGTGTTTGTGCTTATTTTCTTGTCTTGTGCAAAACTTTATTTGCAAATGTTTTCCAGCGTTTCCAAGGATCACATGAATGTGCCATAATTCTTCAAAATGTTTCTCTGATATATATATAAATGTTGCTGCTCATGTGGCTCTCGCTGTTATGTGCTGTTATTGTGCTGTGGTTGTTCAGATGAGTGGGCGTCAGAGGGTGGAGGCTTCTCTTCGACAGCTAGAGATGGAGAGGGCGCTGCTGCAGCACCAGAGTACAGAGCACCTGAGGAAGGTGGAGCTGGAGACGGAACGCAAACGAGTGCTGGAGAACGAACGTGAGAACATGTCCACCACTGGACTGCCACTCAAATGACACACAATTGAGTTTGAGTTTGTGCCAATTTATACTGCTGTTCCCTCATCAAAAACATACCTAGAGTTGTATTTTGCTACATGAATCCTGTTCACAAGCTTGTCTTCTCTGAGGTAAAAATTCTGTCGCTCATTCTCAGGTTTCAAGTCCATAAACCATCAAACTAGTCCAGTTTTATGTTCACAAACAAAACATGTATTTGCACAGCGTTTGCATTGCTTAAGGCAGGTGTGTAAAATGTCGACGCTCGGTCGCAGGCATGTGGTTTGTGTTTCCCCGCTCAGACCTCTGTCAAATCTGTAACGTTTGTGTCGGCACTCGGCACTGCACAAGACGCTCCAGCACAGCAGTGCTGAGCAGCGCAGGGGAGGGGTGTGCGCAGCAAAGGATTGTGGGACATGAAGTTCTACAAATAAAAATTTAATAAATATCAATTTGAAATGTTTAGAGGGCCGTCTGACGCCCCTGGCTCAAGGGCTTAATTTATTTATTCTTTATGTTCTTTTCCTCTGCTGACAGCAGAGGGCGCTCCAACGCTTAAATATCTCATTGGGGAGATGTAGTTTATAGTTTTTAAATGTTGACATTATTTTAAATTCAAAACTGCATAACTAACCCTTTTATTTATAAATATAAATATAAATATAAATTGAAAGTAAGTGCAGGGTGGGTGGGGATAGGTGACAAAGAACATTTTTAAGCATTCAAGGATTAAATGCAGGGAATTGCTGTGCTTGTCAATGGTTTAGTGGTTTAAGGCATTGCACATGTGGGTTTGCTTCTCGGCCTCAACAGTTTGCTGAATGTCTCTCCCTATTTCATGCTTCAGCTGTACTGTTCGATATCTATGGAAGCCCTGAGAGGCAAGCGAAGAATAAATTAATAATGGTGCTCAAAATGTTTTCAATGTTTATATATATATATATATATATATATATATATATATATGAGCACCATTTTTTTCCTGCTGGCCTCTCAGGGCTTCCATACATAGCCTTCGAGGCAGAAAATCTTAAAAATACTGTGGCGTGCAATCAAGGCAATCAGTGTCAAAATTACCAATTAAATTACTGTGTGTCACAACTATGTATGAATTGTTCTAAAATATATCCAAATAAGCCGTTTTCCCCTCACTTCTGCTGCTGAAGCTTGGCTGAAAGTGTCTTTCAGTGGCCACTACAGGCCACTCGGCAGTGCTGCGAGGGAAGCATGATCCTTATTTTGCCACAGCTGCTCATTCTGTGACCGTGTTCAGAGGCCCGTTCATGCTCTGCTCTCTAACATGAGCTTTTAGAACCAGAACGGAAAGCAGCTTCTTTTAGAGGTCTGAGCATGCGCTCTGAGGACCACACAGCCTCAAACCCATGGATCTATGCTCAAACCACGCTGAATAAACCTGTGAGGGAATCAAGGATGTTTGCAGGTTTTGCCCGAACTGAGCATGTGCAGAGGAGAAGCAAAACAACAGCAGCGCCAAATTCCAACAAACTGACTTAAAAACTATCCTAGTTTTTTTCTATTTTAGAGACAAGTCTGTATTTGTAGCTAAGGCTCTGTTCATGTTTCCAATGATTAAATGTTATTTAGAAATACAGGCAGTATTTTTTTTTATTGGTTGTTGAAGTCAGCTTATTATATTTAATCAGCATCTAATTTAGGTATGAATGTTTAGCTCAGTAGGATAGGCCTTTGCACTTCATGCAGGAGGTTTGAATTCCCACTTTGCATATTTGATTATTGTCATTTATTTTTTAACTTTTTTGTAATCCACTAAATATTGAACATCCCAAGTCCGCTTGCCCATCCATAAAAGTCACCGCTACTGCTTCTCTATTATGTGTTGTTCAGAGATATTAGCCAAAAGAACATGAGAAGAATGAGCTTAGTACATCTGCAGCTACATATCCCTCCTGAATATTCTGTCCTCTGGTAACTTCAGGTATTCAGTTTCAAACTGGTCTGACACTGTTAAATTCAGATTAGATTATAGGGTTTAATGCAAACACAGCAATATAATTTAAAATTGTTGTCACTATAGTTATTATATTCTGTCATCAGTAAACAACTTGAGGGACCAGCTGGAGGAACTGAGGAGAAGGAACCAGAACTCCCAGATCTCCAATGAGAAGAACCTGCAGCTGCAGAAACAAGTGAGGAGACTCATTTTTGTATCAGATGTCCTTCCATAATTATGTATCCCTATGTGTCAGATCCCATCCTCCTACAGTGTAGTGATGGAGCAGGTCAAATGTCTCTAGTTAATCTCCAGATGCTCTGTGTGGTTGGACAATGTATCAGGATAATGGATCTTGTCACTAATAGAAAAATAAAACATTTGTGCCTAAGAAGGCTAAAATTGTTTCTTCTTAACCGTTCAATTTCACTTGAACATCTTAAAATTGATAATACGAATGTGTACAATTATTATTTATCTTCTTAAATAAATTTTTATTTATCTTCTTTTATTGTTGGTGGTAGCTGTGTGTGTAAAGTAAAGTAAAGTGAGATCCTTTTGCCTACTTCACCACAGAGACATCCACACGCCTCTCCAAAGAACGAGAAAACTGAATAGTCCAATTAATATGGTTCATTAGTTCTCTGAAACTACCGCAGCAGGGCCCCTCCCACTCTTGGACTAGTCCATTTTAACGTTAAAGGTGAAAAATGCTTGGACGGATAAACTTACTTTGGCAGTCGGATACAATTTTGAATGTCTCTTCTTGATCTTCTTAAATTCTTAAGTGCATTAATGCACTACTCTAATTTATTGCAGTATTGAAGGGCAATTGCTTGGGGGTCCCTAATGGAAGACAACAAGATATTTACCAATAACAGACGCTTTTCAAAATGTAGGCCTACACATACCTGGATCTAACTTTTGGTGCACTTTGCCTTCTGTGATTCATGTCTGCTCTACTGTCAAAGTCAAATCGTTTTTTATCCCCTTCTGAGTAAAAGCACATAATTGTCCCTGATCTGCAGCTCCCCAATGTTCTGCTCTCGTTCGAACTGTAGTCTACTTGTTATTAGACCAGAATATTACTCATACTTGCCTTTTGAAATGTATATTCATTTATTTCCTACCACAGTTCAGTCAGGTACACTCTGTTTGGGCTTTATTTTAGCTTTTGGCTTAGTCTTAGTTTAGATCCACCTGTATGTATTTTAAATATGGTTTAGTCCTGGTCAGGGGTGTGTCCAGACTTTTTGAGGGTTTAGTTAGTTTAGTTTATGTTCCAGTATGTCTATTTGTTATTTTGTTTTTTGTTTAGTCCTATATTATTAACTAAAGGTCATTTTGATGATGTATTGCCAGTTGGAGGAAAGCACTCTGCAGCTGCAGGTGGAGAAGGAGAGCGTGGCCCGGCTGAAGAAGGCCCAGTTAGAAGTCCAGAAGCAGGTACAGACCCTGGAGCTGAGCCTGAGGGACCAGGAGCAGCGCTGTGGTCAGCTGGAGGTCACCACACAGGAGCTGGACACGCAGCTCAGAGAGACGCGCACAGAGCTGGAGCTGGAGAGGAGAGAGAAGAGCAACAAGAGTGACACCATCCACGACCTGCAGGGTGAGCAGCCTCCCTAATTAAATGTACGGTATATATCTCCATGGAAACAAGCAGGTGATGCTCAGGTACAAGTCAAATATCAAGGCATAGAAAATACTTAATTGAATAAGTGAAAGCTAGAATAGTGTAATGCCATACTGTGGAGCATTCCAAGCAAAGTAATACCATCTCCACCAGAAAACTTCCATAATGCACCTTTAATTGAGTACTAATATGGAAATGGCATTAAGTCCAAACATCAACTCTCCTTCTTTCCACTGCTTACACATATTTTGGTTAATCCTTGTTCCTTCTGCTGGCAACCGAGTTAACGTGATTTCACTTGTTCTCTAAGGACTCTTTTACGTTATGCGAAATGTATAAAATGGTCCGCTGATGTAGGGCTGGGCAATATGGGAAAAAATTTATTTGATTACATTTTATTCATTTTAAAAACAAAGTAAAAATGGCTTTTAGTAATGATTTCATGAACAGAAACTACAGGCTTTTAATCTGTGCCATTTAACAATAATAACATTCAAACGTCTCAAAAACACACATGAATCAATCTCGATCTGTCAATCTTTCAATTAATTCCCCAGGGCAGTGTGGGTAAGAATAACGGCGCTCTGCTGAGAGGTTATCCACATCTTACCCTCTGGTCAGTGGGTGAACGCAGAACCCTTTACACCACTGTTACAAATGACTTTCAGCAGCCTTTTATGAGAATCTCCAATACAAATGAGTGAGTCATTTCCACACCGCCTGTAGTCACCACATGTGGCAGACGAGGACAATTGGGCACAGGGCTGTACTGTTTGCCCCCAGGCGTTCGGAGATGGAACGACTTCTTAAGACTCTTACGTTAAGTGCCAAGCTGCAGGTAAAGAATAAGAGCAATTTAGAACCACCAGGACTGTAAGTTCAAAGCCCATGAAGCAGAGGGGGACTGGTGGTCCGTACCAGTATAGTTTTTCAGGATTTGTACTTTACTTTAAGTACTAATAATAAAAGAAAACTGATAATACTGATAATAATACTTTCTACTGTGCTGAATTTCTAAAACGATGTAAACTACTTTCGAAGAGTTTTCTACTTTCTACTTTTCTTTCTACTCTTTTGTTCCATTAAAAGCCTCATTATGCTCGTTCAAGAGATTTGATTTGATTTGTGCAGATGGGCTCTCTAGTCTTCTTTTTCTGGCTGTTTCATTCACTTTATTTTGTCATTCAGTCTGATTTTGTAAATGACTGTTACTGTTTGGTTCTCAGTAACCGTGAAAAACCGTTAAATCGTGGTTGTATTGTGACTCTTTACAGGTTGTGGGTGCGACGTCGCTGATAATAAGCCTGTTTGATGACTTGGGCTTTTCTTCTGTTTTAGAGGTCGTTATCAATATCTGCAGTTTTGTCCAACAAGCTTTGAGTTGGCTTATTCTTGCTTTTGTTTTGAAAATTGGGTACAAAATATACTATAGGCAAATAGAATTCCTGTTTCCACTGTCGTACACCGTGGTGGGCTGCGCAGGATAAGATCAAAATACACCCAGCCATATTTCCACATTAGTTTACAATAACAAATGTGAGCGTACGTGTTGCAGTGGTTTTGTTAACTGGAGCGTTGCTGGTTTTAATCCAATAAAATGCACATGCAATGTCACAGTAAAACACAGAGGTGGGTAGCACTACATTTACTGAAGTACTTTTAGTCCTCCTTGAGTAATACATTTGACAGTGTAACAGCACTCGCACCGCTCCTCCCAATAGATACCAGATTACTCTTACGTGAATCATTTCTTTAACCACTACTTTGTACCTCTACTTTAGTAATATTATTTTGAAGGCACAGTACACTTACTTGAGTACAGTTTTTGATACATGAATGGCATTTGGCTTAGAATGTATCAAGTCACTCTGCGTCACTTGTTCACTGCAGCTTCCCAGATCGAAAAGTATAAAAAATAAATCGCACAATTCTAGAAACAAACAACCTACACACTTTGATTGACCATTGTTGTCCTTGTAAGCCTCTGTGTCTTTACCACCTCTTTGACTTTATAAGACTCTAAATCCTGCTGTTAAATTTCATGGCTCCACTTAGCCCTGGCAGCCGGCCTGCCATTGTGGTGCTTTTAAACCTTACTCTGTAATTTGGCTTCCCAATCGCACAAGCATTTGATCAGTCAGGAAGGCCAGTCCAGAAGAACAGGCTCAGAAGTAAACATGTTTTGTCAAATGGGGACATGACATAACGGTGGAGTTTGCTGGCTTTTGGAGTAGACTTGAGGGGAAATAGTGGCTCATAGGTGGAAGGAGTTGAAGTGGTAAAAGTGAGGTGTTTTTATGCACGTGGAAAAGTCATTTTTGGCGTTTGGGTGGGTACAGGGAGGGCATTCAGGACAGGCTGGACAAAGATGGGCTGTGTGCTCAGGAGGGTGGGACTGTTAAATACTCACGCTGAAAATATCTGGGAAGCATTAAGTGGAGTGGATTATACTGCTACTACGATTATTACTGCAACTACTACTTATTGTGATGTTGTGACACTCGGCAGTAACTGAAGCTGACTTGGTTACTTAGAGCAGTTCTCCTCTTGAATTAGTCTGTTTGGACTGGCTTTGTTTAACCTGTAGTATCTAATAATAAAATAAAAAGCAGAAAAACGAATTACCTGCAGGGACAAAAAGGTACACTGTAAAGGATTTGGAGTTATTAGTTCAAGTTGAAGTTGTATACTCCTCATGAATGTACATTTTGAAGTGATTACTTGTCTAGTTTAGTTGTTCTGTACCGTAAGTGCGTGCTGTATACTTACGGTGTTTGTTTGTCTTTAACAGGACGTATCTCTGCACTGGAAGTGGAGCTGAAGGAGCTGAAGACGTGCGTGTCCACAGCTCAGTCAGAGAAGAAGCAGCTGCAGGAGAAGCTCAATGATCTGGAGAAGGTCCGTCTGCTCTTCACTCTCTATCCACACAGGCCAACACCTCTGCATCTGCTCTTCAAGTACCACCGGTCTACAGGAAATAGAGAAAAGATAACCATGACGTCATTTCGGTCAAATCAAGTCAAACAATGTATTGGAGTTTAAGTGATGATTTCCTGGTCTAATGTTATTCCAGCCTGATGGGATTTTTTGGGGTTTTAGACGGTCTGAAAACTCATGAAAGAAAAAAAATATATATACAACGTAAACAACACATTTTCAGTGGGATCAAGAGCATTCATGGTTCTGTTTTAGATTTATGATTTTAAAAAATAGGATGAGCAATTAACTGAAAAAACAATTGGCTAATGCTAGCTCACGATTAGACTAATAAAACACATTTTGTGAAATAGATGTTTAAACAGCCAGAAAAATGCCTTCTTTGACCGTAAAGGGTTGCATTGCATTTTGGATGGCGTTTTCGGTGTTAATGAAGAAGAGGTGTTCTGTTTAAAAACTCGGCACTACTTTCCAACTTTTTGTTTCAACTTATTTAAAACTATTATAAATATTTACGGCAGGGACTCTCCCATCAAACTTTGGGGACGATTAGAAAAACATGAAAACGTATGTGCAATTTAAGCCTCCATTTGCGTCCCGTAGGAGAAGAGTAACCAGGAGATTGAGCTGACGTTCCACCTGAAGCAGATGCAGCAGAGCCTGGAGCAGGAGGAGGCTGAGCACAGAGCCACCAAAGCCAAGTTGGACGACAAGCACCACCTGTCCCAGACCCTGCAGGAGGCAAAGTCTGAGGCCCAGAAGGGTAACTCATGACACTAACCTAAGAGCTACTAGACGGGCGATAGATAGACTGACAGTGACAAACCTAATCTTAATTTCAGTACCCATTTTCCCCGCCTGGTCTGTCCCCCAGCTCTCTAAAATACATGTCTGAGAAACCAACATTTTAATTAGGACCAAAGCATTTGAGAGGAGGGAGTTGTTTGCAGAAAGCATGTGGTGCGTGTATCCGTTAATTGTGCAGGCTGCCATTGTGTCCTCTGGCAATGGCATGTCAGTGGTTTTGCTCTCATTGTCAGCATACGTGTGTGTGTGTTGCATGTTCTTTCCGTGCCTGTGTAGGTTTCCTCCGTGTGCTCTGGTTTTGGTCAACCCAAATCATGTTCCATCGGCTCCCGAAAATTCCAAATGTCAGCGAGACTATTCTGCTTATATAAAGAATAAATAAATAATACCGCATGTATTTTATATGTGCATAATGTAATTCCTGAAGTTTATGCCAACTGGTGTACACTGAATGTACAGCTACGACATAAGGTCTGGTTAATTACATTGTACGTAAACACTAACCTCTAAATAAGGTCTTTAAGTCTTATCGGTGGAGGCTCATATTCATGTGGATTTGCTGCAGAGATGGAGCGGACCATTCACGAGGAGCGGGCTCTCAAGGCTCAACTGGAGAACCAGCTTCTGCAGATGGAGAAGGACTACTCTATGTTGGACTGTGACTTTAAACAGGCTCAGCTCAAACTCGAGGAGCTAAGCGGGCAGAAGCAGCAGCTGTGTGAGGAGGTGAACTGTCCACTCATTTAAAGGTTACCAGTGTTTTAGTGTTGCACTGTGCAGAACTATGGGTGGAATTAGAATGAACTGTTTGTTGGTTTTCCTTTTGCTAGGTCACATGACCATGGAATTCCAATTTAAAGGGAAAATGCATAATTGCATACCAATGTGTATTAATTACATTTCAAAGCTGTGAATTATTCATTCACATTTGAATCCTAACAGAAGGGTTAAAACAGGTTGTCTTGTACATTCAGCGGTCAGAGTAATACAGAGACAGACCACCTGAATGGATAGTTATTCTTAGAACTCACTTACTCAAAGAGTCACCACAGATTTTACTCAAGTAGAAGTACAGGGTGCAGTCAGAATACAATTATTTTAAGGCATAGAAACATATGGAGTGATATAAATGTTGGATGCACCGTTCTTCATGAAGTGACGCTTATTGACTGCGTGTCTGGTGTGTTCAGGTGAAGTCCTTGAGCTCCCGTCTGGACCAGGAGGCCCACAGCCGCTCGCTCTCCCAGGCAGAGCTGAAGATGCAGACGCAGCAGGTCACTGTGCTCAAGACCTCCGAGAAGCAGCTCAAACAGGAGCTCAACCACCTGCTGGAGCTCAAGAGCGCCCTCGACAAGAACAACCTGGAACTGCGCC
The DNA here is from genome assembly GCA_015082035.1 of Chaenogobius annularis. NCBI lineage: Eukaryota > Metazoa > Chordata > Actinopteri > Gobiiformes > Gobiidae > Chaenogobius > Chaenogobius annularis. The sequence continues at coordinate 384,622 of BJKM01000430.1, read as the reverse complement.
GGTAACGGACACATTCGACCGACTGAAACCTGCATGTGCTCATCCACACAACTTCACTTGACTCAAAGATCTTTTCAGCAGTGCTTGAATTACATTCACTGCAAAGCGTTAATATTGTTGCTCTGCTAAATTGGTATTTCAAATGCTTAACTCAGTGCTACCTAATGAGCACTAAATTGACATCACATCCAAACATTTAACTAATTAAAAAATGAAATGACATCTGTCTTGCCACAGTGAGAAGCAGGAGGCGGACGGATTACTGAAGGAGCTCAAGGACCAGCTGGAGGCAGAGACCTACTTCACTGTAAGTCCAAAAACACATCTCCACACGGCCCCTAGAGTGTATCGGTGCGACAGTGGAACATTTGCTGAGGGTCCTAACCCAAAAGTTGGTGATTAGAGCCTAACTCCTGCACACTTCACCAGCTTAAATGTATTTTGTTAACTAAAAGGTTTCAATCTCAATGTGTTTTACCTCGTTGAATAAAGGATATCTTGGTTTTTCAGCCTTGTTTTTTGAATCAGCTTCACTCGTCTGTGTGCCAGTAGAGGGGAACTTCATAAGCCCTCTTGTATAGACAGTGGTGTTTCTTTATCATGAGACATTTTGAATGCATTGCTTTTATTTTTTTTATTCATACATATTATACATTTGCTGTTTGCAGTTTGACAGTTTTAAGCCAGTAAAACTTGAAAATGTAGATACCCAATCATGTCCCCTACCGTTCCACAATCTTAGATCAGACAGCCTCAGACGGCAGGGCCATACTTAAAGTGTAAAGTTAAATTGAGTGGCATTTCTTTTCTGCAGACTCTGTACAAGACGCAGATCCGAGAGCTGAAGGAGGAGCGCGAGGAGAGGAGCAGGCAGTACAAAGAGCTGCAGCAGAGGATCGCAGAGTACCAGGAAGAGAGGTGAGACGGGGAAAAGGGAGAACGCTGAGTCTAACAAGAGCAAACGGCATTCATCAAGGATATTGTATAAGCATATTCACTTACAAATATTGTGTTACAGTGTGATATAATATCCACATTAATTAAACTTTATATATATGTAATTTATTTAAATGTGTCTAAAATATTTGACTGGATGCAAATATCTAGTCTACTGCCACAGATAGACATTGCAGGATGGGTCAAATGCGGAAGACTAATTTTCCTATGCATCTATGAAGATTATGTCTCATTATTTACAAGAAAACTGTGAAGAACTCCAAACTGCAGTATATAAAAGGCGAAGTTCCTATAACCTTGAGTAAACTTTAAAGTGCTGTTCTGTTGGATTGTCCTTGCTGTAAAGCTGGAGATGGAATTTTGCTTTGTCGCTGGTGCACTCCGGTGAAATGGAGTTCTGTTCTGAAATGGCTCTTTCAAAAGGACAGGCTGCAGATCAGATCATTTTTAAGTACACTTAAGGCTTTAGCCTTGAAACCTTTCATGGACTGTTTCATTATGTTTTATTTTAATTGCATCTACCTTGAAATTTAGGTTTATATGACATTAAATTCAGCTAAAATAACAAAATTCCGTCAGACAGATTAATTTTTTACTATTAGTCTTGCAGTCTTTAGTGAGAGTGCTACAATTGTGTTGCTTGTTTAAGGAAAGGGAAATTGTTTATGCTATTGTTTATGCCATTTGCTGTTTTGATGATTAAAATATTTGTATTTCATATTAAGGTTGTGCAGGTAGTGGTTTAACAAAGAAATGTGTTTGGTTCTTAAATATAGTAACATATCGCTGATTATGCAGTGTAATAGATCGATTATTGTGAGCAATGTATTATGTACTGAATCTTAAGGGACCTTGTGATTCCCATCCCCAGACTAAAGCAGGACTGGGGCCAAAATCAATGGATTTCAGAGTGGTTTACACAAATGGAATCACTAGCTCTAACCTCACATCAATTATTTGGATCTGTACTCAAAGATCAGATCAAACCAGAGGTTGTCCCCCTGTCGAACCTAGACCTCCCTGTGAGAACATAGAACAGAACTGACCCGTCCTTCTCGTCCACAGGGAGTCTCTGGCGTCGCAGCTGGAGGCCAGTCTGACCAAAGCGGACTCAGAGCAGCTGGCTCGCTCCATTGCTGAGGAGCAGTACTCTGACCTGGAGAAGGAGAAGATCATGAAAGAGCTGGAGATCAAGGACATGATGGCCCGACACAGGCAGGAGCTGAGCGACAAAGAGGCCACCATCAGCGCGGTGAGAATCTGAGAAGCAGTGTGGTTGTAATAGACCATTTTTAGTCACTGTCTTTAAATGGGGGGCAGTGGCTCATTGGTAGAGCATTTACCCATGAGAGATGCCCCGATATAAATGTTTTTGTATGATTAGTATGAGCAGAAACATCACAATTTGATAATAATTCATTAATAAGGATGTTAAGCTTTTTTGGTTTTAACACAAAATAATAGTAGTTTCTTATGGCATTGTTCCATATTAGTTGCTAAGTAGGTCTAGATGATTCTAGAACGATTCAGAAACGGTAACATTTTGTCCTCTTTATGTAATTATTGTAGTATCGATACTTGTTAGAATGAGTATCTAGTTTTTATGTTAGATTTAATTTTGATTAGTGTCTGTGTAGCAATTTTTGACAACCCTAGTTAACTATACTATCCATTATTCTGACATCAAAGTATGTTCCATTGTACCATCTTGTGTCATTTTGTGTTATTATCCTGTACATGTGATTATGTCTTGTAACTTGTCTCTGCGCAGCTGGAGGAGTCAAACCGCACTCTGACTGTGGACGTGGCCAACCTGGCCGGAGAGAAGGAAGAGCTGAACAACCAGTTCAAAGACCTCCAAACACGTGAGTGTCTCCAGCCTCTTGAAGGAGAACATTCTTCCTTGTTTGCGTCAGCACTGATAGGTCACTGCAGGTCTGCAAGTACATAGAAGTCAAACGTCTGTTCAAGTACATAGTCTGGGACAAAAAGATGTAAAGGTTTCATTCATCTAAGGGGAAAGGGTGATATAGCTTCTTCAGGTTTATTCCATTCATTTTCATTTCAATCTGGATAGACTCAAACAGACAAAACAAAGAGTAGTAAGGTCTGTGGAGAGGCAAGCCCATTCACAATAAAGATATGAGTATTTTTGGCCTACCTGTAATAACATAATTGCCTTGATTTTAGTCTATGTATTGTCTAAAATGTCACAGTAGAGGTTTAAATATGCCTGGGCGCCAAGTTGTATTTAAATTTGTGAGGCCAGGTACTTATCCCATTGTGGGGGCTGATCTCACCTTGTGGGGACAAATGCAAGTCATCATGAGGTAAATCCTTCAATATCAGATCAGTTTCTAAGAAATTAATGTAATGTCAATGTACTGTTCCCACAGAGCGAAACCTAACGTTTGTGTACATGGGTGTACATGTGTTTGTGTGTGTGTTTGTGTGTGTGTTTGTGTGTGTGTTTGTGTGGGTGTGTGTTTGTGTGGTGCAGAGCTACAGAAGATGGAGGAGGTGGAGAAGCAGCACAGCGCCCTCAAAGTGTCCTATGAGAAACAGCTGCAGAACGAGAGAACACTCAAGATCCAGGTACGGCCCACAGGTCTTATTTTCTTCCACTACCTTTGAGTAATATTCACACCAGCTCTGTTCAAATCACACTTTTGCAGGTTTTATCTTTTATAGGTGTAATAAATAACACCCTCTGACAGCCTCACAAAAAATTCAACAAAGACAGTTGTTATCCAGAGTTTAAAGCAACGGTTCCTTGTCTGGGGTGGTGAGAGAGGCCCGAGGCACAGAATGGCTGGCATGTCCCTGTCAGTCTGCCCTGGGACATTCTAGACAACAGAGGTGGCAGAGGAGGAACATTAAATAAATGAAAGGTTAATGGTTTTGATGCAGAGTAGGCTGACTCATCCTGCTTATGATAGATGGCACAGCAACATTTGACTAAGAGCTCTTATTATGGGTAATTATTACTGTCCAAGATTCTGCTTTTTATCTTGTCATAACAAGGGGAGAGTGCTTATGTTCTGTTACATCTAGTCAATAACTTGAGATTGTAATATTATTATATATTATTATTATTATTATTATTATTATTAAATGGTACTTTTTATTGTTAAAAAATCTTGAAAAGATATATTCTTCCTGTAAACTTGACTGAATTTGACATCTCTCTAAGGAGCTGGGTAAGTTTAAGGCCATACTGTGGAATATTCCAGACAAAGCATTAGCATCCAACCAGAAAAGATGTATTGTATACATTGTCTTCTTTTGCTTATTCATTTACAGTACACATGTAATACAGAAAGACGAAGATTAAATGATACCCCCAGAAATTAGTATTATTTTGATGACAACTTTTTTCTACTTTCTTTCTCTTTTTAAGTAGGCTGACCTTATCATTGTTGATAATAAACCTACTGTTGTTAAATACAGTCTTACTGTATGTTCTTGCTGGCAGGCTGTGAATAAGCTAGCAGAGGTGATGAACCGCAGAGAGACCATCACCAAGGGGCAGCGCGGTACAGATACCACAGTCCACCGTAAAGAGAAGGAGAACCGCAAACTTCAGCTGGAGCTCCGAACAGAGAAGGAGAAACTCAACAGCACCATCATCAAGTACCAGAGGGAGCTGAATGACATGCAAGCGGTCAGTATAAACGCATGTACAAGTGAGAGAACATGCAGGTGCTCAGCATAAACGCATGTACAAGTGAGAGAACATGCAGGTGCTCAGTATAAATGCATGTACAAGTGAGAGAACATGCAGGTGCTCAGTATAAACACATGTACAAGTGAGAGAACATGCAGGTGCTCAGTATAAATGCATGTACAAGTGAGGGCATACAGGTATTCAGTATAAACGCATGTACAAGTGAGAGAGTACACAGGTGATCAGTATAAACACATATACAAGTGAGAGAACATGCAGGTGCTCAGTATAAATGCATGTACAAGTGAGAACATGCAGGTGTTCAGTATAAATGCATATACAAGTGAGAGAACATGCAGGTGCTCAGTATAAACACATGCACAAGTGAGAGGACATACAGGTGTTCAGTATAAACACATGTACAAGTGAGAGCATACAGGTGTTCAGTAAAAACGCATGTACAAGTGAGAGAACATGCTGGTGTTCAGTATAAACATGTACAAGTGAGAGGACATGCAGGTGCTCAGTATAAACACATGTACAAGTGAGAGGACATGCAGGTGTTCAGTATAAACACATGTACAAGAGAGAACATGCAGGTGTTCAGTATAAACACATGTACAAGAGAGAACATGCAGGTGTTCAGTATACACACAACAACAGAGAGCAACAACAAGAGCAACAGAGAGGAAGCAAACAAAATTAGAGTGTTAGAAAGGTTCATTTTCAAAGTAAATCAGAATGTAGTTTCAGTGGGGTTCAGTCCTTGATTATTGGTGCTCTTTGCCTCATCCATTTTCTTTGTAATGGCCTTCTTTCCTACTGCCAGAATATTCTCCAAAGATATCCACAGATTGTGTCCATGGCAGGAGTTTGAGGCCCAAATAAATAGTTCTGAAATCGAGTTGGATGATGATATCAAAAACAGTCTGCGGCATTGTTCATTTCAGTCCAATATTTCTGTGACAATTTCCCTGTGATAGTGGCACTGGTGTTATGAAAAGAATGGGATACATTCTTCCAGCAGAATTCTCTCCAGACGTGACTTTGTGGTCCTCCGTTGTGTCTATGCCTTAATAAAGGTTTCAGTCAGAAGGCTATAATGGTCATTTCTTAGTTTTATTTCTTGATTATAATAACTCCTCATTTGTAATTACCTTTAAAAGTCCTGTTTCACAAAGTCAAACGATTCCCTCAACATACCAGAGCTTTTCATGTGATTTTCTTTTACAATCTTGTAAAAAAAAAAAAAAAAAAAAAAAAAAAAAAAAAAAAAAAAATCATACGTCTTACATTTCAGGTTTGTGCTGTTTAACAGATGGAATACTCTTTCAGTAACATTATATTTATAAATAACAGAGAATTTAATAGTGACAATTATGTGTAAACTGGATTGGGTCCAGTTTTCAAACCGTCAATCAAACCGTAAAAGAGCTCATTGTTTGGCACGTTCACATGAAGACTGCTTGTACTAGCCACTTCATATTAACTGTGGAAAAACATACTAAGTGGGATAATAATAATAATACCATGTTGCTTAAAATTCTTCCGAAGCATGATCTTGTATTCTAACAGTCCCGTGTGTGGTGTAGGTGATTGCGGAGGAGTCGTCCGTGCGCCTGGAGATGCAGATGGCTCTGGACTCCAAGGACAGTGACATAGAACAGCTCCGGTGCCAGCTCTCCACCCTCAGCGTGCACTCCATGGACTCCACCAGCAGCAGCACCGACCTGGACACCACCACCGATGGGTATCCAGGTAAATCTAACATACCATGTACATGCACCGCGCAAGATCTTGGCTACAGAGGGGTCTGAGGAGAGGGCCCCGGTCTCTGCTACTGACGGGTTCAGCCGTAAGAAGACTGGTTCGAGGATGGGTCAAATGGGACACTTTACCCTTTGGGGACATGCAAAATCATAGAGAAAGAAGGATGAGAGCGAAAATAAGTGGTGACATTTGCAGTAGAATAATTTATCCCCGAGTGCCAGATGGAAGATAATGAGTCGTTACAAAAGCGCTCGTTGTGTAAGAAAAATGGAGAATAGGAAGTACAGAACACTGACAAGAAAGAAAAGAGTTGAAAATGATCCCTAATGTACTTATACATTTGTATGTAGTGCCTTCATTGTCGCCTTAGAGCAGAAAGGACATCAGATGCATTTGCTTATACGATATGTTTTCAGCTCTTGCACAGGGCCGTATCAGAGGAGTAGCCTACTCGGGCTGCAGTGTAGGGCCTCGTCAGCAGGGGGCCTCAAAGAGTGTTTAGCAATTAACCATGGACATGTCCAAGTAGAAACCAATTCCAAATCGAACAAATGATTGGTAGGTTGTGTTGCCTATAAACCTTCTGAAAGAAAAGATATATTCCTGGCAGGAATTGCATTCCATTGCAGACAAAAGCTTTGTTTTTTTTTTATTTAAAACTGTATTTAAAACTGTACATCAGGGCCTCAAAATGTTACCTTGGGCTTCCAAGATTCTTTATCCGGCCCTGGAACAGTAATCCAAAGAAATGTGAACAAACTACCCACTCATAAAGCAAAAAGAAACAAATAACACATCCATGAAATCAGAGGTGATCCCCAAAGTCCAAAAATGGCATTTTCCACTCTCCTCTGCCATGTCTGCAATTCTTTATGGTCTTCTCACCTGTTCTTCTGCTCCCTCACTCCTCTCCTCCTTTGGTTTCTCCCTCCTTCTCCTTCTCTTTTTTCCCCTCTCCCCGTCTCCCTCCTCCTTTCTCCCCCCTTCCTTGTCCCCGCTCTCCTCCTCTCCTCCTCTTCTCCCTCCTCTCCTGGTCAGTGCGCATCACCCACTCCCACACCTCAGAGTCCATGTTCCTGTACCAGCGCACGCATAAGTCCGTGTGCATAGACACGCGCCCGGATCTGCGCCCGGTCCGGCCCCCCCGCACTTTCCTCCACTCCGACTCTGACTCCAGTGAGGACGAGGGAGAGCGCCCCCTAGCTCTCCCGTACCACCAGCCCCCTCCTCAGCCTGTAGAGCCGTGCGACGCAGAAGGTGACCCTGCATGGAGTGACGAAAACTTCACTCTTGCTGTGGACTTGCTAATGTTTGGAACTAGGCTCGGTTCTGTTTGCTGCACTAATGTTGCCCCCTCATGATAAACTCTAGCTCAATTAAGAGTGTTGTTACTTAAAAAAGATATTACTCAAGGAAAAGTGTAAAAATGCGGTCCAAGAAATGACTCAAAAGAGAGTCAAAAGTATCTGGGAAACTACTGCTTTAAGAGTATCTGAATGTAGCTTCTGATTTATAATTTGAAGTTAATGTAATTTGACTAAACATGAAATAATGTTTAAAGGATGGACACATACGTTAGAAAAAATAAATAAGTACTTTGATGGAAAGTAACAAATTACAAATATTCACTTTACTACAATTGAGTCGATTCTTTGGGTGATTACACTTGAGTCGATTTTAAAAAAAATATGTACTTGTAATTTCGTACACGTCTAGCTATGTATTTGTAATTAGTTAGATTTAAAATATCAAAGACGATAAGTAGAGAGATGTAATTGCTATGTTGACATGGTTTGGATACGGAAAAAAGACTAGATGATCGTTGACATGCATTTTAAAATCATCAGAGTGATTAAGTGTAGCACAAGTCCCAGTGCGCCTCTGTCTCTGCTTCTCTTTCCCCACAAACTCGCACAAAAGCACTGCATCGCCTGCTCTTATTTACCAGAGCTCAGAAAAGATGCAAATTGTGGTTTATACAACTTAATTCATTGTTATACAGTTAAACGAATTCAGTTTTGTGTTAAAGACCGATCAAAAAAGCTACTAAAACTCAGTAGCTAGTACCGTATCTTTCTTTCCGCCAGCTCGTGGTCCTGAGAGTCTTGAAGTGTTCACACTTGTCGTTATTTGGTCCTGAATTGAACCCATTTTGTCCTGATGTGTTCTTGGGTGGGTCCTGTTCTCGCTCCTGTTTAGTCCTGATCTAGTCCAGGTTTAGTTTCATTTTTAGTCCCAATTTTGATGTGGTGAATGCGTGAATAATTCAATAACTACCACTCTGTATTCTATGAACGTTTGGAGACAGGAGACTGAGTGTGTCAACAATTGCACACACATCACAGCAAAACTGGGACTAAACCAGAACTAAACCAGGACTAAACCAGGACTAGAACAAGACCGAACCCAGTCTAAATTAGGACAAAAACTAGCCTCAAACCAGTACTACCAGGACAAGCGAACGCACCCTAAAACCAGTCTTGGAGCGAATACATTAGTACATAACACATATCCTGTTAATACTAGCATGAAGCCAAAGACGTCATTTTACATTAGTCTATAAATAATTACTAATAAATAAATAAATATAAACGAAACATTTTGAACACAAAGTCGGTGTCGCATTATCTCCAGAAGACAGCCGCACCCCTGTCACTCGCCTCTTTGTCCGACCCCAAATCCTCACAGTGGCAGAACCAGACTTGATCCTGGTCCAGTCCTGGTCCGGTCCTAATCCCGTGCGCGCTGGCTCCGGTCGCTAATCCTCTTCTCTGCTCTCTGCACACACCGCGCTGCTGGATTCTCCTGGATTTAACATTAGTTCTCCCCCAAATGCACATCACAGATTAATAGTTTCCCGCCGTAGGAGTATATTCCGCTGCCGATTCCTTCTTCTGGTTTGGATTAAATGTTGTTTTTTCATTGGTTGGTTTATTTACGAGGGGAAGCTTTGCCGGCCCAATTGGTGACCTGCTGGAACCATTCAGAGGGGTAAACAGCGACTCCGACATACTTCATCATCTACATCGATGCCGAGGCCTGATAGAGATTTCGTTGCCACCAAACAAACATCTATTTCCTAGATGATAGAATTTCATTTTCGACTCAAAAGTACTTTCTGTTAGCGGTTACCATGTGGTCGTCTGTTTGTTTTGATCCGGTTGAAAGCTCCTAATTCTGCCTAATTAATGTGATTTTTCTTTTTTTTATTCCAAGTTATTCTAGTTCGTATTGATTTTAATTATTAGTGTTTTTATTTTTATTTGACAACTCCTCACATGGCACATTGGATACGTTCAGTGCATTCACACGACTCAATCAATCAAATTACTTGTATTTATTCTCAAAGGGGCAGTTCAAGCACACTGAGCAGATGAAAGAGGCGGTCTGGTCAGGTAGGGTCAGTAAATCTTGTGTCAGGGCAACTATTTTGCAATGCGCTCGCGAACGTTGGAGACGCACATCGCCCACGTCGGTCAATTTACTTTCAAACCTTTAGGTAAAAAAGCGCCTGCCTACATTTACCTAACGCCGTTTGCGAGCCTCACTTAGCCCGTGTTCTGAGTGCGCTGTGTTGGATTTGCAGTGATTAACCTCAGCATGTGTCGGACTGAGCGACAGCCGCCCACTCCCTCTGAGAGCTGCAGACTCACAGAAATGCCACGTGTTTGAAATGTCACCAAGCCTTCATCATTCACGCCACTCCAGCTCTGTACAGCTACAACTTTTCTTTCTTACATCTATAATTATGCTTTTTTGTTTTGTTTTATGTCGATACTTTTATACTTTGATTGTTTTTACATATAAACTCTGACATTTCATCTTACTTTTGTACAGATTCCAGACTGGAGGGCTGGATTGCTCTGCCCACTAAGAACACTAAACGTTACGGCTGGGACAAGAAGGTAAAAGCCAGTGCTATGATGAGCATTTGTGGGTAAAATACAGATTTATTTATGTATGTATGTGTTTTCAGTATGTGGTGGTGAGCAGTAAGAAGATCCTCTTCTACCACAGCGTGGAGGACCGGGAGCAGGCCAACCCCTTCATGACCCTGGACATCGAGTGAGTGCTACAGAACGTTTACCCTGGACAAACTCATATTAATGTGCGATCACAGGAACACTCTTACACTCTGCTTTAAGGGCAAAAACAAAACAACTCTGCATTCATTCCACTTCTGAACACTTTTCTACGTCACCATGAGAGTGTTCAAGTCACCTCCTTGTATGATAATGAGGGTCTACTCATACTTCTGAAGCCTTCTCCCTGTGCCCTGTGCCAGGAGCTTGTACTGTCTGCTGTGGTGGTGCAGAATCTGCCTGTGGATTAGTGGAGATCGCAGGTTCAAACCTCAGAGAAGACAGTCGAGTCACTGGGGACTAACGCTTCAAATAGTCGAGAGGAAAAACAAGCACTACACTTGGTCTTCTAATTTGGCATATCTTCAAAACAACGTTCACGATATTAACAACATATTGCCCATCTCTAAGCAAAGAAAGTGTTTCTTTTGCCGTCAAATCACACCCACTTCTTTGTATTTCTGGCACGTGATTGGTTCAGTCCGTGTGAGTGGTTCAGCCGGAGCCCTACCAGATGGATTCTAAGAGTTTGTGTGTGGAAAAAAAAAAAAGTGGCATTTGAGTGTAACTACAGTTCCATGAATCCTTTCTGACAGGTTAAAGCTTCTATAGAACTTCTATAGAATCCATCTAGCATCAAGTCCGCTCTTTCATGTTGGAATACTACAGGCATATTTACGTGAGCATATTTCAGGCTGTGTGTGGTGGTATATTTTCATGTTGTGTTTTTGTATTTTGTGACCAAAACAAACGCCGTTCGTTAGAAGTGGGACTAAAGGAAATGCGCATGACTCCTTTATGACAATGACGGCGCTCTCCTCACTCTGTTGATCTCTGTTGCAGTAAACTGTTCCACGTGCGTCCTGTCACTCAGACGGATGTGTACCGCGCTGATGCCAGAGAAATACCCCGAATATTCCAGGTACATGTATATCTGCTGACGGGAGCCACTCAGCCTCCTCAGTACAAACAACTCGACATCCTTTCACTTTCAGCTCTTTGGGATGTGATAGTAATGGTAGTAATATTCCTTGTACTGATGCTGCTTGTTGTAGTATCTCTGGTCTTAACGATAACGAGATTATGAACCCTCCTGTCAGACACTCCTGAGCAAGAAGTCTTAGACCTGGGGGAAATAAGGAAGTTTATCTTAAATTTGCCAGCAAAGTGTCAGAATGCATTTTTTAAACTAAAGATGTGTGTTCTCGTCAGATCCTCTATGCTAACGAAGGTGAGAGTAAGCGTGACCAGGAGGCGTGTGTGGAGCCGGTGCCCTTGGCCGAGCGGCCATCTTACATCGGCCACAAAGGGCATGAGTTCATCCCTACGCTGTACCACTTCCCCTCCAGCTGTGAGGCCTGTGCCCGCCCCCTGTGGCACATGTTTAAGCCCCCACCCGCCCTTGAGTGCCGCCGCTGCCACTTTAAGTGCCACAAGGACCACATGGGCAGCAAGGAGGAGGGCATCCCACCCTGCAAAGGTGAGCTGCGTGGATGGGGCAGGATGTACCCTGCGCAGGGCACTTCCCAAACTCCTATGCCATCCCGTGAATGAAGTGGGACAAAATGACAGCATGTTGAGGTTTTTGGCATTAACTGATCTCTCTTCCTCTCCTCAGTGAACTACGACTTGTCCACAGCCAAAGAGCTGCTCCTGCTGGCCAGCTCTGTAGAGGAGCAGGTGCGCTGGGTCAGCCACCTGCTCAAGAGGATCCCCCGCAAATACCCCACCCTCAGCTCTCCTCCTGCAGCCCTGCCTCCTCCAGCTCCCCCCACCCCAGAGATCCAGCCCCGCGCCAGTCCTAGACCCTCTCCTAGACCCTCTCCTAGAGCCTCTCCAAAGGACTCTTCCAAGGGCTCTCCCAGGGCCTCTCCCAGGGCCTCCCCGCGCATGTCCCACCGAGGGGCCATCAAGATCCAGGCCAGCAGCAGGACCACGCAGCAACAGCAGAACTCAGGGAAAGCCAGGTGAGAGACCACTCTCACAAACTAAGTTGAACACGTTTAGAAGAGAGGAAGTTGAACTTTTTCTTTGTCTGTCCATCATCTTTTCTGGGGCTACAGATCATAATTTTTCTTTCTATAAAAACCTTGTAAATGATTTCCACTAACCCTTATTATTGTAGGCCTACAGTAGGCTTTGTTGCTGTGGGCGAGTGCTCTGACAGGCTTCTCCTCTGCTGCCTACATGACCCCCTTATGTCCCCTGTATAACCACTGTCCCCTGGCTCTCACTCCTGCAGCTCGGGGCCCATGCTGCGCATCATCCTGCACTGACCCCTGACCTTTCTGACCTCTTCACTTTCTAACGCCTTTCTCTGTGTAAGTAGAGCTGTCACTGCCTCTTCTGCCAACCCAACTGCATCTGATTTGAATAATACAGCAGTTGTATAAATATTCAAATAATATTCAGTACAATGTGATTATATTCAGTTTTGTCAGTTTGAGGTGGGAACAGGTTCCACAGGTTTGTAGTCCAACTGCAGCAATTCACTGCAATCCAGCTCTTTTCTAGAATCCACAGAATGTAATTGAATACATTTTATATTCATTACGTGACTTGAATGCAGATTCATGTAACCACAATTATGGGTCAAATGAATACAAAATGAAGCAGATCAGGTTGGGTCTGCAGAACTGTCCAGCTTGTGTTCATGTGTTTCTGCTTCACTGCTTGCTAACACTTCATGGCTTGTCGCAACCCCCAAAATAACAGTTTGAATTTGTGACCCACGAACACAGAGAGATAAAGTAGCCTTATGTCTGTATGTATGTTTGATTTGATTTAAAAAAATTTAAGAATATAGACCTTGATTGATTGATTCATTAATTCCCTGTCTTTCTGCCTATTAGCATTAGCCCATAATAATAAGGGTTTGAGAGGGTACAAACCCATCGACCACATTTAGGAGGTCAACGCCCCGTTAAAAGTGTGTAAACCTTTTGGTGTTTTATTTAAGATAATGATTAGCGAGTCAAACTGGCTCCGAGTTAAATGCTGACTAACTTTAAGCTTAGATTTCTGACCTTATGGGCTTCTAGTGGGCATCGAGTGACCACTAAACATGTTATTTTTGATGATTACACTTAACATACTCATGAAATAAACATTTTACATTCTTTAATATGTAAATTGGCCTGACAGTTCATAAGTATGTGAAGGATTATTCGATTTAACTCGAATTTTGTGTCTATGAATGTCTGCGGTCTAATCTCCCTGCACTCACTCACGCCCCTCCACAGCGCCCCCGGAGGCTGCAGCGCCTGACGGTCCATAAATGTGTTAAATGTGGCTAAACTGGTGTTTTCAGAGTGCTGGATTTTGGCCTTCCTGGCTGGACTTGGGCTCTGGAGGAGGCTGATAGTGATGACGATGATTTCTTCTAAAGGAAATCTCAATATTTCCTGGTAACTGTTGGCATGGAGTATCTGTGTGCAGTTCAAAGCATGAAACTGTTTTGCAGTGAGTTTGCAAAGTCATGTGAAAGAGAACAACAGTTAAGTTTAAAATCATAAAAAGTGCTCATTGAAACACCAAATAATAAACACCAGAAAGAGCGGTTTATGCAAAAAATATGATTCAAAGATGTAATAAATATGTTTTTGATCGAGCAACTTGAAATGAAACTACTCAATTTGGGACGTACTGAGTTTGATAGCTGATGTTCAGGTTACGTTTGGTGATTCAGCAGAAACGTGGTCAAAACATTAAGACCACTCCCACACTGCAAAAATAAACAAAGATCACCAATTAAAATGACTCCAAAGATTTAGTTGAGATGTTTGTAGTTGAGACCTTCTGTTTTAAATTTGTTTCATCCTGGTTTCAACTACTGCCAGTCACACTCGGGCAGTTAAGCTTGAGGTTAAGGCTATGACCCTATCGCACTTAGATTTATCAGATTTATCCACTGTCTCGTTCAAATCTAAGTCATTACATTTCTCTTTTTGCGTTTGATTCTGCAGCTTGACACATCTATACCACACATTCTCCAGAGTATTTAAGCATTAAAACGTGAATATTCAGTTTTTCATCCTAGCTAACCGTAAATGTTGTTCTGGCCTCTTGCATTAAGTTGTCGCCTTCCTGATTAACCAGCGTGTGGGCGTGTCTTAAATACATTACCATTCTGTGTTCGCAACACCACATATTTATTTCCTAATGTCTTTTTTTTAAACTTTTTTTTTTGCAGTTAACCCCGTCAGAAAACCAAGATGCAGCATTCTGCCATTTGAAAAGATGAAACTTATGACTGCGAATGTGTTTGCTCAAAAAGGACATCTCCACCAGCTGCCTGTTGTCATGAGAACTAACTATATTTGGCATTTTAACAAGACAAGCGAAAGCAGCAGTTTTGTCTTCGTATCGCAAAGAACATGGGGGAAATATATACATTTTTGGCTTGTCATTTTGAAATGTTATCTTGAATTGAATAATGTTAGAAGTGTGTACATTTGTATATGGGAATAAGTGCCTATGTATTTTTATGAACGCAAAAATGTAGACTGAGCAGTGTTACGGAAGAGGATGTGAAATTTTGGACTGGATTCTACACAGAACTCAAAATAGAAATATGAGTGTATTTCTATTTGTTTTGATTCAAATAAATTCTTATTTTGAGTTGAAGAAAATGTGTTTTTGGTGAAATCTGTAGTTTTTTATCTTTACACAGCATATCTGCAGGCATATAGTAGTAATATTTAATTTAAGTTGCATTACAGTTTTTGGACACTTAAACTTTACATTATGTTTACACTTCACTGTGATTGGTTAACGCCAGCTGTCACTCAGTCAGAGCATACAAGTGAGAACTTTGCAATTTTTTGGAGACTAGTGAAAAGATTCCCTCACACCGCCTCACTGGCTTAAAGTGTGAATTAACTTGACATCAACATCTGTGTTTGAGCTTGAAACTGCATTTAACAAGAAATCACTGAATTGAGGGCTGAAAAAGTTAATTCTACTGCCTTTTGTGATTGATTATCAAAAGAATGAAGAGCAAGATTAAGTGTTTACCAAAGTAGTCATTAGATGTAGCCCTAATTTAAGCACATTTTAATATCTATCATGATTGAAGGCAACTGTATAAGATTTGTATAAGAACAGGCTGTTTGTCATTTTAAGGTATTTGAAATCATGTAAATTGTGAAAAGACGAGCTCTTTACAGAAATATTTTATAATATGTCACCTTTACTGGGTTTGATTCCAAAACTGTGAAGTTTGCATGTTATCTCTCTGTCTGTGCTTATAGTCTGCTCCTTTAACCTTTAACCTAAGCATGCGCCAAATGTGGTCAAATCCTCCAAATACACATGTCTTGATCAAGATCTGGGCCTAAATGCTTTTACATATTTCTTGTTTTTTCTCGTTCTAAAAAATGGCTTTTACTCTTTGGAGTTTAATGTATGCAGCTATTTAAGGACTAAATCATATTTCCTATACATTTTAAAATGTATTTTTCAGAATGAGAAGCATAAGTAACTGCTGGAGACAGGCAATTTTATCCAATGACATTGCTGGATTAGGACCATGTGGAAACAGCAGTTGTTATTCCGTAGCAGAGCTATTCAATTTAATCTTCCCGAGGGCCTGGTTTTTTTGAGGGCGCACATACGCCACTGAAACAAAAGTTTGGGTCGCACATAATATCCCCCACACTGTTTCAATAAATTGACTTCATGCACTAATATAACTATTGATAGATTAGATAATTTCACAAAATGATTTACAAGCAGCTTTTCAGAATTGCCCACCTAGTACTGAACCAGAATTAAAATAGGACTAGACTAGAACCAACCAGGTCTGAACCAGGACTAACCCTGAATCAAACCAGGTCCAAACTAGTGCTAACCCACAATTAAACCAGTTTGTTTTTATATTTCGAGGATGAGTCATGGGCCAGATTAAATCACTTGGAGGGCCGGATGTTGACTTGCCCTGTTCTATAGTAAACTACTTTGGTTTTTTGTGTGTGTGGTTTTTTTTACAACCTTTGAAAAAGCCCAGTAAAATAGAGAAGAAATGATAAAATGGTTTGCTTTATGACTCTTTTAAAACAAAACTAATCTTGCACCTACATTTTCAAGTGTTCCTTGAGTAGGAGGTGCCTCGATGTGTTAGAGAAACTTTTAGGTGCTACATTAAAAGTGCTTACAGAAAAATGCCCTCTGACCCAAATTGTGAATTCTGTTTCAAATCTGCAGACTATTTAATTTCCTTCTGTGCTCTTCACGGTGCCAGATACACCAGCACAATGTGAAAAAGAAAAGTTCATGTGGAAAAAAACTCCATGTTTGGTGTGGACATTTAGGCAAATCTTAAAGTCTCAAGTCTGTTCCTCAGTATTTTGGTGGTATTTTACCTTATGTTTCAATGTAGGCCGAGAAAACCAAATCTCTGGCCTAGTCCGATTTAAGTGCATCTCATTTGTGGAACTCAACTGGGGCGAGTTGATTAAAATCTCCCAAATCCCATCATCTGATCCCGCACTGCTGCGCTGTACCCCGCCTAATGCCCAAAGTCACTGGAATAGGCTCCAATCCAAAGTGTATGAAGCTAGCAGAGAAAATGTCCCCTGCTCCTGGATATGCCATACAGACTCAGGTGGTACTCGGATACATTTACTTCAGTAACAATTGTATTTCTCAAAGTAGTTTTCTGAGCCCATACTTGAGTATTTGAACGTGTAACAGTACTCTTACTTGAGTTTTGGTTACTTTTACCACTGTGAGTAAATCTACAAAAGCTTTGTTATCAATATTGTTCTTCCAATTACAAATCCAAAGTTACTCTTAGAATACTTAATAGAGTACTCTTACACATAATTTCTTTGACAACTATTTATTACTTCTATTTGAGTAAAACAATGCTGAGGTAACTGAACCGGACAGAACTTTGATGCATGCGCATTTAGGCCACACTTTGTATTCCCAAATATGTCTAAAAGTGTCTCTGATTAAAAGTCCTTTGTAAACAATATTAAGTAGTAATAATGTTAAAAATAAGGACTGAAACAAAAGTCATAATCTATGCGCTGTTTTCAAAAATATGATGAGAAAAAAAATAATCTTAAAATAACAATGAATTCAAATGTCAGTGAAAGGGCTTCTGGTGTTAAGATGAGGCATAACGTTTGATTGGAAGTTTCCAGAATGAACTGTTGTTTTGAATCAACTTCCATCCATAGATTCCTTCTGTCTTCTTTTTAAAATTAAATTTCAATAGTCAGCGGTTACGGAGGCAGAAGTCCTGCCGCCTTAACATGTCAGGTAAATAAGCTTGTATACCACGGTGATCGCAGCTGCCTCAGGTGAATATTGCTGTTGTGTCTTTGGGCAAGACACTTAACCTGCCTCTCCCCAACTGGTGTATGAATGTGAGTGGTTCCTTGATGCTTTGAGTGCCTTGAAGGTAGAAAAGTGCTATATAAATATGACCATTTACCATAAAACTAAAATTGCTTTGTTTGCCTGGTGGTGAGAAGAAGTTTTTGGGATATTTGCATACATAACTTCAAAGACCGTTTTCTCAAAATGCATTTTTCTGTCATTGGGACAAAGATCCCCTTAAAGTAGCACCTACACGCACCAAATTTTTCAATCTTGTACTTCGCAAGCTTATTCCAAGCTTAATATACTGAAGTATATATCTATAAATAGATAAAGTGTTGTTGACATGTGATAGATCAGAATCAGAATCAGAAAAAGATTTATTGCCATTGTCAATGAACAGAATTCACAAACATAGGAACTTGTTTCAGCATTAAGGTGCAACATAAAACACTGAGCAATAATAAAAACAACCTATATGAAATCAAAAGGGCATGCATTAGAGTTAAAATTACTATAGTGTAAAATAAAAGTAAAAATAGGCTTACTGATAGCTGTGATCCGACCTGCTCGTCCCAGAGCCCTGGAGACGTACAGGTCCTGCAGAGATGGAAGTCTGCAGCCGATCACCTTCTCAGCAGAACGCACGATGCGCTGTAGGCACGATGCGCTGTAGTCTCTGTTTGTCCCTGGCTGTGGCTCCAGCGTACCACACGGTGATGGAGGAGGTGAGGATGGACTCAATGATGGCCGTGTAAAACTGCACCATCATCTGCACTCCTCAGCTTCCTCTGCTGGGCCTTTCGTGATGAGGGAGCTGATGGAGGGCTCCCACTTGAGGTCCTGAGTGATGGTGGTGCTGAGGAAGCGGAAGGAGTCCACGGTGGTGATGGGGAGTCTGTTAGGGTGAGGAGGGGGCTGTGACTTCTGAAGTCCACGATCATCTCCACTGTCTTCTGGGATTTGAGCTCCATCAGCCACTTCAAACTCTCCTATAGCAGACTCATCCCCGTCCAAGATGAGGTCGAGTCATGGCTGGAGCTACAGCAGTTTGTGTACAGGGAGAAGAGCAGAGGAGAAAGTACACAACCCAGGGGAGATTCTGTGTTGATGGACCAAGTCACTGACACATTCTTCCTCAGCCGCACGCACTGCCTTCCCCTTCCAGTGTCGGGACAGTTGGAGTAACAGCCCTCAGGACCAGAGTGTCCTCCTGTTCTACAGTCCGTGCATCACAGTCAGCGTCAAGGTTAAAATCAGATTTGGATAAAATGAGACATATAATTGCTTAATTGATCAAATTTAGCCCATTTATTGTAACATAATTTATACTATATGAAGACAAGGTGGTTACTTTAAAGTGGACATAATATACTGCAGTTGTGTGGCTTTTATTGGCTTTTAAACATCCTTTTGGTTACCTTGGGATTAGTATTTTACATTTTCTGATTTTAAATAATAATTTAAAACATCCACAATGTACACTTTCAATGAAGAATGAAAACATTTATAAATGAATGCAATACTAATAGTGCCATGCGTTCATTGTGAACACGGTTTGACCACAGAATGAGTCCGGTGATGGTTTATGGCAGGGCTATTCAACCTAAGGCCCGGGGGCCAAATCAGGCCCACCAAGCCATTTAATCAGGCCCACGACCAATCTTCCAACTTGTTGACTGGTTAAATTCTGGGTTAGCACTAGATTAGACCTGGTTTGGTCTTGGGTTTAGTCCTTGTTTGATTCTGGATTAGTCCTGGTCAGACCTTGCGGGTACTAGTCTAATCCTAACTTAATTCTGGTTCAGTTCTGGATGGGCAATTTTGCAAAGCATTGTTTGTTTAGTATTTTGTATGTTGCTCACAAAAGATGTGATCTAGCAGTAGTTATTTTAGAGTATTAACACAGTTTATTGAAATTGTGCAACCCGTACTGTTGTTACAGTAGAGGCCTGTTGTGCACCTCTGGCCCAGAGACCTTGGCCATCCGGAAAATCTGGTCCTCGGGAAAATAAATTTGAATAGCCCTGGTTTACGGACTAATGGACTGGATTTTTACCTGTGACGCAACAATCCAAAGTAAATTCAAACAGAGTAATTTGTGAGGCTCAGAGCAGACAAGCTTGTAAATAGGATTAATGAAACAAGTGTGAAAGAAGTCAAATACAACTCCAGGTATGTTTATGATGAGGGAGCAACAATATGACATGGTTAACTTTTTTAATTTTGCTTAATGTGCCCTCAAAGCCTTCCCCAAGTCTCATAGCCTTTGTAAGACCAGAAACAGGGATTGAACCTCCAACCAAAAGGTAAAAACTGAACTGAGCAACTATTGCCTCAAATGCTCGGATGCTTAGGATTTCTGTCTCTGCCATGGCCTCGTGACATGCTCATTCCAACCCTTCTGAATACCTCTACATTTAAATTGCATTTAATTTTTTCCCCCTCTGCTGAGCAAACATTTCTGGTTACATTTCCTAATAGTGCATTTTTGAATTATGTAAATTGCGTACATTTCTTGCCGACTCAGCTCTGCTCTGCTGCTTCTTCATATGCGGAGGACTTCAATAGGAATGTGTAAACTGCACAGACACTCTGCAAAAGGCCAACATGGATTTGAATTTGATTTGACAAATTGTCTTCCTTTTATGATTGCTTAAACGACTAGGAGGTGAAGCAGGTTTAAGTAAACATGTGGGTTGTGATGGGGAAGACTGTTGACTCTAGAATGAATGATTAAAAAGAGTTTGATTTCGGCTCAGGAGCAGATACAGTTGGACAGGAGCTGTGTCTTCACCTCTGCAACAGTAAGTCTGCTTTTATCATTCATATATGTTGCTTTACAACCAATCTAAATCTAGTTGTGGTGGAAAATGCTTTACCTGAACTTACAGTTTTCTACCAAGAACAAACAATTAACAGTAGAAATCTGACCATGATAGAATTTTACTTCTGGTGTTATGTTGTAATAAGTCGGGAAAAGGCTTGAAAAGTTACTAATTTTCTAATAACTGTACTTTTTAGAGTACATTGTGTAATTACAATCTGCTTGTACTTGTGTGTAATTAGATAATAATAGAAGTTATTGAGTACACCAGTCCCAACCGTCTTTCTAAACCTACAAACACGCATAACATCAACGCAACACTTGGATTGTGGTTTCAAACTATTTCATTAAGCTTCATACTTAAATCAACAAAAGACTGACGCTGCTAAAACTGTGCAAAAAAAAGTACAAATTTGGCAGCAGTACTTTTACAGTAATTGAGTATGATATTGGAAATGTACACGTGACTGTATGTGGCAGTTGCAGTACATTTACACACAGCAACATAATAAAGATGATCACATGCAACACATAGGCTTCGGCTAGTATTTGAACACATTTTCTCTCTTCCACAGTGACGTCCGCCTGGCTCGTCCTCTCGCTCTTCCTCTCTCTCGTTCCTCTGTGCCGCTCTTGTCCCACTCACTGCCGCTGCTTCTCCCGCCGCGCTGAGGTGGTCTGCGACTCCGCCCCCTTGGACTCGTTCCCATCAGACTCTCTACCCAAAAACACCACCTTTCTAACCATCCAGTTCACCAACATCTCCACCATCACCGAGACCCACCTCAACCGTACGCCGCACCTGCAGGAGCTCCACCTCTTCAGCAACCAAATCCAAAATCTGGGACCCAATCTTCTCCGAGGCCTACCCAAACTTAAGACTCTAGATCTTACCGACAACAAACTTGCCAACTTACCAGCAGAAGTCTTCAGCCATGCACCTCTCCAAAGTCTGGTTTTGAAAAATAACCAACTCAAAATCGTTAGCGAAGATTGGTTGTCAGAAAATAGCACATTGACCTGGTTAGACTTATCCAGAAATCGTTTGACAGAATTCCCAGCAATCTTATTTCGTAAAGTACCAAATCTTGACAATCTCGATCTCCCAAACAACCTATTGGAGAAGATTGTAGCAGAGTCGCTAGATGAGCTCACCAAATTGGAACGCCTAAACTTGCACAGCAACAAGATTGTCGCTCTAGATTCTACGATTTTCCAGAAAAATCTAAACTTAACGCATCTTTTTCTCTCTCGGAATAAACTTCAGAAACTTCCGCAGAACTTGTTTCTGAATTTGACACGTCTTCGGCATTTGTACTTGGAGGATAATCAACTGCAGACCGTGGCACCAGGTTTGTTCGATTCATTGGTTTCTCTGGATGAAGAAGGTCTCGACCTCACAGGAAATCCATGGTCTTGCGATGGGAAAATTGAGTATTTGTGGAGTTGGCTAAAAAAATACAAGAGCAAAGTCTTTCTTCCTGAAACTGTCACATGTGCCGCTCCGCCAGCTCTGATTGGACGGTCGGTCATGTCACTGACCCAAAGTGAAATCAAAATGGTGTCATAGTCTTGAAAATGTATTTGGCACATGTAGCTCGCAGATGCTGCTGGAAAGGTTACATAGTGTAGTTTTGTTTTATAATGCCTTCTTACGGTGACATACTGAATATATAATCCAATAAATGGGATCGTTTCAGACTGGTTTCAAGATAAGCTCAAGATAAAATAAGATCACCTGAGGACCTGAGCTTAGAAAAGGGACGAGAACCACCCACGGAGGGTGAAAAGGGGATATATATATATATATATATATATATATATATATATATATATATATATATTACACACACACACACACACACACAAATGTAAACTTGACAAAACTACTCAAATGCAAATAAATATACAGAATTTGAGTCAGTTCAACTGTGTTGTCATTTTTAATGTATGTCATTTGTTTAGTTATTTTTATTTTGCTTTATAAGCTGACACAGGGGCTCTTGTGTATTTTGAGACAAATCTATTCATGTTTTCTATTGAGATAGTGATCAATTCAGATTATTTTTGTCGTTTAACCCTAGTTTAAGCCTGATGTAGTACTGGTTTAGATCTGGCAGTACTTGTGTAATTGAGCGTGGGCGCAATAAGAATTTATTAAATGAATTAAAAAGAAACCATAATCACACAATTCTCCAATACTTTACGAAGATGTGAGTCTGATCACGGGTTGAATCTCCTCAACTTCAGATGGCTCTAATTGACAGGTGGATTAGACCAGAACCAGAAAAGATTTATTGTCATTGTCATTGAACAAAATTCACAAACATAATAACTTGTTTTGGCATTAAGGTGCAACATACAATAGTTAAAACAACATATATGAAATCAAAAAGGGCATGCATTAAAGAAAACTGTTTAAATTTACTATAGTATAAGATACAAATAGGACTGGTTCAGGGTAGTAGTGCCCCTTTATGGGTGCGTTTGTACAGACCCCACACCATCCAGTTGGAAAGCAAAATATTATGTTAGTGGTTCTTAGCATGAAAACTTTGAGAAGCCTTGCATTAGTTTCTTTACATTGGAGTAAGATCGAACATATTTCCTCCTGTCCCTTGCTCCTCTCAGTCAGGCGATCACAGCCTTCTACCTCTCCACGAATCCCTCCTCAACCCTCCATCATCCTCTCTTTTCAATAACGGGTTAATGACCAAGAGGAGCAGCCACCCACTGACTAGAAAAAAAGCAATGCAGGTGAAGTGCGTTGCTCCATAACAGTGTGTGCATTGAATAGTTTACTGTTAACTCTTCTTTCAGCTTCTGGATCTGCTCATTGCAATTCCACACTCGGTGACAGTGGACTCCTGCTCAAGCCAGGGGACAGGCCGTTTTCATTCTCACGACATCATACAATATTGTGGAGATGTTATTGTGTTGCCTGAAATGAACAAATAACAGGTCAGGTCAGTGGAGAGGCGACACTCATATGTTTTTAAAGGACACATATTCAAATAGACTTTTTTGCACTTTTAACCATGTTACAACATTGCTCCCTCATAAAAAACATGGAGTTGTATGTAGCTTCATTCTCGTGTGTTTCATTAATCATCTCTGCTCTCTGAGTCTTACAAAGTCTTCCCAGAGTTATGATTTTAAACGTAGTTCTGAGCATTTATGTTGTCAAATCATGTTTGTTACAACTGCATGCTTGTATTAACATGTCAGTACATGCTAGTGTTTGTTTATTTCCCCATTTTAATTCCCTGGCATGCTAACACCTCACAGTTATAAAGTTGTGTGTGGTACATACATTCTTTGAAGTTCTAAAACATGAGATGCCAAAGTTAAAGTAAAGGTCCTCAAGAGCATGTTCAGCTTTAAAAACAGTGTTAGGTGGCGTCACTTTTAAAAGTAACTCTTTAAGTTACTTTGTTACTGCCCTGGAAAACGAACGCGTTAAGTTACTGCGCTACTGTGTTATAAAAGTAACACATTACAATAATTAACATTGGTGTGTACGAGCGATCATGATGATGTTACACCCGGCTGCGGCGGCCGGTGGTACCTACCAGTGGAGCTAACAGTCAAATCACCAGATTCACTATCTTACGTTCTCTCCATTGTGGTAGTGGGTAAAGACATCGGGGGCTTGGGTTAAATTTTGAGAACGTTTCAGGGAAGTTTTAACACTCAAGTTCATTTCAGTGTCAGCGGAATAAGAGAAGCCACAGCCTCACATTAGCCTCTCTCTATCGGACTGCACAGTCAACAACGCCCCTAAAACTGAACGATTAAAACATACTAAGCACTTACAAACATAACACCGTTACACAGTGGAAATCAGGCGCAATATAAGTTTGAAACTCACTGAAGAAGCTGCGTCTCTCGTCTAATGGCAGTGGCAGCTCTCTCTGCTTCACTTCACATAAAACTGACAGGTTAGTGCTTTGTAGGTTTGTTTACAATAATAATTGCCATGGCTCTGGCAGATAAGGATGATGTTAACATCGGAGTCATATGTGGCCCGTTTATCTGCTCACTTTGAAGTTTTTCTTCCTAGCTTTTTTTGGCACGGTTCCAGAGATAAAGTGTAGGTGATAAACTCGATTATTTAAAACAAAAACAAACATAAAGTTTGGCCATACAATGGAAGATAACATCCAAAACAGACCAGGGGGCGTGCGGAAACCAAAAACCCGGGAAGAAAACAATATCAGCGATCAGTTGTGGAACCTATATCATTTGCTGACAATCCCTTTGCTTGTTTATTTGATTTATTAAAATATCAAATAAACAAGACAATCTTTTAAATTGACAGATTACCACAATACGATGCCACATAATGTAGGCCTGTCCTCAAGCAATGAAAAACATCACTAAAACAAAATGAGATGAAACCAGCAAAGAGATGATGACTTAACCAAAACTACTGTTACTGATTTGAAAAAAGTAACTTAGGGAGTACTAGATTACATGGGTGCACAAAACTAACGCGTTTCGTTCCTCATTTTGAGTACTCACATGTGTAACCCCCAACTCTGTTTAAAAAGTACATGAATGAATGAAACATAGATTTGTGAAATGAATGACTGCTGAACATTCTTCGTAAGCAATATCCTTTGCCTTGAGGCTGTCAGGAAGCAGAACCTTCATATTGCACTTCATATTGACAGAGAATTAGTGACTTACACTTTGAGCCCTGCAAACTTTGAAAACATTTTGAATTGTACACGCAACTCCATGAACAACTGCCTCGACGTCAATCTCTATTGTCTGAATCCAAAATAACTGCTCACTGTTTGATTGAAATTCATTGTTAGATATTTTGCACATGAGCGTTGGCATAGGAACGCACTCTCTCAGTCTCTGCTCCGGTTGCTCAGAGACTTCTCCTGCTTGTCTGTTCTTATGTGTGCTGCTCCGATGGTGGTGATGTTGTCTTGTGATGGTTATGCTAAAGCTTGTGGGTGCTGAGTGGGAGGATCAGCCGTGTCTTCAGCCGACCTCACTGCAGATAAAAATATATCCACATGCTTCTATATATACAGGCCATCTCCAGAGCTTGTTTTCATGAGCATCTTGTATTATTGTGCGTCAAAAATTATAGTAGCAACCAGCCTTCCCAGTAGGTCTATTCCAGGGTGCCATAGAGGTGAATCTGAGGATATTGTCACAGTCGAGGAGCACTGTTCTCCGTAAAAATCAGATCCTCCAAAAGGTGAGGTACACAACCCGGGGCAACTTGTGAGCAGTCAAGGGTCCATCTCCAGATCTTAAGATAGGTTTATCATAGTTTATAATTTAGTTTAGTAGCCAATTGTATATTAAACCCAGAGTAGAAAAACATGTGCAACAAGCTCAGAGTACACAGCAAAACACCAAAAACAACAAGAAACATCTAGACACACAGTGAAACCAAAAAGTTACAAAAAAGAGGTTAGTTTGTTTTATGTTGTCTTGAGTTTAGTTTTTAGGTTATTGTCTCGGCCTCAGACCCAGGTTGTGACAGTTGGGGGCCCATCTGAGGCTTTCGCCGTTTTAATTTGTTAAAGTTAGTTGCGTTCTTTGGGTTTTGGTAACACTTGTTTTGAAAATCTCGTTTCTTGGTTTGGCGTTTTGTTTTGTGTGCCGACGTGGGTGGTGGCCTGTTTTATGAGGCGTCTGGTGGATTCTCTCTCATGGGAGAATCTTTCGATTCCTTTGAGAGCATCTTCGTTGATTTGGCATTTTGATTCCTTAGCTGTAGACCTGTGTCCCACGTTCTTGTGTTGCTGTTAACACTTTGCCTCGCTTTGATTTCTGACTTGTGTGTGTTTGATATGAGAAAATGGTGCAAGTCTCTGACTTTTTTGTGTCTCCGTCTGGACGGTGGAGGAGTTTTTGGACCAGTGCACCACGGAGCAGCTGCTCGAAATTGGTAAACACTACAAACTGGATGAAAGTAAACGACTGAAGGAAAATGTGAAAGTAATATTAGTTGTTAATTTGATTGAGGTAGTGGTGCTGGAGGATAAACTATGCAGGTTCGGCTCTGCTGCGATCGAAAGGGTGAAATTGGAACAGATGAAAGAAGGCCTACAATGTGAGGAGGTCCGGTCCTCCTCTGTGTACTGGGGTAGTTCTGAAAACATTGCTTTGTTGATTACTGCTTCGTGACATGGTTGTGTTTATATGAATTTTATTTTGGTCCCAGGGGACAGTCTTTGTCTTTATGGGGGGGTGTCACTACGAGTGTTCTTTTGAATGTGTGTGGTTGGAGTTTGGTGCCCAGCGCTGGTAAGAGCTCTTGCCCGCGGCACGTCTTCCTCTCAGTTTGTCACTAGCCAGCCACCTGTGTGCACCGTTCCTTTGTTTCTGTTCTTTTTTGTTGTCCTCTTCGCCTCACACAATAATACTTTCACATACCCTGACAATTATTACACACACACACACACTCACACATACACATACACACACTCACACAACACCGTGCCCTCTGCTAATGTTTTGTTAAGGTTAAATTGAAGTGCTATTGGTATATATACATATATATATATATATATATATGTGTATATATATATATATATATATATATATATATATATATATATATATATATATATATATATATATATATATATATATATATATATATTATATATATATATATATATATATATATATAGCTAAAGTGCTAGATCAGAATTTCAAAGTGCATTGTTTAAGCTTGTTGAAGGAAGCTTTTAGCCTACAAGATGTCTTACAATTAAAAGGAAGTAGGAGACTCAAACATGGCTCCGTCAGAGTTAATTAGTTAGTTAATTATAATTTATTTTTGCAGAGAAAAGAAACATGTAAAGTACAT
Source organism: Chaenogobius annularis (assembly GCA_015082035.1). Lineage (NCBI taxonomy): Eukaryota > Metazoa > Chordata > Actinopteri > Gobiiformes > Gobiidae > Chaenogobius > Chaenogobius annularis. Next base: position 357,143 of record BJKM01000430.1, on the reverse strand, counting down.
AAACAACAAGGAGTGGGATGAAGTTTAACACTTATTAAATCCCACCCCAATAATTTCAACTAAATTTTACATTTGATGCTTCTTGCGGTTTAGCTTCCCTAAATAAAGTCTGCAGCAGAATATAAACAATCAATAATATTACCACATTTACAATACCTCTCCCCTGTAGCTATTGAGAGCAGGAAAACAAGAGGGGTAGGAAAAGAGGGCCCGGATCAGGCTGAAAAATTGAACTGAATTGAGGATAAACAAAAAGGCAAAAGTCAGAACTTGGACAAAGTTTAAAAGTCTATACTCGTGAAGAGCCAGGTCACAGGTCATTGACTGCAGTGTTATTAAACAGTAACACAGCCAACAAGAAAGACTTTCAATGGTGCAATGATAAAAGTTCACCCACCTAGACAGGAACATGCCAACTCTGGACATACCGACACAGGCCCAGACACTGACCTGTACAGAACACTGACCTGTGCAGAACACTGACCTGTGCAGAACACTGACCTGTGCAGAACACTGACCTGTGCAGAACACTGACCTGTGCAGAACACTGACCTGTGCAGAACACTGACCTGTACAGAACACTGACCTGTGCAGAACACTGACCTGTGCAGAACACTGACCTGTGCAGAACACTGACCTGTGCAGAACACTGACGTGCACTGTGTGAGACATGTTTACTGGCCTGTTCTTTCCGGCCTCTCTCATCTCCCTCAGAGCTGTTGACAGTAATTTATGACTCTTATGAAATATAAAACACTGCTCCTCCTGAGGCTGCTACTTAGGAAAATTAAATGGTGTTTGTGATCGGCCTGAAGAAGAGGACGGTTCTGTAGCAATGGAGAAGAGCGACTCACAAGTTACTGCAGTGATATGAAAAATGTATGATCTACCTTCAATATCTTCAACAAAAATAAACTGGTATCTTGAGCAGCAGTTACCTCTGCTATTCAACTACATAGGTTATAGGTTGCTGTGGAGACAACTCCAACTCCTATGGGCTTTAGGCAGGTTGAACCAGTAACACCCAGGGCTTTCTTTTAATAATAGAAATACATTTTGATAGATGAAATATTGAGAGGAATTGAATGTCATTGTCCCCTAATAAAATGATGTGGGATTAAGGTAGCGTAAAGTAGGCTTTTATTTGAATTGTATACTATTTATTTATTTTCACACAATAAATACAGAAGTTAACATAAAAACATGACATAAAATAGAAGCGTGATGTGTGACAGAAACCCAAAAAGGCTGTACTAATCTCAAGTGAGAATTCATTCTCTGCATTTGGCCCATCCTTCAGTGCCTCTGGAACAACCTGTCAGGAGCAGTGGGACCAGTGGAAATCTACAGACCTTGAGCTTGATTTGGTCAGTACCTATTGTGTATGTTTTGGGTTGATGGGGGTAACTAGAGAGTCGGGTGGAAGCCCACCCAGACCTGGGAGAAACATACAAACTCCAAACAGAAAGGCTCAGACCGGCCTGAGAGGCCAACCCTTCTTGTTTGGGGTAAGAATTCTAGCATCAGATGTCGTGCTGAATCACGGGATGTATAACGGATCTACTTCAATTCTAACAGGATTTTCAAAATGCATGTAAACTCAGATCTACAACCGAGGTGTCGTGATTATGAATCTTCCAAATGTACATAAGCACAACTGGGGAACTTTGTTTGTTGTGTTATTCCTGCTACAAGTGCGCCGTCCGATCCCACAAGGAGCAGAGTGTGTGATGTGTTTGAACGCGCACTTGCCCGCTTTAAATCAGCAGTGATGACAAACTACGGTTCCTCAAACGCGGATGAGTACATGTTGTTTTGGTCTGCTACTTTAATGTGTAGTAAAACTCAACTATTGGACATGTACCTCTCCTTTGTCCTGATGCATCAGCTCTGCGGTCTCCAGCTCAGAACTCCACAATGGCCAGTGACAGATTCATGGGACCTCGTTCACCGCCCATAACTCCTCTGAGACAGTGGCTTTAAACAGCCTCGTCCGACCCTGACGCTCTTAGAGGTAATGAATATAATGCACCAGGAGGACCATAAAATGTATTCTCAAAACTTGTATTTCAATTTCACTGAGAGACTGCGAGGAGAGAGAAGGAGCTGGAGGAGGCTCTGCTGTTTGAACTGTGTTTTTCAAATGCAGCAACTGTGATCACTGAGCTTGTCTGTTTCAAAAAGTTCAAAAGCATACATTTTTCATAGACGAACTCATAAAATACCAAACTGTATGGTGAAAACAAAAAGCAAGACCGAAGTGGACCGTGATTTGACCAACCCCTCAGCTTCATTTTGGGCACAAGTTGACGTGCACTCCTGAACGGTTGATGGTTTACAGGCTGGACCCATAATCGTCTACAACACATGAGGACCTCAACTCTGAGGGTTGACAGACGCTAAAGAACATAACAAGACACCCTCCTGAAGCATTGACTCGCTGTGAGCCACACCATGGCACTGGGGCAGCAGAATGGGCGTAAACACGCCTAACAAGGGGCAGAAGTGCATGGGTCAGAGAAGGAGTAAGACGAGGGAGGTGAGTCAGTGTTTCAGTTTCAAGTGCCACCTACTGAACATATTAAGGAGTTTATCGTCCCTGTAGGGGAATTTGTCCTCTGCATTTGACCCATCCTTCAATGCCACTGGGGCAACCTGTCAGGAGCAGTGGTCGCTTCAGCTCTGCGTTCTGGAACCCATCTCTCTGTGTTCGAGGACGACTGTGGCTATACACTACACTTGCACTACATGAGCATGTAGTCATATCTATGCACAAGGCACGCAGATTTATAAATGAATCATATTTTAATACATTTAGCTGCTGTAGGTAATTGGAATGTACCCACTATTTAATCTTTAACAAACCTCTATTCAAATGCTGAAAATGCTGTTACAAGCTGCTTGGCTCAGACAGAAGTGCTGTTCATTCAGTTCATGCTGCTGTATGATCTGTTATTCATGAGTTTTACACGTTAGTGCTTTAGTCTGCATTATTGATGATTTACAAATAGTCAAAATTTTCTCCGTGGGTTGGAGTAAATTGAATGAGATGTATTCAGAAAATCCAGAGTTGACAGAGCGAGTTGAGAACCTGCTTTGTAGTACCACTTACGCTCGTGTTTGGTTTACTCTATCCGGGTAAGAGAAACTTATCCCGGAGAAGTTCAGTAAAAAGCACACACTTTTTCTGTGGATTAGTGATCAGAGAAAGCTGAGTTTTCATATCAAAATCTAGCATTTTCTGTGAAAAATTTGACATATTTTTTTATTTTTGTGTTAAATAGATAATGCTGAAAAAACTCGTATCAAAAACTGGTGAATAGCTCTAAAACTAAAGCTGAAAAGGTTTTAGATGCAGGTAAGATAATTTTGTCACAAAGTGATGCATTTAAAAAGTATGATACATACAGAGCTGTGAAAACAACAAATAGGGTTGACTAAAACTGGACAAAGCGTCCATCTCGAAAGAGCCCTAATGGCCCCGTCTCTTGGGAGTGAGCGGGGGCCATTTATTTGTTTATACCACAAGCGAGGTGGCTACACAGGGCAGTAATGAGATGAGAGGATGCAGCAGATCAAGCACGGCCCAGGCTCATGGTGTCAGACTCAGTGTGATTTATGAGCGTCCAAGGCTCTGTTAAAGTGCCCCCGATTAAGATGAATGCGATAGGGCTAAAGCAGCGGACGCAGCATTGATTGGACAAACTGCTCCTTGGGATGGGATCTATTATGGGCGCAAACATGGACTGAGCGGATCATGTTAAAATATTCTGGGTTTGTTTCCACTGTCACTGTAAAACACTGTCAAACTATGATGAGTGAAGTTAAAAAAAAAAAGCTTTATGAATGTGTTCAATCAATCGGAGAAGGAAGGAACACAATTTTAATGGGAGAAATTAGCCAATCTGAGAGGTTGCAATTAATTCCAATGACCTCTTTAGAAAACAAAGGGTCACATCTCAACTGAGTGTTGATAATTGCCTGGCCAGCCATGACCACATGCTTTTCCCTGTATTTTAGATGCCGTTTGGAACCATATTAACTTGGGTGCCGTGGGTCGGCCAAATGAAAGAAGCACACAGCCATACTAATGTAAAATCAGGCCATTCACTTTATTTGGGACTCCATAGAAAGTGTTTGTTCATGTGCATCTCAGGATAACCTGGTGAATCTACCAGTTCAGTCCTAATTCCCATCATATCAGACCGGGTCATTCCCTGTAGAGTTTGCATGTTCTTTCCATGTTTCCTGACGCTCCCCTACCTGTAAAAACACTCTAACCATCCGTCAGGCAAGTACTATAAACACTTTACCTTCGCATTTCATGTTTTATTATCATGGAATGTCCTCCCTGGCCAACAGGCCAAAAGGGCCACAAACACTTTGAAGTGACGTCTGTGTAATCCCTCTGTCGTCCAGGTTCTGCCCTACAAGACTCAACTGGACCCAAGCTTTTAAGAGTGAATATTGCCACTCATCCAATTAGTATCTTCAATTCCTCTGGTAAGTCAGGGTTCTGGTAAGTCACTACCTTTGAAAATAATCTGTGCATTATTTAATGTTCTGTCTATCCAGTTACATGAACCCTTAAATATCAAATCAGATTTTAAATACCTTTGTTAGTCAGTACTCACTTGAGAAATTGTTTGGCTTTTTACCTTTTAATTCTACTTAAATTTAAAGTAACCTTACTCTTGAGTAGACCTTTAGGCCACACTATCCACCTCTGATGAGCAGCAGAACTTTCCTCTGTCACTCATTTGAGAACATTTATCAGCGTGACAAATCTCCATCTTTGCCCTGATACTGAGGTTGTCAGCGTAGTTTCTCCGGCTGCTCCTGCTCCTCCAGACCGTTCTCACTTCAAACACATTTGTAAACTCGTCTCCCTGAGGCCTGAAGTTCTCCAGCCGTTTGTGGAGTTCACATTTCTCCGCTTACTTTCATCAATTCCCCACAGCGGTACGAAAAGTGTCGGAGAAGTGAGCGGCTCTCCCAGCTCCCTCTCCATCCTGTTCTCTCTTTCATTCCCCGCTATCTCTCTTCTCTCCTCCTCCTCCTCCTCCTCCTCCTCCTCCTCGTCTCTCTCCTGCTCATGCCATCTCTCTCTTCTCTCATCTAGCTAATTTTTCTCAGTCTCCTCTCTCTCTGCCTACACTTTTCACGTGGCTGCTCTTTTTTTTATCATGAGGTTTGCACTGAACCAGTCTTAAGGGAATTTGGCTTTTTTTCTTATGCCAGATGCCCTACCTATCACGACCTGACACAATTGGTCGAGGCAATGGATGTGCTCGTTCCTCTTTTCTCTCCTCCTTGTCTCTCTGCCCTCCTCTCTCCGGTGTACTTTTGTTGTTAAGGTTGTTGATGCGTGGACAGGAAATATGTCTGCGTTTTTCTATCCACTGGACTCTTTACACAGTCAACGTGTAAAGTATTTGTTCCGCCTTTTCCCCATCGCTTTCAGTGAGAGTCATCCCAGACTGAAAATGTGTAGAGCGCAAATCCAGTGCTGCACGTATAAATCTGGCTTCTACGGGAAATCTCTATCCCTCTCCTCCCCATTAAATATTTTTTTTATTGTAGTTCTTTTTTAGTTTGGCAGATTTTTATTTTCTTCATAATGACTTGTGGAGCTGAATAATCTTTTATTTCATGTGAACTTCTGTGCAGCACTCTCCTCCTCCTCCTCCTCCTCCTTCTACTCTTCTCTCTCTCTTCTTTCCCACCTTCTCCTCTCTCTATGCTGTATCTCGATATTGTTGGTAGATTGGCTCTCTCAAGGTTATCTCAGATCTGAACCAAGACTAATCTTTTGCTAAACCCGAGCTATCCCTTTTTTAAACCAGGACTGAAGACATAAAGAAGAGTATGTCCTTTACTGAGCCAAGTCTGAACATGGGACTAAACCAGGTCTGAACCAGGACTAACTGCGGCTTGAACCAAGACAAAAAACCAGGTTAGGCTGGCTGGTGTGAAAGTGGACCAGTTTGATTTGGTCTGGACTAAAGTACCCAGTGTGACGATCAAAATGGGAGATGTATAGTAAAAAGGAAATTACCAGGTCTGAACCAGGTCCATACCAGGTCTGAGGAGGTTCTTGGTGGATCAAGGCCGCCGCAGGTTAAATTATGAGCCCTTAAACCCTGAGGGAGTCACACTTTGTCGGTTTTCCAAATGAATAACTAAAAGTCTTTGTTGGTCGTCCAGATCATGAGCGGCAGTTAGAACTCAGGCTTGTTCTTGTGGGCTTCCTCTCTAAATAGAAAAGGTTAATGCTGCTGTTTATTTGCAGAATATAATCCAGTTCGTATCCCATATTCAGAAGTTGTTCATTGCTTTCTTTGCTTTCATACGCAAGGTCCAAGGAGCTCATCTAAATTGTGCAGATCAGATGGTCATGAGCTGTGGCCTGACACATGCAGTCAACACATGGGACCTTCCTGCTGTGAGATGGGCGAGTTCATGTTGTCACCTAAGTCTGTCCTTTCCCTCAAGCCCTGAGTGATTCTTACTTGTCCTGCTGGCATAGGAAAGAATCATGTGCATTCAAACAAGATTCTGTTAATACCTACAATCATTTTAAAAGAAATATTTGTAAACTCCATTCTCATTAACTCACACGAAGTTTCATGCATATTTTTATTCTCCCGCATTTAAGACGCCATTGCTTTGACATTTATTACCCTCACATCTATCTGTTGGCAGGGGCTATCGCAACAAGCTTTCCAAATCAAAACAACATATTTGATAGTTTTGTTAGATCCCAAAATACGCCAAATTGACTCATATCTCGTGTGGCAAAACAGCGCCCCTGCAGGTCTTGTCTAAAATGCACTTATAAGTCAATGGACATGTGAAAAACGGGACTTACCACGAGTTGTGTTCTATAGCCAAGAAATGTGGCTTGGTTAAATAATCAATATAAAATGGTATATAAAAAAACTTAAGTGGGCTAATAGCACAACATTAATTTCAAATACAATCTTCAACAATACATTTGGCTCAGCAGTAATGCATAATAATAGTATTTAAAATGAAAATATATTCTAACAGTTGAGAATATAAAAATAATCAACAATTAAAATAAACCTTTAGATGTGCTGTTTCCAAGTGACGCAGAGATCAGACATGAGGTTATATTGTGTGAGTTGTGGTGTGATGTGCGTGTTGACTTCAGTGTGAGCGCAGCTGTGTGAAGCCTGTTGGAGAATGAGCTCCTCTGCCTCTTTAATGTCGAGAGTGGGAGCAGTCTGTGCTTACAGCCAGGGCTATTATATTATATCCTGTAAATAATACCTGTGGATAACACTCCCGCCCCAACAGCACCTGTCTGGCCTGGTCAGGGCCAGAAAATGTATCATCCACATTTCATTTAGTATTGTAAGTGAACAGAATTCACAAACACTTACTGTGGGAGGTTCTGGTCCTGACTCCTTTCTGAAGTTGTTGTTAAGATATTGCAGCAACCTCTTTTCTCTTCATTGTGTATCAGCAGATTGTTGATAAGACATAGCACTGGCTCACATCAAATTATTTCAAGAAATATGTGGGTATCAGGTGTGTTATGTGTGAGGAGCCGGACACGAGATGGGCAGCAAAAAGATTCACTGCCGTAAGTGGCGAGTTTCAAGACCTGCATGTGGAGCAGAGGTGGAGGAGGCTGAAGCAGTATGATGGGGCTGAGACATCAGAGGAGGAGTGGATGTCTGTCACAGGCGCAGGGATGCTGCGGAGAGGGGTTTTCCAATTATATATACTACCACAGTTTACTGCAGATGTTGACAAATTCTGCTATTATAACTTAAATAAGTATTATGATGTGATACAGACCTAACATTAATGTTCCAAGCCTTAAAGGTCTGGTAGCTCAGTCAAACCATACGTGATACTGATTTAAATGAAACATCAATAGAATTTAACATTTATATTCCAAGAGGACCACCTTATGTTGGGTATGTCCCTCTCATCCTGTATTCTGTTTACTCAGGCAATAAAAATAATGTATTATCATATCGTCACTCATGAAGTCATTACTTGTGTGTGAGTTTCAAATAAAGACCAGCAGGTGGCATCAGCATAACTAAAAACATATTTATTCAATCATTGGTGATCAGGTCTTTACATGATATAGTTATATTATAGGCTTAGATATGATCCCACTGAAGAACGTGAAAAATCAAAAAAACAATAAGAAAACTCACAAAATTGAAGTTAAATTAATATTAACAGATTTCATGTCGTTTTTAGTGGGTTAGTCAGCATGGTCCGGCAGCACAGTCTCTGTTGTGAAGATGGCGACATTGAGGGGGCATGTGAAATCATTTGTTTCTGCTCACTTGTTTTTATCTTTAAGTCCTCTTAGATCTATGCAATTTAAATTTAACAAAATGTTAAATCAAAATCTAGTTGTGTAAAAGATTATACAACTAAAAAGCAGACAATATGTATATTATGCCAGTTTGATTTTAGGCCCAGTACTTTTTAACCTGTGTGCTGTCTTTTGGCGGTGTCTTGATACGCTGCATAACCAGGCCAATGGAGGCTCTCTTTTTAACTGCATTTTAAATGGCAAATCCTTATTTACTTAACTGATCATCTTTTGTCCTCGTTGGGACATAAGGCAACAAGTTTTAAAAAATAAAATCCTGAATGGCAGAAAGCTTTCTCCAGCTTAACCAGGACAAAACTCAGGTTTCAGTCACATCTGTGAGAGAGAAACTTTTATCTAAACTACAAGCACAATCTTTCAGTCCTTCATCACAAGTAAAAAACCTGGGTGTTGTTTCTGACTAAGAACATCACACAAATATGTTTTAATCACTGAAAGAACATAGCCAGAGTCTGCCCCATTCTGGGAGACACACACTCACAGAGAGGCGTCTTTCGAGCACTAGATTTTGATTCGTCATGTATTTTATAATTGTATATTCATTTTTGTCCTAGCTTCTATTCTACCCCTTTTTCCACCACCTTTTTATTTACGTTTTAAGTCCAGTGTTTCCTCAGCACTGGGAGCGATGACCAACTGTCTCCATCATCACTACATTTGTCTCCCTCTGCCCTCCCATCCTGACCACAGCCCATTTCACACAAGCACAGAGGTGTCCCATTATAGCTCATGCAGGCCCTTACACACACACACACACACACACACACGCACACACACACACACACACACACAGGTGAGTCGCTCTCTAAACGTCTTTACGAGCGGCCATTCTAGAATAGTCATGGCTCATAAACTTTGACAATGGCGATGGGATGATCAGGGCTGGGTAAGTCTTTTAGTGGAAGGTCAGAGAAGGCCAATCTGCTGTCAGTATAGGGATCATTTATCAGCAGCGAGCAGAGAGATGGAAGGATAGGCGACGGGGACAAGAGGGACAATTACAAAATATGGAGGGAAATGTACTACTGCAAACGTCTGGAAAAAGTGTGACAGAAGGTAGAGGCTTCCATTTAAGCAAACAATCACATAGGTTACAAAACACTGAAAGAACAAGAAACATTCACATTTTAATACTGAAATAAACAGACTAAAATATATTGTAAAGTGCTAGATCAAGCTTTTAGAATGAGGAGATGTCTTATATTTAAAGGAGCAATATCAAACAGAGCTCTGCAGGGGGACTGGAGGGGGACTGGAGGGGGACTGGGGGGTCAGTTATGAAGGGCTTGGTTTAAAAGTGGAAAGAGTCTCAAGACAGGTGCGTCACAAATCATAGTTTTCTTTTTTTAGCTTTTGAGCAGACCACGTTATTTAAAGCTTTTAGCTCTTCGGATGTCATTTTACCAAACAAATCAGTAATAGAGCCAAAATGAAGGCTTTTAATGTTTATGTTATTGAGGCAGTGGTGGTTATCCAAAAGGATCGTTTCAAACTCTGACCAGGGCATCCTGTTGTTGTGCCCTAAGGCCAGACACTTCTCCAACCTTGCACTTTGTGAATGTGGGGAGTAAGGGATTGGTGCCTGCTTGAAGGGCAGTCCGTCCCAGGGCAGCTGGGGCTACAAGTATCTTAACATCACCAGGAGTACGATGAATGAATGCAATGTAAAATATCTTTGAGTGTCCAAAGAAATGATTATTGCTTGACATACAGTATTTGTTTTGTTTAGAAACTGTTTTCCATCATGTTCACAGATGTGGGTATAGAGAAGCCAGTAATAGAACTCAAGTAAAAGTAACATTACTTCAAAAAAATATGACTCAACTCGTATGCCAAGATATCACTCAAGAGGAAAATAAAAGGGTTTGGTGAAACTACTCAGAGTAATTGTGTGGACGTAACCTCTGATTTCTAATAAAAGTAAATCACAGTGGAAGGAGTAACCTAAACTGTTACTACTATCAGGGTAATGTTATACTGTCAGTTTTTACGCAAGTAGGAGGTAAAGTATTATTCTCCAAAAGTATTTTTGCTGCTAGGGATAAATACCACTTATTCTAACGTCAGTTAAAGTAACTGGAACACAGCAGCGGAAGACCAAACAAGATACGCCAACTAGAATCTATAACCAATCAAGGAAGGTCCGGGAAATAAATTGTACAAGAGGAAGTTTGATCCCCTGTCAAGCCCCGCCCACACACACAGACTCAATCACTGCCCAGATCTGAGTAAGTGAAAATCATTGTGACTGCTTTGTGGGGGAGGCAGGATGGACATAAGCCTTTAGAGAAGTCATGCTTTTGAGTAACTTAAGCACAATGGTTTGAACATACCGAAAAGTAGACTTGTTAATAATACAAGTTGGGCGTCTCCTCTTATCATTTTAAATGAAAAGGATTCTATTAATGTCTTTAAAGTGGAACACTAAGTCAACTTTACTTTGCTACTGCACTGTGTACATTGTGTTTTAGTAGGGTTCTCATCTGTTCTTAGTTGTTTTTTACATTTTAAAACTAACTTAATTTGCAGCTTTATGGCGTAAAACAAGTGTGTGCTGCTGCCACCTCTGGTTAAACCCGACATTGCATTTTAAGAGGCCTCTGACATCACACGCCTCTGACGATCATTAGCGACAGGGGCGGTTTAACATCTCGTTTGGACTGTTTGTGTGTTTAGTCCCACTTTAATTATCAAACAAATGAACAGCATGACATGTCCTCTCTCTCTCTCGTTAGCACTTTGGGGAAAAGAGAGCGCCACCCACGGACTAACCGAAAACTAAATAAAACAGGACTACACCAAGAGAAAAAGGTAAAAAGGTGTCCAGGTATGAAACGGTTGAATTTGATGATGTGCCACTGGATTTTCAGGGTTTTGGAGTGTTTTCCTGCATGTAAACATAAACAAACTCATCAGTGTTTTTAAAAAAGACGTAACGCTGGACTATACCTGATTTCAGGCCGCGAAAGGAGGAAGTATGTATTTGTATCTGCCGAACTCATCCTCTCACCCGACCCCTAACCCTTGCTCCAGAGTGCTGCTTTTACAAGATCCTCTTCACAGGAAACACAACCTTTACCAAAAAAAAGGTTGTAATGTAAAAACACATAAATACCAAGGGGAAATAAACGGACATAACTTACATTAATGTAAGCATCCAGTTGTAATGAATGCAATTTGACATCACAAATGACCTTTATTTCATCTGTTTATCATTGACCAATAACTGTTTCATTGTTTGATTCTCTGACTTTCTGCTGGTGAAATCAACAACTGTAGGACGCACGCCCACGTGATTTTGGGTGGAACAAAATAAATTGAACTGAAAAACAAAAGCAAGAATGAGCCACCTCTGTTTGAAACAACTTCAGGCTTTTATAAAGACCCTTAAAATAGCTTAAAACAAGTCATTCATATCATGCACTCTACCTTTTCTTCATGGCACATCTACACATCTCTGGAGTGAGCATAGTGAGGCTTTAGATGGGACAAAAGACGTGGAAAACTGCTCTACTTCATAACTTTTAGAAATGTAGTGAAGTAGAAAGTTTGTGTAGTATTTGTGTAGAATGTAGTGGATGTAGAATTTGGATCATTTATCCTCGCATTTCACACACCATTGTCTAAGTCTGACATAATGCTGTCTAACAAGTGTCCTCCACGACTCTATAGGATGTCACAAATCTGGAAAATGTCAGTGTTTTTGGGGGGTCTCAGAGGGAGCAGGGAAAACAAGAAGCCGAACCTTTTGCTGTTCTCTCAGTGAATAAGTGGATATGTCTAAACACAGATGTATTGAGAATGGCAGAGTAAACAGGCCGAGCACACAGCAGCACAATGTGTCATTATGAGAGAGCGCCAAGCCTGGATCCGCTTACCTCCAGACAAGAGCTAATCACTACAGACACAGGACATTTAGGCTCTTCAGCTGAATGTAGGGAGAGATTTCTGGAGAAAGCTTTCCATTTGTGAACAAACTATAAATCTTCAGTCGATAGTTTAAAAGGTGGAGAATTTTGTTTGATGCAAATGCTTTGACCTTGTTTATGGCTGATATCTGGACCTATCCACATGGCGCTGGCAGCTGTTAACAGACTATGATTGTGGACCCACTCCCTATAACAGAGTATATACTATAACAAGTTCAACATTTTGGGGATTTCCAGTTTGAGTAAGTTCTAAAACTGTGAAGCACTGTTGAAGTGAAGATTGTTGACCTGGTTTATGGTTCATATCGAATAACTTTGCCTATCGACATGAAACATAAAAACTTTCACAAAGATTTTCGGTCGGCATAAAAAAGTGAAATTCTATGTTCTTTTCACATGATCTTGTGGAGCCATTATTCAACTCCCAAAATGTGATGGTTGTCCTTTTCGACAGGCTAGTGCTGGTTTCCTTTAAACAGCTCCACTTCCTGCTCCATACTTTCCTTATGGGGAATGAACTGACACAAAGCAGAGAACGATTTATAGATGGATGATCATCGGCAGCGTGTTAAGACCGTGCCATGTAAACCTGGGGACGTCTATATGTTTAAAAAAAAGTACATGGTTTTGTCTAACATCTCGTTTGTCTGTTTTAAGTTAATGTATGTTAGCCTTTAGCTTTAAGCCAAAAACACTTACTATTATAAACACTTATGTTTCCCTCGGTGACATATTGACATGGTACGTAGAAGTCAGTGATTATCATCTGTAACTCGCTCTCTGCGCTGATCTTTTTTAGTTTGATTTATTTGAGCAAGACTCGGCTAATTCCAATTGAGAATGAATGGGACGAGAAGTGAAGATCTGCTCTTTTACGGCCACAGGAACTGGCCGGGCCTATTGTGAAAAGGGCCTACTGTGATAAGCCCTCCATCTGAAAATTATCCAATTCTAGAACGTGAACCAGTGATTCCAGGTTTGTCGTTGGCAGCTTTTTAAGAGTGTTTGGCCAGAGCAAAGTTCTATGTAAATTGTATTCATTTTTCAATTAACCTAATCAAAGTCTGAAATTTCAGTGACAAATCCTCATATCTAAAGTCATTGGCGCTTTGTGGAGCTTTTATTTGAGCGTGAGAGAAACAAATACAGTGAAAATACAGCCGGGCTGGAGGTTCTGCAGGTTGGGGGTGAGACTCTTTCGCAGGTTGGGCTTCTGAAGCCTGAACCCCTGACGTGAATGGGTATGGGTATTTGGATTTTTGTTTCAGAATTCAGTATTGAAAATAAATTATTATGGCATGTAATTTAAATTTGATTCCAAAATACCAAAACAGAAATAAATACACACATAGACATATTTGGTTTTAATGTTCAACTAGATGTATAATTATTTCAAATACAACTTGAATTTAGATATTTACTCAACAAGATAAGCAAAAACACACAGAGCCAGAAATGAAAATAAGATTTGAAAGAAAAAAGAGTTTAGAGTTTATATTTTGATTTGCCTTTATTGTCCCCAAAGGGAAATTTGACCTCTGCATTTGACCCATCCATCAATGCCGCAGTGGCATCTCCTCAGGAGCAGTGATCGCTGCGGTGTAGCGTGCAGGGTTCCATCTCCAGATCTTTGGCTTTGCTTGGTTAGGATTTTACATGTTATTTGCTTTTCTGTTTTTTGACATCTGTTTTGGTCAAAGGGAAGAAAGCGCCTTCTGTGGCAAAAATATATGTATATAAATGCTAAACTATAAGCTGCATTGGAACGCCCCAATGCTGCATTACTTCTGAACAGCACTTTAATAAGTCTGGGTCAGGCCCATGGATGGGCTTTTCTACCCTGGTACCAGGCCTCTGCAGGTGCCGCTGTAAGACGGAGATTAGGTAGTAGCAGCAAGAACATGAAGGAAAATGAGTTGTGGGGAGACATTGTAGAATGAAGAGAACTGTTTCTAAAAGTAGCAACAGGAGCAGTGGAAGTAGGTGGCATGAGCTGCAGTGGTCAGTCCAGACTTGGGCGGGGGGCAGGTGTCACGGCTTGAGCAGCGCTTCCCCCAAGAGTTAAGCAGCCCAGGCTAAGAATGGCTCATTGGGCACAGGACACGATGAACTTTGCAAAATTGGACTGGTCCTACACAGGAAAAGTCCACGCACATTTCAGTGTGTGCAACATTGATAAATGAAGAGCCATTTTTTCATGGATCAAGCCTGACAAAACTGACACAAAAGTACAAAGTTGTTAAAGCAACTCAAATGAAAGCACACAAACTGGAGAACAGATGCAGTGGGAGAAGGAGCACAGAGAGCTTCACCTGGACAGCTTTCCCTTCTGTACTTTGAGGCCTGTGTTTGGAGCATTAGTCTAAATAATATCCATGCATTTGAGTCTCAAAGTTGCTATTTTAATTTCTTGTGCTGCTTTTGTTTTTTATTTACTGGCACAAACGGGGTCCGTACCTTCTTTCCTTTGACCAGAAGAGAATTTAATTTTTTTTTTTAAAGAATCCCTTTTTTGTTTCTGCTTTTTTTGCTTTTTTGCTTATTTTATAGGTAAAAAGTAAATTACATTTGTTTTTAAAATTAAACATTTATTTACTTACTACAATAAAAATACCTAGCATTTCACTTCTGTTTTTGGTATTTTGCAACAAAAATCAAATAACAACTCAATATTGCTTTTTCAATACTGAATTCTGAAAAGAAAATGCAAATACCCTTACATACACAGAGGTGAATATTTCAGTTTTCAAATTAATAAAATATATACACAAAACACACATTCAGCTTGTGTAGAGCACCAGAAAACATGACTACGTGTAGTAGTGTTTTGAGTATGTTAATGACATCGTGATTAGCATCAAAATGAGCATAAATGCTAATGACTATTTGATAAATACTTGTTAAATCTAACATTATGCTGGACAATAAGGCACCAAAAACATAGCAGCCCACAACAGTTTGACAATAATTATTTTTGTTTTATTTGATTGAGAATAAAATAATTCAATTAAAACATGGACAAATGTAAACTCCACACAGAAAAGTAAGCTTTACTAGCTGTGCACAGGGGCTTGTCGACTAACTCAAACATAAATGCAAAATTAATTGACTAAATGTATTCTGCAGCACATTTAAGGCTGTTTTAAAATGACATGTGAATATGGACATCTGTTTACTGCACCGGTCTAAATAATTCATGTTTCTGGTTCTTACTGTGGCTATATGAAGATGACTGTCCATCTGTGGAAGTATTTCACAAAACTGCAAAAAGGAGTTGGTAGTTAATTAATTGTTTGCAGTAATTTCTCTTTATCTTCTCCCACACTGCCTAACTTTAGAGTGGTAAGCACTCTCGCCTCACAGCTAGAGGGTTGCAGGTTCTGTGTGTTTCTGTGTGGAGTTTGCATGTGTCTCCCTGTCTCTGGGTGCTCCGGTTTTCCCAGTGAATTTGTTGGGTTTTTTTGTTTTGTTTTTTTATTTAACTGTATATCCCCTGATATAGTCAGAACATGATTTTGGAGGTATTCCTTTTTAGAACACAAACTGCCACTTTACTGGTGTAAAAAACTATAAATATTTATCACAAGCACTATCCTATAAATGTAAGAAAGAGAGGGGAGGCATATATAATTATCAGCACAGTGTTTGCCCTCCTCCATGTGTTTTTCAGAAGCCTAACTGTGGGTTAGTATATTCAGCCCATAGATTTACTGTCCCATTTGATCAATTATTTACACTCACTTTTTATTTGTATTTGTTTTACTTGTGCATACTCTAAAATCAAGATTTCGTATTTTTACAATGTAAAATCATGCATTTCCAGGAGGTAAAGGCATTAAGTAATGGTGGTGGGAGTGGTTGGGGGTGTGTGTATTATTTTCAATAGGAATTTCTCAAAGGCAGCAGTTTGAGTTATGCATGTTGTTAAATAAGATAATATTAAAACATGATTGAATTTGTATTCATCATTTCTTTCTACAGGAAACCCTCTATGGATTTACCTGAGGCAACTCGCACCGCATACATACAGTCATACATACAGTCATACATACATACATACATACATACATACATACATACATACATACAGTCATACATACATACATACATACATACATACATACAGTCATACATACATACATACATACATACATACATACATACAGTACATCATACATACATACATACATACATACATACATACATACATACATACATACATACATACATACATACAGTCATACATACATACAGTCATGCATACATACAGTCATACATACATACAGTCATTCATACATACATACATACATACATATACATACATACATACAGTACATACATACATACATACATACATACAGTCATACATACATACATACATACAGTCATACATTCATACATACATACATACATACTATACATATCATACATACAGTCATGCATACATACATACATACATACCACATACATCATACATACATACATACAGTCATACATACATACATACATACATACATACATCATCATACAAACAGTCATACATACAGTCATACATACATACATACATACATACATACAGTCATACATACATACATACATACATACATACATACAGTCATGCATACAGTCATACATTCATACAGTCATAGTCATACATACATACATACATACATACACATACATACATACATACATACATACAGTCATACATATCACATACAGTCATACATACAGTCATACATATCATACACACATACATCATACATACATACATACATACATACAGTCATACATACATACATACAGTCATACATACATACATTACATACATACAGCACATACATGCATACAGTCATACATACATACATACATACATACATACATCATGCATACAGTCATACATTCATACAGTCATACATACATACATACATACATACATACATACATACAACATACAGTCATGCATACATACAGTCATACATACATACAGTCATGCATACATAGAGTCATACATACATAGTACATACATACATACAGTCATACATACATACATACAGCCATACATGCATACAGTCATACATACATACAGCCATACATACATACATACAGTCATACATACATACATATATACATACATACATACATACATACATACATACAGTCATCACATACATACAGACATACATACATACAGTCATACATACATACAGTCATACATACATACAGTCATACATACATACATACAGTCATACATACATACATACAGTCATACAGTACATACATACATACATACATACATACATACATACAGTCATACATACATACATACATACAGTCATACATACAGTCATACATACAGTCATACATACAGTCATACATACATACATACATACATACACACATACAGTCATACATACACACATACAGTCATACATACATACAGTCATACATACATACAGTCATACATACATACAGTCATACATACATACAGTCATGCATACATACAGTCATACATACACACATACAGTCATACATACATACATACATACAGTCATACATACAGTCATACATACACACAGTCATACATATATACATACATACATACATACAGTCATACATACACACATACAGTCATACATACATACAGTCATACATATATACATACATACATAGATACACATACGTACACAGACAACAGCAAAGACAATAAGTGTTGTTTTTGGAGGGAGTGTGCCGCCAGAGTGTTTCCAGAGTAACATGACCAGGCAGATGGAGGTCTTACATTACAATCAGACACAGCCCATCGCTCGCTCTCCTTCTGGATTGTATGTTCTTGACCTTTGAGAGTGAAGTGTCGGATGTATGTACGGCAGAAGGATTCAGAAATGCTAAAGGCAATCTTCGAATAGTTTACAAGAGTTAAAGTAGTCAAATTATAATGTGTAACATGTATTGATTTTTTTTTTTTAAATGATCAAAATGAGGCTTGTGCAATATTCATTTTTGACAGCTTTAGTTAAATACGTTGTTTTAGTCTAGTTATAGTTTAATCCTTTTAGTTGACAAAAATAGTGACATGGGCTATAATGAGGTCCGCCAAAATGTTATAAAAAATATGAATCAATTAGTCAATTTAGAGTTATTGGCACAAGAGCATAGAGTACCTGCTATGGAAAGTAAATCCTTATAAAAATGGATGCAAAGTTAATAATAGGTGACCGATTGTTGCAAAGGTGTTTTACCATATACTTGAGGAGAGAGCAGAAGAACAGGAAGGACATTCAGCAGACTGAGCATATGTGCTGCCTCTTAGACCATTCGACCACCGGGCAGCCCACGGTATCTGATTTTCGAACCGCCGTTAAATCTATCAAACGTGTTCCGTGCGCTCACAAACTCTTTGGCACATCTCCAGTATTCACATGCATGTATTTTCAGGCCGTGCGTGCACAACTGTAGAACAGCCTTTTCAGATGCAGAAGTTCAACATGGCCCATTGCACAGCCAACACGCTCTCATCCCAAAACAAAACACTGTGTGACACATCAGGCTTTTTATTCCGGGTTTGTAATCATTCAAGCAGACACCGTGCCACTGTTATGGAGAAAATAAAAACAAATACACTTTAACTAATCCAAGACTTAAAAGTACAGAAGGGAAAGCCAGAGGGGTCATGCCCGTTGTCACCTACACCGCAGACTGAAAACCCCTGTCCTATAAGAATCGCTGTTCCATTACCCCACGCGTCTTTAAATCTTACAGAGAGAGCTCTGTTCTGCAGCCACTGATGTGATAATGAGAGGCATTAGTCTGAACGCCTGTTGTGGTTCCCTCCCACACACAGACACATGTATACACACAGACAACAGGGAGAGAGACAGCCAACAAATTAGTCAGACGCCATGCTACGGATCGTTTATTAAATAGATACACTTTTGGTGCTTTGACCAGGTTTATCAATGTTTTTGAAGGTGAGTCATTGAGAGGTAAAAGTGGCAGACTGTGATTATATCATTTTATCATTATTTTTTATTCAGTTTACTTGTATTTTTAACTGATTGTATCTTCAGAATCAGAATCAGAAGGTGTGTATTGCCATTGTCAATGAACAAAATTCACAAACATAGGAACTTATCTCGACATTAAGGTGCAACATAAAACACTGAGCAATAATAAAACAACATATATTCAATCGAAAGGGCATGTGTCACTTATGTATTGGATAAAGTGTGCTTTAGAAATAAACTTTGACATTGATTGGCTGACAGTGACAGACAGGAAGTAAGAACAAGGAAACTATGTTCATCTCAATCTCGTAAGTACGTTTATGCCCCTTACCTTATGATGAGAGACCCTTTCTGTCCCACAATGAGGACATTTCAGTGTTGCAACACAAACAATAAGAACAACATGAGGATAATATCATCTTTTACTGAGGGCACCTTTAAGGAATAGCACCTTTTAGGTACTTAATGACGTGGTGTCATGTTTACAGTATATTTGTACATTTCTATTGGATTGCTGATGAGGTGCCCCCTCTGCTGGTGATTGATGGTTTGTGCGTTTGCTAGCTGTAGTTTAAATGTTACACAGGCCAGTTTACTCTGTACCTGTACGGTTCTCCTCATCACCTACAAGTCCCTCCATAACCTGGCCCTTCCTAATCTCACCGACCTCCTTCATCTGCACTGTCCCACCCACCTCATCATTCCCATCACCAGGACCAAGCCCCGGACCTTCAGGGATGAGGGATGAGCCTTTGCTGCACTCGGCACCTCATTCCCAAAACCCGGGAACTCGGACTCATTACAAAACTTCACAGCTAAAATCTCACCTGTTTAAACTGCCATTATTTAAACCTTTGTTGTCCTTTTACTTTGTTTTTGTACTGTTAAGTGTCTTTGACTGTCCAAAAAGCGCGATATAAGTTTGACGTATTATTAACCGTGTGTAGTTGCAAATTGAAACATTGAATGTGAAAGTGCATGTCTTTGTTTTCTCAACAATGACTCCACCTGTGAGAGCGCACAAAGGAACAGGGCTGGACTGAGGAGATAGGACAGACGAGACGAGATGAGAGGAAAGAAGGACAGGAGAGGGGAGAGAGGAGAGGAAAGAAGAAGAAAAGAGAGGAAAGAAGAAGAAAAGAGAGGAAGACAATGAGATGAGAGGAGACAAGGTGAAGAGAGTGGAGAGATGAGAGGAAAAGTGGAGAGAAAAGAGGACACGAGGAAGAGAGAGAGAAGAGATGCGAGGAAAGAAAGACAGACAAGAGGAGAGAAGGAGAGAATAAAGGAAAGGAGGAGAGAATAGAGGACACAAGGAAGAGAAATGAGAGGAAAGAAGGAGAGAAGAAAGGAAAGAAGGAGAGGAGAGAGGAGACGAGAGACAAGAGGAAAGAAGGAGAGGAGAGAGGAGATGAAAGAGGAGAGAGTGGTAAGGAATCAGAGGACTTATGCTAGGTGAAATGATAAATGTTGAATATGCTTCCATTCTTTTCTCCCAGAAAAGGAAAGACGATCACAAGAGCACTTGTTGCATATTCTTTTGCCCTTTTTTTGACTGAAGTTCTGTTTCGTGTTACAAATCAGATGAGTGACTTCTACTTTTAAAGAAGCTGAGAAAACCTTGTGGAGAAAGCTGAGAATACCAACGGAAGTGCGGATGATTCACTGGACACTGACAGTCTGGCCGGAGGAGGCAGGAGAGTCAGAGACGTGACACACGCAGACATTCTTCAGGAGTCACTAAGTCAGCGGCCGCCATCCTCTGAAGGGAAATACACTTTGATACACTTCAAACAAATGCCCGTACTCAGAGTTATAGTGTTGATACGTGCATGTTTGAGTAATCCCTGTTCTACATTCAATTCTTGTTTACTCAGGTTCAAAGCTTCAGCCACAATGAAGAAGGATCAAACCATTGCCTAGTAAACAAAAGAGCTTTTAATTATACTTCTGATCATGCACAGGCGGCTGCTCCGGCTGGTTGATCCCGTTTGGATTTCACGAGCTTTCGAGCAAGTCGGGGTGAAGTCGAACGCAAACGTTTAATGCCATACTGTGGAGCATTTCAAGCAACCCAATCACATCTCTGACAATTAGCGGACCCCATCACCAGAAAGGTTGTAGTGCACCTTTGTCGATATTTGTGCTATACTTTTCCAGTGTTTGTGCGTAGAGAGAGGCTGGACTCTCTTTTATTTACAACATGGTTCACTTTGATTTGGCTGGGGTTATGCCGCTTTAGCGTCATGGTAACCGTTTTCATGCATTAACACCAGATTCAGGGCTAGCTACAGTGACCAAACAAAGCTGGACTAGTCTGGAAATAACCTTTAAGGAGACATATTCTGCTGGATTGACTTTTGCAAGCTTTTAATCATATTATCATCGTCTGCCCTTCTCATTTACCCTCTCAAAGTTGCATTTGGAGTGATTTCACGGTGACGTAGCCCACCATACGGCGGCAGGCGGGAAGCAGTGACGCAGTTTTCAACCAGAAGTCAGCGGACTTGTCTATTTTATTATGTAATTTTACACCGATTATTACCGATGATTAAAAACAATAATGACAATAGTGCCAATTTTATTTTCACATCATTTCAACATATTTTTCCCTTCACTTTCAGCATCAAACACTTCACCCCAGCAACCAAAGAGTCTAAAAGATTATTGTCTCCTGTTTCAATGGGACTTTTGTCCTTCAATAAATGTCCCCTGTCCGCTTCTCCATTACTGTACAGAATTTACACTGGACATAAATAGGCGCGATGATACGCCCAGGATTTGAAGTGGGGCTGTTATCTGGGCGCGTCGGCTGTGTGGCCGCGGTGCTGACTTTACGAGCAGCTGACAGGACCAGGGGCCCGATATATGGGACAGATACAGCACAATGGAAAAGATAGATGCTGTTCAAGGCACAAGGGCCATAAGTGGACTGAGGTGGGCGGGTGACCTTTAGTTTAAGTGTCCTCCATATGGGCACGCCTTAGTTCTTATCCTGAGACCACACAACAGGAACAAAATTTGATAAATCCCCCTTTACATTCAACTAACTTTGTGAAAGTACCTTGTAACTGACTGGCTTTAATGTCAGCCTAAGTGTGGAACATTTATATATTTAAATAGAAGTGTGGGTCAGAAGATACATTTTTTTCGCTTTCATTCTACTCTTTTTGAGCACTGTAAACCTGCACACATAAAACTGTGAAGCACATAAAATGCATGCTCAAACTTGGTGTTTATTATGGACAAGCTGTGAGGAGCACAGACGTCCAACACGAGGGCACCCCTCTCAAGGTGTTGGGGCTCACGTTCTCAGTACTGTGCAATAACACTTTATCTCTATGAGTTAAGAAGTCAAAACCTACTGCAGGACATTAAAGGCTAAGAAATAACATCTCCATGGAGACAAGCAGTTGGCAGACCCACCTTTAAGAACTAAAGCTGACATGTTGATTGAGATCTATTTTGAAATAAATAAACTAAGATATTTCAGTGAAATACAGCGAGGGGTCGTCTTATGAGGCCAGTGCACTGACATTTTGTCCTTGAGCAAGAAACTTCATCCTCCATGCGTCATTCTGAGAGATGTGTGAGGGATTCGAGGTGGCTGAGACCACCAGCAAATGTCTAGTGAATGAATAAATCACATAAACAAATGTTATGATATGTTCAGTTTTTTTCTTTTCTTTTTTTTAAAGAAATAAATGAACTGAATTTAATCATTATTATTATTGAATAATACCTAGCCATTTTATGTTTTGTAGAATTTCAATGATCTTATTATTTTAAAAGGTTATAGCCTTAACAACATTGATCCGAAAATGCAGTCATCCATGCTTACACTTTTTCAACTTTCATATAATCATTTGTCACATTTCAGAATATAATAATAATCTCAATACCACAAATCTATTATTTTTACTGTAGCATATATCAATGATATGTGGTTGATTGTAATAATTGTGAAGAAGTAATTAGTCACACATTACTAGTGTATAAATTTATCAAATATGAGCTTTTATGTTTGACGACATTTGGACAGAGGTAAAACAACAAATGACTACTTTAAACTATCTCTCATGACATATCATCAACAATAGAAATGTGAAACATCTCCAGTTGCTAATCTCTGCCTCTGAGGTGTGTTACCTACAGCAGGAGTCATGTTTGTGGGTTTTTCCCTTACATTCTGCATGCTTCTTAGGCTGTGTCCTACAGAGGTGGCGTCTCAACTGAGCATTTAAAAACTACGAAAAGTGTTTTTCACATGAATGCGTTGCACAACTAATTTACTTTGAATTTTATTTTAATTACTATAACTTTTTGTAACCAAGTCACACCCAACACTTTAGAAGTGCATGGATTCTTAAATACAAAGGATCATACTTGACTGTCCCACTTGTCCCATTGTCCCGCTTTATCCACATTCGCCCTACACTTCATGTTCATATGTTTATATTATTCAACTATTTCTGTCCCCGAAAACATTTAAAAAATAAATAAATAAAAAGGAAGTAGTGACATTCTCTGGTTGGTCAAGGCACACATGTGTTTTTAATGGAAGGATTAGGCCCGGTGACTTATGGGTCTTCAGGGAGCTGCGTGTCCACTTCTGTTTAGGCTATTTACGAACTGTTTGACTCTGGTCACTATGGTAAATAAAACCCACAAGTGCCTGGCTGGGCTAATGGTGCAGAAAGCCAGATCCTCCCATTAAAAAAGTAAGATTAAAAATTTGAATTAAAGGGTGGAGATTTCTACTATTAAATATTCACAATTCACAATATATTCACATAATGTGGGTTGAAAACTCATTGGAGAGACTTAAAGAGCTGTGACAAAATGCGTCAAAAGTTTGAGTTTACACAAGTCATTTATTTCAGGAGGAGTAGGGTAAAAACAAACTGATGCTAGCTTGTCCTCTTAAACAGAAACCGAACAGTATTTTTCAATAAACAGGGGACTAAAATATCCAATCATGCATGTATTCTCAGACTCAGGAGTTTACACAGAATAATTTAGTTTTCAGGTAATAATAAAATAATAAAAATGCATATGATCATGTGCCAGGCAGGTTTTCACTTTTAAATATGAGAAAAGGCTAAAGGTTTCACTGGACAGCAGGGACATAATAGTCTTGTCTGTTCCACAAAACAATGAGGCCATGCCTGCTTGTCAATGCCTGATCTTGCCAGAGCTCTGAAGCTCCCACCCTGGTACTTGGGTGGGAGACCGCTGAACACCAGATGTCTCAGTGGAGTGGCTCTTGTGCAAACTGTTTTTGTGACCCACATTGAATATGTATCTGATGTATGCGTTAATGATAGATGGTGGACGGAGGAGCCCATGGCACAGATGGCAACTTCGCTTCTGTCTGTCTGCCCCAGGGCAGCTGTGGCTATAGAAGTAGTTTATCACCACCAGGTGAAGAGTGAATGAATAATGCAATGTAAAGCGTCTTTACAGTCCAAAAAGCGCTATGTGAATCCAATGCATTATGGTTTTTGTTCTTTTTTTCTTTTTTTTAATCAAGCCCGTTTAAGACTCGTTAGTTCTCAGTTCTTCAGTGACGTGATTTAAGCAGACTCTGGGATGGCCTTCTACCCTGTGCATGGATGAGGAACATTGAAGTTGCTCATGAGCTGAAGAAGTCCGCGGCCTCGGCGGTGCTCTCGAAGCTTGTGTCCGTGCTTGTGGTCCTGACCCCGGGGGCCCGCGGCTCGCGTATTAACGGGAGGAACGTGTCACTGTGGCACGGGCGCACGGCCCCACTCGAGCCCTCGCCACTTCCACACGTGAGTGTGTGCTCAGCTTGGCACGAGCGCAGCGCCATCAGTTCGATCTCGTGCTTGGCCGCGGTCTCCAGCACCTGCTGCTTGTTGTAGAACAGGACGAAGTTGTTGATGATGGGGTGAATGGGCAGAGCGATGGCGATGACCCCGCACAGGAAGCTAATGGCGGCGTTGCACCTGCCCAGAGTGGTCTTTGGGTACACGTCTCCGTAACCCACTGTGGTCATGGTGATGACCGCCCACCAGAAGGACTGCGGGATGCTGGTGAAGAGCGTGTCGGGGTGGTTCTGCTCCATGGTGTATCCCAGAGCGGAAAATAAGAACACCCCCACGCCCATGTACATGAGCAGGAGGCCCAGCTCCTTAAAGCTGCTCTTCAGGGCAGAGGTCAGGGTCTGCAGTCCAGACGAATGCCGGGCCAGTTTGAAGATCCGCGCAATGCGCATGATGCGTAAAGCCTGCACCGCCTGTTGCACATTGGCCAGCTCCATAACCCCCGCGCCAAAGGAGGTAAGCACCAACACCACGTAGAAAGGCATGATGGCCATGAAGTCAATGATGTTCATGAAGGCGAGGACGAATTTGAGTTTATTTGGTGCAGACATCAGACGCAGGACGTACTCGATAGTGAACCAGCCGATGCACACCGTCTCGATCATCTCCAGAGTGGGGTGCTCCGTGAGAGTGCCCTCTGCATCCTCCACCTGTAGATCCGGTATGGTCCCCACACACATGACCACAGAGGAGATGAGGATGAACACAAAGGACACTATGGCGATGATGTGCGCGGGCAGCGAGGACTCGGGCTTCTCCATGACTCTCCACAGACACACCTGGAAGCGCTGCCAGCCCCTGGCGTTTGGATCTCCCTCCCGGTCCACCAGGATGGTCCGCACCTTCTCCGCAATCTCCGCCAGCTCATCCTGCACCTCCTGCAGGTGGCACTTACAGCAGTCATCCAAACAGTCGGCGCCAATCCTCCAGTACTCCATCTCCTTCATGAAGCAAATAGGACAGATGCCGCGCTTCATGTGGATCTCTCCGTAATAATACAACTCTATGATGCATTTGAACGCCTCCGGATCCCTGTCGAAGTAGAACTCACCCGTCTCAGAGTCGTAGTCGTCACATAAAGTCAGAATATCCTCTGGAGCTCTGAGCGAACAGCTGTGCAGCTCCGCCAGACGAGTTTCGGGAAAGCGGCTCAACACGTCCTCATATAACACCTGTTTGACGCCGCCGATGTTCACCACTATCTCGGTCTCCTCACTCGCTTCGGAGCCGTTGCAGTCTGCATAACGTGACCTCTGAATCCCCCACATTATGCACTAGACCCCCAAAAACATAGAAGCAGTTCAAATGTCCACAGTGGTCTCCTATATCCAAAAGGCGCGTGGGTGTCATGCGTAAAAGCGCACCATAATGATCTGGTCCAGATAAATATGCGCTCATTTGGCTCCGAGCTGACAACAGCTCCAAGTCTCTCTTCAGTCCGAAGCGCTGTCTGTCAGTGAGCAGTGCGCCTGTGCGCTCCGCCAAAGTTGGCATTGAAGTGCGCCTGTAGTCAAGGCTGTAGAAGTCAGGCAATGCACTTCCGGAATCAGCTTTTGGATAAAGTTAGAAAAAGAAATGGCCTAACTGAGAGTGCCATTTTAAGCCTAGTGTATGCTATACAAGTTAAAGTCTATTATAAGAAAAATAGATACAATATTGGTTGGCTACTTAACTAGGACCTATCTTAGACTGTCTCGTGTGCTTTTATTTACAGCTGAAGGTTCCGGTGCCGCTCCTCTGCCGGTGTGCGGCTTGACGCGTGATGCAGTGAAGCGCAGCGCCTCGTTATACTCCGCCGCGTGTTGCCTCATGTAAAGTGAAGCGGCACATAAGTCCAGGCAACACCCGCACAACCTACCCACGGGCTTTTTACACAGATTGAGCAAATACAGAGCAAATGCAGATTGAGTGTATGCTGGACGCGGTAACAAAGCCCCCAAACTGACACGGGCCGAATCAACAGATTACAAATCGTTATGCCTTTGGGTTCCCTTAAATTAAACTGGATGTGCTGGTTCTGGTCACTGTTACTGTAATTGTGCTGTAATTATGCACAGTAACAATCTTTTACTGTGGCTGCTAGATTTCATGTTTCCCTGACTATTGCCTTAAAATCCCGTATGGTTACTTTAGACCTACTTCAAAAATACTATGCCTACAGCCTACAACTTTTACCAAATTTTCCTTAACTGCCTCCAATACCAGAAAAGAATGAGCTAAATGTAATGTATGACAACATAATAGCAGTTCTGCAGAGCCTTGTTTGTTGTTGTTGTTGTTGTTGTTGTTGTTGTTGTTGTTGTTGTTGTTGTTGTTGTTGTGTTACTTTTAATGGCTGTTGGCAGCTGACTGAAAAGGTGTATTTACCGCCACCTACTGTAGTATACGTCTTCAAAGTATGTGTTTTACGCTGTACCGTAAAAAAAAAAGGAGAGAGAGAGAAGGAGAGAGAGAAAACAGAAAGAGAGAGAGAAAACAGCGAAAGAGAGAGAAAGAGAAAGTGATGACACAAACCTGAATGCGTCACAATTTATAGTTTGTCTCCCTCTGGTGGATAAAATATATATTCAATGGCCTGGAGCGTAATGGTCTATTTTTTGGCCAAAATGATTGTTTTTGTCTCATTATATTCTCACCGCTGCATCTATGTGTCACTGGCTCCATCCTCGGTCAATCAGAAATGTTTTAAAGCTAAAAAAAAAACACTTCCTGTCTGTAAGTTAACGGTAACCTTTATTTTACATCTTGAAAACTCACCACATCCCACTCGTATTGGTAATTCAAGCCGGACTATGCTTCCACACACAGAGGTGTAAATAGTAGCTCAGAATTCCAGCTTGGAGACAAGTCGAGATACAATGAGACGTGCTTTGCAAACCACTTCTGTGAGACAAGTTGCCCAAGGAAACTGATAATGTTAGAGGACACATTTTTTGGAGTCATAACAACCACATAGAAATGTCAACAATGGTAGAAATGGAGGTGTCCTTGACTATTCACGAGATGGAAAATTCAACAACACTTTTCATCATCAGGACTCAGGGGCGATCAAGGTCAGATCACAGCTGACCCTTCCCACCCTCGCTGCTGCCCATGTCCAGTACAATTCGAATGTTATTGAACAAACCTCCCAATGATAATGGTATTTTTTAAATGTTTAATAGAAACTTAAAATGCATTGTTCTAAATTATTAGTTTCAAACCATGTTATTTTTGTAAAGAACTGAAAATGGTCATTTGTTGAATTAGAAGCCTCAGCAAGTCATATATACGTATGAAAACATTTTAATAGGGACAGTTAAATTATAACATAGGACCCCCTTATTCGATAGGAGCTTCACAATTCTTGCATCCGTTGAGTTTGTGGAGAGTTTCTTTGCAGGTTGTCAGAATCGCCTCCCAGAGCTGCTGTTTGCATGTGAACTGCTTCCTGCCCTCACAGATCTTTCACTTGAGGACGCTCCAAAGGTTCTCAATAGGGTTGAGGTCAGGGGAGGATGGGGGCCACACCATCAGTTTCTCTTCTTTTATGCCCATAGCAGCCAATGATAAAGAGGTACACAATTTGCATAATCATTTGGAACGCCGTGTAGGTCAATGCTGAGAAGAGAGAGCACGAGTGTGAGACATTATTGAATGTGTGTATTTGTCGAATAGAGTCATTATAGTGGCATTGGCACAGGGTTGGTGTCAGCCTGGGGTGACGGTGGCACCTGGTACTGCTCTTTGAGGGGGTTGAAGAGACAGATCCACCAAGTGTCAGAAACAGATGTTAATCGTTTGCAGCCCTGAACTGCTAAAGAGTGCTTTGGTGACCCATTTGGATATTATTTGGATATTACTAAATCATTTTGCTAATGTCACTTTGTGGGCTCCGTAGTTTCTGACTTGTTGCCTGCCTTTGTTTATCGCCCAATTCAGACATTGGCATTGTTTTAGTGCCTGTTACAGGTGGTTTTATTGCGCAAGTAAACCTGGAAAAACATCCATTCTTACTGTGAGGTCACCACTCCACAGATCTTACCTGTACTTGACCTTGTAGTGTCACCTGTAGCATCTCAAAGGAGTAATGCAGAGAAGTTACCACAGTGTTCCTTTAATACATACTCACGTGTCTAATAAGCACAATAATTGAATTGAATAATTTTGTATTTTATTTTCCATTTTGTTCCCGTTTTTTTACAGCTTTCGGTCTTGTCATTTTTTCGGGATTCGTCTTCAAACTTGGGATTTTTCCCTATCTCTTAAAGTGGCAGAATGTTGGTGATGTCGCGGAATGTTGGTGTTTTGTAACATTATTGTCATGGCAACTGTACAGAATCTGGCTGAGCATTATGATTGGTGCCACCAACAGGAATGCATAAACATTACTTTGACTTTTATTAGTGAAGTTCTGTAGAACATTCCTTGATGTGCCCTTGATCCTAAAAGTCCACCTTACAGATATTGTGTATTTTTCACAATTGGCCAGCAGGGGCGCAATTAATGCTCACAAACACATTCAAATAATTCTGGCGTAAACACGCTTCATCTGATTGGGTTGAAATTGTAATCATTTGTACACCTCCCAACACTGATCACAATATCGCGTCAACCATTATGATTGGTGCTCTAGCGCCACCTACAGGAATACATACACATTACTTTGACTTTTATTACCGAAATTCTGCAGAGCATTCCTTGATGTGCCCTTGATCCCAAAAGTCCATCGGTCCTATGCCCCATTTTGTAGTTTGGCCTCTAGGGCCCTCCACACCAAATAATACAAAACAGGCTTAAATACACACTAAATATTTGCACAAATGCACCAAAGTTGTCAGAGTGAACCAAATTAATTGAAATGTCAATCACATAACTATAATTTTCTGGCTGCTCAAATAAAGGCTGTACAGCGCCCCCACCACTTTAGACTCTAATGTCTGAAGAAGTAAAGTCTAAAGAATAAAGATGTCGGTGTAATCTCTCATTCGTCCAGGAGTGTTCCATTGTAGAAAATTCAGTTGTAGTCATCTGGACTCTGTTTTAGAAAAAACAAAACGTTTCGACTCTCATCCAAGAGTCGTTCTCAATCCTGTGAAACAAGTCTGAGAACTCCGGTTTATATCCTACTCTGTGATATATAGCATGAGAGCAATGAAAACGGCAACAAGAACATTTAATATCCCAGTATTGTCGATTTATAAATTCATATTGTCAACTTTATTGGAAAAAGACAAGAAAAAAACATGGATCGCACGTTGCTTCCTGTCTCCATCTACACAAAACTACACGGCGTGGTGTGATTGGCTAAGGCTCCACGTTGCTTAGTGGCAGCCAATGAGCGTGGGCCACGGTGAGCCTTTCCCTGGCGGTACATATCGGGCAGCGGCGGTGGGGCTGATATTGCAGTGGACAGTGGCGTTTGTGTGAGCCAGCTGAGTAACTGCGGACTGCTAACAACATGCCTCCGTTTTTGTTTGGTAAGTCAATTGAATTTAACCACCTCCCTGCATCTAATCATCTTATATGTGCGATACCATTGATGTATTTTTTCTGCTAGCCACAAGGCTAAATTATGAAGCACATTTTACAGGGCCCTTTGTTGTAATGAAATGACCATAATTTCAGTATTTTTAGGCATTTACTTCTGTAAATATAGATTGATTGATATGAACCTTTTGGTTTCCTGGCCACTGTGGCTACTTTCCTGCTAATTTTACAGTTGTATGTGGTTTATAGCTGGTCACATTTGAATATGCCGTGTGAAGTTATAAAAGTAGGCTAGGCCAGTTTAAAACATCACATTTGCTGTATGCTTTATCTTATCAATACAATCTAAATGTGGCCAAATTAATGGTAGGCCACCTATTGTGTCTTTTTTAAAATTCACATTACTGTCCTGTGTTCTTCATTTTCCACATGTATGCTTTGTTAAATGTGTGTCTTAGGACTGCTGGGCTGCTCCTTGGTCTTCTCTGCCCAGGCCTTGTACTCCTCCAGTGATGATGTGGTCGAACTAACTCCATCCAACTTCAACAGAGAGGTGCTCCAGAGCGATGGGCTGTGGCTCGTGGAGTTCTATGCGCCATGGTAGGTCTTTTCATGGTTGTCAGCTTCCTTTTTCCCATTCCAAAGGTACAATATTATGTTTGAAATGGTTAATCACCTACAGTGGTCCTAATTTCTTCTCATCATCATCTCACAATCAGTCGCATGGATGAGGTTTTTCACATCCGACAGGTGTGAGCACTTTAAAGAGAAAATAAATGGTCACAGCGTATGAAACGACCAACAGAAAGACTTCAGGAGATTGGGATATAAGTCTGTACGGAGGTCATGTTGATTCTTTAGCCTTATAACGGTTCCTGGTGTTTTAATCATCATTTGTTGACTATTACTTTCCATTGTAGTTTGCTCATCCATAATGTCAGTTGATTGATCTGCCCTTGTGACAAACTCTCTCTCTCGTGTGCGAGAGGATGGAGAATACTTGATTTTGTCAGTGTGAGGTTATTGCGGGAGGTTACAGATTGTTTTTATGTCTACAAACTGGCCAATAGAGCTAAAATATTAAATTCCTTTTATTAAGTTTTGTATATCTAAGTTGATATTGTGGTGCCTTTTGGCCCTGCCCTTGTCTTTTACTAATTACTGCTCTACTGCTCTCACGTGGAGCTTCCATAAAGTAAAAAAACTCAAGCCAATTGTTTATTTTCACTGCTTTGTCGTTAATAACACACATTTGTTTTCTTTTTCTTTTTTATGTCATGCATACAATGATGTTATTTTGTATTTTATTAGATGTGGCCAATGAAGATTATGATCTTGCCTAAATCTGAATATGTTTGCATTTTGTTTATCAATCCCACAGGTGTGGTCATTGTAAGAGCCTGGCTCCAGAGTGGAAGAAGGCCGCAACCGCCCTCAAGGTAAATATACGTACCTGACTATCCTGCTTCAGACTGTTTGCAGTCAAGCAGATAAGAACCCTCTGCCTGAAGACATGGCAAGTAGAGATGGAAGATTTATAGGAGAAGGAAGATTGCTAAAAGTATTTTTTTCCTTTTTTAATATGAAGTACACAAACTTTTTGGAAACTTGACATTTTGGTACTTGTCGTTCTTGTAAAGCTCTCCATGCTTGAGCTGAGCCATGTTTTTATAACGTATTAATGTAGCACAGGGAACTGGATGAGTGATGTGGAGACTTCTACTCATGGATATTAATGTGGTTCATAAGAAAAATAACACTGCTTCACCTGATTTTACCTGCTTTCACACAAGGCAAAAGAGTTATTACAATTATTGCGAAATAATCCAATTATGTGATAGTGCGGATTTAAAAAATAAATATTAATAATAATAATAATTTTTAAAAATCACACACAAAAAACAATGTTAAAGTGAAATACATTTATAGGTGCACTATGTAACTTTTCTGTTGGAGGGTGACAGATCTGAAATGTTGCATAGTGTGGCGTGGAGACAAAAGCTAGACATGAGCAGATGAAGCTGCCAGGCAAATTTTCAGGTCAGATCTGTGGAGAGGCGAGCTCACAGTTAGTATGCATGTTTTGCAAGGTATTCTGAGCAACAAAAACACCTGTATTAAATAAATGCAATATGGATGAAGTTTAACATTCCCAAGCAATAATATCTCGAGACAGATGACGGACCCTCCACCAGAAAAGTTGGATAGTGAATCTTTTAAAGTGAGATTTAATGAAAGTCTTTCAACTTTAATGTCAACAAGAAGTGCTTCCACTGTTTGATTCATGGGAAGAGTCCAAACTTTTTCTTTCTTTATTCCATTTTGTCCACCATCTATAAAGAGAACTCTCAAGCTGCTTGATCTGCTGTACTTAAATAAAGCTGTTACGCTCTTATTTCCAGTCAAATCAATAATTCTGGGAAGAATCAGGGTCAGTTTGTTCTCCAAACCCACAAGTAAAAAAATACCCTCAAATAAAATAAAAAATTAATAGGACTTTCATATGGATTCTGCCTGGACATTTATTGCTTTATTACAAGTCCCCAGAAATATTTTTGTGTGAATTTACCTTCAGATTTTAAAGAAGAATTGTCAAAACCCAGCGGATGCTTATTTTAGTGTCTAGGCGGGATTTAAAACTGAATTCCTGTGTGCAGAGCTTGTTTCTTATAATTAGAGTGAATCAGACATCAGAGTCCAAAACTCCAGAGTCTCAGCTTCACAAAGGCTCCAGCCAATTGTTTGTGCTCCAGAGGGTTCAGGAACAGCATCAGTTTTAAGTTAGGGTCATTTTTTCCAGGCGTTTTAGGAAAAATAGGCCCCCAACAACCTGCCTCAAAAGTCCAAATTCTTAAAAAGTGTAGTTCTGCTCTGTTCTGTTACGGTCCCAGTGCTGTAGGAATGACCATTGCCTGAAAATGTGTCCAGGAAGTGTATTTGAAGCTGTGTTGCTGGTGTGACTTTTGAGTGTAATTGCCAGTGTATTTTGTTGCTTTTTGAAAAGGGCGTGGTGAAAGTGGGAGCGGTGGACGCAGACCAGCACAAGTCTCTGGGGGGACAGTACGGCATCAGAGGTTTCCCCACCATCAAGGTCTTTGGAGCCAACAAGAACAAGCCCGACGAGTACCAGGGTAAGACCAAGTCACATTCCGAACGAGCAAAATAATAGAAAAAAAACTAGGGCCGGGAAAATGAACGCGTTCACCCGATGGGTCATTTTCTTTTTTATTTGTGAAAAATTAATTGACGCATCGATTAGTTTGAACCCCCCCCTGCATGTTTGTGCGCGCCATGGGTACAGAGCTGCCCATGTCTGTGCCCATGACTCTGACTCACAGTGAAAGTATTGTACTTTCGTTACTTTCACAGTCTGTATCAATACCAGAAAGTGTCCGTAGTACCTTACGCGTCTTATTTTATGACTCATCCAAACAGACAGTCAGTTTTAATTTAGTGAAATTCCAAAGTCAAAGAAAAATTGCAATAAGTCGTCCTTGTCATCAATATTGGGGTATATTGGGAAATGTCGAATCGTGACGCGTATATCGTATCGGCAGATTATAGGCAGTGAATGATCCACTTTATAACTTACAGACAGCAGCAGCACCTGCTCGTGTGGAACAGTCTTATGTTAAAGTTTATTTCAACACCATGTTTTGAGGCCTAATTAAAAACTTAAAACATATCCTACTAAATGAATCAAGTAGGCCATGTGAAAAATATCAGATACAGCCTAAGTTAATTTATTCATAGAGCAGTTACAGAATGGACAGAGACTATTATGAAACAGCTTTGTCATTGAACACATGTTAATAAAGTGTTTTTAACCTTAAAGCGAGCAATGTCTACATTTACAATTTAGTGCATCATAAATAAAATGTGATTGCAATTAACTGTTTAATTAATTAATTGTGATTAATCGTGATGCATGTTAGTTTTATAATTAAATAAGTCTCACATCTCAGAACATAGAATATATCACCAGGCTCCTGTATGTGTCAAACACTATTGTTCTCACATTTAAATCGGTACATTAGTTTGTTTTAATGTTTTAATTTGATATACACTACAGAGGAAGTTTTTACTTAAAATGTCTTTATAATGTGTTAATACAACTCTTCTAATGCGGTTTCAGTTTAATAAATCTTGCAGTTTTCTTGTGAAATCAGGTTCATAGCAGCACTGTCGGTTGTGTTCACGTGACGGTACAACATCCATCAGACAATTTAATACAGATCAAATGAAAGAGAAATCGCCAGCTTCAACATTTGGAAATTTACCTTTTTTAGATATTTCATGGCAAATCCAAGATCCTAAAGGAAAAGTGTCTCTTGCCTCATCTGAAGACTTGTATTTGACCCACCTCCTGTGTTATTATGTGTCCAGTGTGAATAGGGTGCTCTGACTTTTAGATTCTAACGTACTGTTTAATGTGTAGGTGGTCGTACCAGCCAGGCCATAGTGGACGGAGCCATAAACACCCTCAAAACTCTGGTCAAAGACCGCTCAGCGGAAGCAGGAGGCTCCAGCTACAAGCAGGTATTTTCTTATGTATTAAGAAGTTCATTTGAGAGAAAAACTGCTTTTATGTGCGATGCACTTAAAGCACTTCTTGATTACTCTGTCCGTGACCTCTTTTATGTTCAGACCAAGGCCTTTTACAATCGTATATAAAGTGTACTATTTCTACTATTCTACCACAGATTTGTGCTACATTGACTTTGAGCTTTTAACCAGGTTATAACACTGTTCCCTCGTAAAAAATAGACCGAGGTTGTATTTAGCTTCAGTCTCACTCGTGTGAGGAATCCTGTTCAGTCTCTCCCACAGGGCCTAAAAAAGGGCCTAAAAAACCCCTCAGTTTTAATATCCTGGACTTGTGACATTAAAGTAGAGCTCCAGAGTCTTTGTCGTTTTAAATCATCATCAGACTCATTCTGAACATTTCTACTTCAAATCACATTCTTTACAACTGCGCTGGTAATTCCTTCTGCTGCCAGTAGATGGCGTTCTTACACAAAATCCTGATTCGGGAACCCTAGATGTAAAACCACACAAATAATGCAGAGGGTGTTTTTAAAGGTTCTTCAAAGTACATTGACTTTGTTCTTCCTTTCGAGCATATGTTGTGTTTGTGACGTGTGACTTCTAACCCGGTGTTGTGCTGCAGAGCGGAGGAGGCGGAGGCAGCAGTGGGGGCAGTGTCAGGACGTGGTGGAGCTCACAGATGAAAACTTTGATAAACTGGTCCTGGGCAGTGACAACGTGTGGCTGGTGGAGTTCTTCGCCCCCTGGTGTGGGCACTGCAAGAAGTACGTCCACCGTCCAAATGTCACAATAGCACAGTTTAGTGTTGGCCCTGAACTATCATGGTTAAGTTCTGTTCAGTGAACTCTGTTGGTGAGGTTTTACTGTTCAACTGAGATATGATGTAGAATTTGTTTTGAAGTAAGTTAGAGACAAAACTAAACAGACGACAAAGCCATTAAAATGTAAATATTTCCTTTTTATTATGCGTAGCTTCTAGTTCACCCAAAGTACGACCAAGATATTTTAATAATGTGCTTGTTTTTCATTTTATTAGCATTAGAAGAAACGACTGTAAAAAAAATCACAATTTGAATATGAATAAGTGATAAATAGACATGTGTTGGTTGTGAAGTTGAATTGGTTGTGTTCTGCGCAGCTTGGAGCCGGAGTGGGCGGCGGCTGCGTCCTCGGTGAAGGATCAGACCAAAGGCAAAGTGAAGCTGGGAGCAGTGGACGCTACAGTGCACCAGGGCCTGGCCAGCAGATACGGCGTGAGTGCGGCCTTTCAAAAGCCATGGCATTCAATTTAAGAAAAAATAATGTCATTTAATGTTTGTCGCCCGTAGATCCGTGGATTCCCCACCATTAAAATCTTCCGTAAAGGAGAAGAGCCCGAGGACTACCAAGGGGGGCGCTCTCGAGGCGACATCGTCAACGCCGCTCTGGACCTGTTCTCGGACAACGCCCCTCTCCTGAACTCGTCGAGGTCAGTGCGGTTTAGGCATAAAAACAGAACATGGTCAAATGGGACTTCATAAAGTACGATCAGTGCCATTGGCTTAAGTAGACAAAAACATGAAGTCAAATATTGAGTGGTTCTTTGTAGTTGGGCTGCTTTTTGCTTGGTTTAAATTGTATTATTGAAACACTTTTTATGACTTTGCAGACACTGACAGTTTTGTTTTAGATCATAAATGAAGAGGCCCTGAAGAAGACCTGCGAGGACAGTCAGCTGTGTGTGATCGGCGTGCTGCCTCACATCCTGGACACTGGTAAACCACACTTGGATGTCTCCTCATGAACCCTTCTGAAATATACTAAAGTCCCACGTGTGGCGCAGGCGCTGCTGGGAGAAACGCCTATCTGGAGGTGATGAGCAAAATGGCCGACAAGTACAAGAAGAAGATGTGGGGGTAAGGCCTGGTTCTCCGTGGGTTTTATCACATCAGAGCTTTGGGACCGTCTGGTGTTTGTTCATATGATTTGCGCTTTCTCCATTTTTAATGCAGCGGTTCACACCCGCTTCTGTTGTTTAGTCTGAATTAAACCAAGCACAGTGAAGTGTGGACCATCAAAAGGAGAAGCTGACTTTATTTACCTCTCAAAGGCATTAGACAAATGAGAGTACATGAACCGTGATCAAAATTGTGCAGTACATTTTAAGCCTCATATCCCAGCCTTACTGCTGTAAAAGTGGCTGTTGTAACATCACATTCACATTATATATTCAATTTCAAAGTCATTATAAATTGTTCCGAGGTCAAAATCATTTGACCCATTATCAAGAACCTCGTTTAAATCTAGCTGCAACTGCAGTGATGTATTCTGAGCCACTATCCTGAGTTAGAAGGTTCAGAACTGTTGAAAGCACCTGAGAGGACATTGGTTTTGTGTTCAGAAAAGTGCTTTAGATGAATGGATTTAAATATTGAAGATTGGAACATCTGTTCATTCCTACAACAAAAGTTGCTGCTCTGAGAGTAAGAGGACAATGCTGGCTGGTTGCTATGTGTGTATAGACTTTTCAAATGTTTGCAGAATCTGAATAGTCATCAAAATCAACAAAATCCTCACACTTTGACGATGACTATGATTATGATCTGGTGTAGCTGGCTGTGGGCTGAGGCTGGTGCTCAGATGGACCTGGAGCTGCGCTGGGCATCGGTGGCTTTGGATACCCAGCCATGGCTGCCATCAACACCCGGAAGATGAAGTTTGCTCTGCTCAGAGGCTCCTTCAGCGAGAACGGCATCCACGAGTTCCTCAGGTACACACGGACTCTGACATGTTCTGTCTCGTAAACCTTGACATTGGAAGCGAATACGACCGTTCACGTGTGTTTGTGTTGTAGGGAGCTCTCTGTTGGGCGTGGGTCACTGCCACACTCGGAGGAGGAAACATGCCAAGATCAGCTCAGTGGAGCCCTGGGATGGAAAAGATGGGCAGGTCTGTGCTCTCATTGGGTTTGGCAAAGTTGTTTAGCGTTATACTTTGCTCATAATGGCTCTCATTATTTCGGTAATGTTGAGAGCTAAATGTCCCTGTTGGTCTCATATAAAAGCTGTTAACGATGTAGTTCAGACCTACAATATGTTCTGAAACGCACGGGACTCTTCTGTTCGTTTAGTCGTTCAGATTTCAGGCTGATGCTCCAGGACGCAAACTCTGCAGAATAAAATGGATAAAATGTTGATTAAATGTATCTAATCATGTATAATATAAGTCCTTCTCTTGTCACCAGCTTCCTTTGAGGAGGAATACGACCTCAGCGACGTGGACCTGGACGAAGACTTCGACAAAGACGAGTTTGAGCCAAAACCTGGACTCGACCCGGACTGGGTCTGGTCTTTGGTCCCACACGACACGCCTCCTCTCTCCTGTGGACGAATGGGAGGCCGGGACCCGCAGTTACTGAAATGACTCCCAAGGTCTGCCTGAAGCGACGTCTGCATTTGTCACATTGGGTCCAGAGTCCTGTCCCTCAAGTGAACTTTAGACAAGAACTGCTCATGTTTCCACTACGCGACAGAAAACGTCATTTTTTTTCATTTTTTTAAAGTGTTTTCATGAATAAACTCGACACTGGAAGCAATCAACTGAATTAGAAGTTAGGGTTCCATCATATCTTCAGTACACTTCTTCATATTTAAATGATTGTACAAATAATTGAACATTTGTGGGGGGAAAAAAAATCTATTTTTAAGGTGCCTTTTGCTCTTGCCTCCTCTGAACGCCCACGTGGTCCCAAATCTCCATCACTGCAAAACCGAATGCACAATTTTCAGTTTAAGATGGTTAAAATGGCTTGAGTTCAGAATCTTGTTTTTAGTGTCTTTGACCGCACACATTTGTTCTGTTTGTCGCTCTAAATATTTGGACATATTTTAAGGCGCACTATGTAATTTATGTGGCGTAGCCGTGGAGATTTGTCTGTTTTTTAGGCGTTAAAATGGCATCTCCATGGAGACTGACAAAATAAACTCTCAAAATGATTGGATTCGGCACAAAAACAACTTGTACACAGCCAAGTATTTGTAAAAAAGCATCTTCTTAAGTGAAAAGGCGGATGCTTGCTCTCAAAATCCAGCTGCTGAATTGACCAAACAGTTAAAAGTTCTACTGCCCTAGAAACAAGCTAATGAATCCATGCAAGCAATTTAAATCTAGATTTGTTAGAAAACGTCCGATATTCTGATGTGAAGTCGTTTTAACCAAGACAAGTGATTCAGTTTTAGCAGCTACGATTTGAAATGTCCAAGTTGATGTGGATTCTGTTTGAAAGCTTTCTGTCTCCTTCTCCTGCTGAGGTGAACCCTCTCCATGTAGAAGTGGTGTCTGAGTTTGACCTGTGCGTGACCGGCCTGCTCGGTCCGGGTTCGGGGGGGGGGTTGAATGTGGGACTACTTGTGTAGATTTTTCTTACACGACTTTATTTCAATTGTGTGAACAAAATGACATTTTTGTTACAAAAATAAAAAGGAATAAAAACAGCCAGAGTCTCCTTCACATATGTTTTGTACAGAACAGGAAAAAACATCGAGTGCATGCAAATAAACAATTGTCCAAGAACAGAGGAAGCAAAGCGACTGTAACCGAGCGTCTGCTGAAGCGCTGGCGGTGGGCGATGTGTAGAGACGTCGCCATATCAGTTTGAGCGAAAAAATAAGTACGTTTAATATCTTCACTTGTATTTTATGTCTATCGTGCTAGTGTTTCCCAGTGATAAAAGACCCCCTGGTGGCCCCCCAGCAACAAATGTTGCTTGTATAATCAAATATGTAGTGAGTAAAGATTTTACTTGTATATTCTAGGCTTGAACTATTACTCTGAATGTTTTGTGATCGTTATTTGGACTGGACACTCAAACACACTCAAGACTTTTACTAATAAAGACAGTGCCATTGTTAATTCAAGATGAATAACCTAATGCACACGCTTATCTAGAAGTCTTTATGAGAATATTTCAAGTCTTAATGGGTTAAAAATGTATTAAAGAAGTCTTAATGTGCAATAAAAATAATCTTTTGACAAGTTGACTGTTTAAAGCGGTCGTTAGTTGCAGTCCCATTGCTTAAAAAAATTAAAAGATCGCCTGTGCCACTAAAGTCTCATATCTGTGGGAAACGTGGCTTTATTGTAATCGCACCCATTTTAATATTTAATTGTGAAGCTGTAATAAAGGCTTTTTATTTGTTCCAGCCAACAAGGCCACATTTGTTTTCTTTACTGACAGAGCATATTATCAAATTTGAGAAAGATCACAATTTGACAGTTATAAAATCAGACAGGAATATTTTTGCTTCTAAAATGGTCATGATTAGTTTTTCGCTCTTATGATTATAGTGTAATGTGTAGAATTGATCAACTATCCAAATAACCTTGAGATTTTTAATGAAATGGTCTACAAAATGAGACCTATTTGAAGCCAAAATAAAGAACATAAATATTATATACCAAAAAAATATCGCCCACCTCTGCACGTAACAATATATTTGATCAACACAGATCTGTAATTAGCCTCCTCAGAGCAACATGAGCAGAATTCTAATACATAATAGTCCGTCAGTATAAATGTGAGTTATGGCACTTATGGAACTTTACTAATGAACACTGAGGAGGAACAATGCCCATATTTAGTTTCCACAGGAAGGCCGATCACCTCAGTACGTAGTAAAGATGGGGCAACTTATGCAGTACAATGGGACTTTGAGAAGCTTTTAAATTAACTAAATCTGGCTTTTTCAAAATTGTACGGATCCCTACGACTGCGCGTGTGTCACTGTGGTCCACCAGCACCTGACCTCACTGTTGCTGAGGCGAGAGCGAAGCATCTGCTTCTTCTGATGAATTCAGAAGAAGCAGATACTCAGAGCATGACAGAGGCTGACTAAGAGGAGGAAAGAGTCCGAGCGCAGAGCTCAGATCAATTGTCTTTGGATCGGATCAACACATTTGGCAAAATCTCTGAGTTAAGCTCTCATTTCAGTTGGACTCTCCTGGATAAATAACGAGTAAAAGATACTCCTGACCAAGCCCGGCTCACAATCTGGAGATGGGGAAAATATCAGGAATATCGTTTTGATATAGATTACAAAAATTTGAATGTTGAGTAAATTGTTTGCACTAAAAAATGCTACCAAAAGAGCTGATTAAAGATATAATTTTTTTCTAAAGTTATGATGTCAAATACGTGTATAAGGTGATAAGATATTTCACATTTGTCTGATAATTAAACCTCAGCTAAAACATTTAAAGACACAATTTAACACATTTCTGTTGGATTCACATAATAGCGTTATCGGGATGCTCTAAAAAAATATTGAGATATACTTGTTTGCCACCATCACCCACCCCTAGTGGTGGGGTACTGCAGGTTTCACCAGTGGGATTAAAGAATTGGGTAAACAAGAGGACAAATTAAGCTCGATCTGAAAAACAACATTGAGTTCAATCATGCTCTTTTTTCCCGTGCTGACATAAAGACCTGCTCTCTCATCACAGAAAATCATGTACAGGAGTTTGGCAGTGGTTTCGAAAATACTGGAGTTATTCTGTCCACGAGTGATTTCATATCTATGGTAACCAACGTTTTAAAAGCAAGACGGGGAGTAAACAGAGCAACATCTCTACAGAGGTTTCACCAGAGTCCACAGATGCAGAGAAGCCGGCAGCCGCGTGTCTTCTCCAGGATGTAAACACCAAGAATGGTCCCAGTCTGAACTCACAACTGGCGAGACGCGCTCTGGTCCGACTGCAGCAGGCGCACGATCGACGGGTCGCTTTTGGCACCTTTAATGAACTCCTCCAACGACAGGCGACCTACAGGAGAGGGAGAGACAGACGTGACGGGGAGAGCTCAGTCACACAAGCAGCAAAAACGTATCAAAACCCTTTTTATTTTACTGATCAGATGAGCTATTTTAAGTCCGTCCGTTTCTGGTGTTTATAAATATATTGTGACCGCCAGCAGGTGATGCTGTTGTGCTATTATTAGACATTTACACAGTGTTTGACAGATGAAACACACTCACGACTAAATAAAAAGTAAAAAAAATTAAAAAGGACTTTAAAGCTTCGTCAAATACAGTACACCAAACTTTACTTCTACTCCGAGTTTTAGGCTGTGTTCACATGTGTCCTTGTGTAGTCCTGGTTTGAGCCCGGTTTAGTCCACGTTTAAGTCTGCGTTTAGTCCTAGTTCCGATTCAGTTTGCAAGTGTGAACGCTCCCTGAATGTAGGACAGTCAAAAGTGATGCTTAAAACTACTAGATGACGGTAGCGGCAGAGAGCACTCCCACGTGCCGAATCAAACCCATTCTCTAAAGTTTTATTTAAAGTACTGTCACGGAGCAGTCCTGTTTCCTGTTCAGTGACTGAGTTTTTTTTTTTTTTTACTTCTGTATTTCATTTAGACAGTATCTTACCGTCATTGTCGATGTCCATCTGTCTGAAGATCTTGTCAGTGCGTTTCTCTGTGTGGACTCGTCCTCGGGCATCTTCATCACAGACGACACCATCTTGTAAATGGCTGCGGTCACAATCAAGTATGACTTACATTTTCAATCTTTGCAATGGAAGCAAGTGTTTCAGCAGTGATGGAAAAAGACTCAAGATTGAACACATTTAAATCTACATCGTCGAAAACCCCGATACACGCCTGCTCCTTTGTGCTTATGATAATACAAATAATGCATTGGATATAAAGTGCTTTAATGGACACTCAAAGACGCTTTGCATTACATTATTCATTCAGGCCACATCGGTGGTAATTCGCTCTTTTTGTCTTGTACTTTCTTGTGATGACGTTTAAGATGACGCAGCGTAAAGGCTGCAGTTTTAACCTGGTGTGTCAGAGGACTTGTTCTTTCAATGAAGGACACATTATTATACATTCTTTTGTGTCGTTATTGCCTTTAAACATGTCCTTGAGTACATTTCCTTTGGCATCTTATGTTTTAGAATGGGAAAAAATATATACTAAATTACTTAATTCACTCTGGGGAATTGGCTTTTGATCCCATCTACTGGCCGCAGAGGAATTACAGAGGTAACGGCTAGATTGCCCCCGACATCCAACACGTAAGCATGTTGTAAGGATTGTGATTTAAGGTAGAAATGCTCAGAATATGTCTGATGATTTATGACTTAAAAACAGAGAAGATTTAGCTCTATGACGTCATAGATTGAGGAAATTCAGAATGGGGTGTTCTTCGACGCCCGGAGGAAGAGGACTTTTTAAACAGGATTCATCAAACTAGCATGAATGAAGTTAAATGAGGACACAAAGTTAGAACAGTT
The DNA here is from genome assembly GCA_015082035.1 of Chaenogobius annularis. NCBI lineage: Eukaryota > Metazoa > Chordata > Actinopteri > Gobiiformes > Gobiidae > Chaenogobius > Chaenogobius annularis. The sequence continues at coordinate 313,674 of BJKM01000430.1, read as the reverse complement.
AACAGTTCAAAAATAGTACTTTTGCGTAATGGTCCTTTAAGGTTTTTTTTTTTTTTTAAAGCACAATATTACAATACAAAATGTCCAAAATAATATTATTTATTCATCATTATGATAATAACAATGTTCCACAATCATCTACTTTATAGATTAAAACTATGTGACAAACAAAAGCATAATATTTATTTAATAGGCTGCTCAATCGTCCAACATTTGTATAAATTAACGCAGTGGCGTCGGTCAGGGCAATCAGTGATTGGCCAATAAAATCTAAAATTACCGTGTGTCACAACTATGTATGAATTGTTCTAAAATATATCCAAATAGCCAGTTTCCCCTCACTTCTGCTGCTGAAGCTTGGCTGAAGTCACAGTCTTTTACTGGCCGCTACAGGCCACTCGGCAGACTGCGAGGGAAGCATGATAATTATTTTGCCACAGCTGCTCATTCTGTGACCGTGTTCAGAGGCCCGTTCATGTCTGCTCTCTAACATGAGTTTAGAACCAAGCGGAAAGCAGCTTCTTTTAGAGGTCTGAGCATGCGCTCTGAGGACCACACGCCTCAAACCCATGGATCTATGCTCAGACCACGCTGAATAAACCTGTGAGGGAATCAGGATGTTTGCAGTTGTTTAAAATCTATCTTTTAGAGACAAGTCTTGTGTTTGTAGCTAAGGCTCTGTTCATTTTCCAATGATTAACGTTAGTTAGAAATACAGGCAGTCATTTAACAAATAGAGCGCTAGTTTGTTGAATCAATTGGTCGATGAAGTCAGGTTATTTATAGCACACAATTAAAATATGTGAATTTAGCTCAGTAGGATAGTTGTTTGCCCACTCTCTCGTTACAGTTTTATTTTTCACTTTTCTATCATCCACTAAATATTAACGAACTCCCCAGGTCTGATTATTTTAGTCTTACGTTTAGCCAGGGTTAGACTACGTAAAGTCAAGTTGGAAAGCCAAAAATGTTATGCCATGGTACTTCTGATAACAAAAATGAACATTGGAATTTACTGCGCAGCCGTGGCGCTGACAAACGTGCAGACTGTGAATTCCGGCCCTAAAGCTAACCCTGGGTGTCATTGGCAGGACTGTAGAGCTACTGGTTCTGCCCAGACACACACAAATCAATTAACTCTCTCACATTGGTTGGTTTCCACAAACAGTGACTGAGTAAATATTGATAGTCCACAGGCTGAGGGTAAATACAGAGCAGATAAGTGCAGAGAGGGCATCGTCCGTGACCCGTAAATCTACTGAGAACCACAAATTACAAGGGCTGGGACGCACAGATTCAGGACATGAACGCTGTAACAGAGGGAAGATTAACTCATTATGCAGTTATCAAGCCCTAACTAGATTTGTGACCAGCCAAAATGATGAGAACACTGGATAATTAACAATTAAAAATGGAAAAAACAAGCAGATGTTTATAAAGTGTTTATCAAAAAACACAGCAAAAGTAATTGAATGTATTTAAGAACGTGAAAGGTCAGAAACACAGGGAATGTCACTTTTACTTACTTTATGTTAGATTAATGTGGGGACTGCTTTTAAATGCATCATATCTTATTATTATTTTAAGTTATTAACTGTATGTGCACTTGTCCCTCTCACCTGTACGATCTCGAGATCTCGGCCCTTGATGTGCCGTTGCCGTCCGGTCTTCATTGAAGGCAGCGCAGCTTTTGCTCCAGGCTCCCATTGAGGGACGCTCAGGCGATGATGAACTCCCTGAAGTCTATGGTGGCGTTCCATTGTTGTCGAGGGTACGGAACACATGCTCAGCAAACTTGGATGCTCTCCGTAGGAAAAGAAGTTGGCGTAGATCTTCTTGAACTCGTCCACGGTGAGGTGTCCGGTAGGGCAGTCTTGAGGAAGCCGCGGTACCACTCCTGCAGTTCATGGTCGCTAAACTCCGTGTTCTCCCTCAGGTCATTAGAACCTCCGGGCGCAGCTACTGTTCTGTTTGCCATTGTTCACCGCCTCACTCCAGCTATATCTACATAACAAGAGGAGACGAGTGTTACTCCATAAGGAGTACCAGGTTTGAGAGCCATTAGACCAACGTTGATTGATTTCTATATTAAGCTTCTACTCACTTTAGCCAAGCATACATATTTTTACTTTTCTCTTATGGTTAAGATCAACATAGGGGTTTGTCCCTCATAAACTATTGACAATGGAGCGTGTATTAAAAAAGTATGTTTATTCAGATATAATAACAAGTAAAAGTAGGTGTACCTGTTTAAGCAGTCTGCTGTGACCTCTCCTCCGCAGGTCCGAGACAGAACTGGTCCATTCTAGGCTGTCTGTGGACCTCCTCGCCGCACCAACAGCAGCACCTGCTGATTCTCTTCACTTGTGAACCATCAAAATTCATGTTTTCAATATACAGCTCAGACGAAATCACATTTACTGCTGGACTGGCTCTGGCTCATGCAGCTCATATAGTTAAGTCAACAAAAGAATGAAAATAAACGGGACTGGTGAAAAATTATTACTACCTTTGTGATCAAAATGTATTGGACTTGCAGTTTTCATTTTTATATATTTATTCTAATCGCCCTCAACGGGTCAAAAAGGCAAACTGGATTAATCAGTGAACCCAATACAAAATTGGATTTTTGCAACAGATGCCCTTCCTCCATAGTCAGCCTTGTCCAGTGTGACAGAGTGGGCAAACAGTGTCTTGCCTTGGGCCACAATGGTCGTATGAGGTCATTGTAGCTGATATTTTCTCACTTCTCAGAGACAGCTTATGACCCTGGTCCATCATGTGAATGACTTCTATGGGATTCATTGAACATTGCAGGGAAATGAGACGCACGGAGGGCAGCGGAGAAGACGTTGGCATTATTTATAGTATGTGCGGTTCATGCGGCTGCAGACAGTAGAAATCTGAGTTCGCTGTTAGGAAATCCCGCTTATTTCCACGCTGACCGACTGCGTAGTTACACAATTTTCTCTGACGCGGAAAATCGGGTGTGTGTGGAGACCGCCCCAAGTGTCTGCAAAAATGAGAATTTTCCCACGCAGACACATCAAGCATAAAACAGACATCAGTTCAATCTCCGTGAAGGTGGCAGACCCCCACTAAAAAGTTACAAATCCCACCTTTAATTGCAAAGAGGGAGCCTGCGAACCATTATGGTCCACCTCAGTTTGAGAAACCTTGTCCAGAAGACCTCCTGGGGCTTTCAGACGTTTGTCCAAATTGTGTTTCCATGGAGATCAGTTTTATTTATGTATGCGAGGTGTTCAAGATGTGGATGTGAGCGTGCATATAACAGCACAAAACAAATCCTGCCAGGGGAACAGGAAGTGAGGGTTTTGTGGTGATTGAAAGATTGAAATTCAGATTCATTATTTGGTTTTAAAATACAAATAATGCCACTCTCACATTTTAGAGTTTCCTTTTACATGTAATGATTTTTCGTATTTTGAAATGGAATATGTTATTGTTTCTTTGGAAGTGTAAATTAATGACAAGAAATACATCATTTGCATATCACTGTAATATCTCATGTAAAACCTGAACCCATGTGGTTTAGACGTCTACAAACAAGTTCTGAAATGCATGGGATTCTTGTATTAGGTAGCAGTTCATTTCAGACAAGCTCCTGGACAGGATTAAAACGTGCACTGCGAATTTGATCTTAATTTTAACTTCAGTATCTCACATCACAAATCTATTCATACAATAAGAGTCCAGTATTAAGTCTGTATTTGGTTTGTCTCTAAAGGAACAGTTTTAGATGGCGTGGTTAATGATGTGTTAGTGTTTCTATAATGGAGACAACCTGCCCCAGCTTTTCTGTACCATATTCTTCTCTCGTCTGTGGATAAACCATAATATATCCATGAAGTTTCTTTGTTCTGAAATGTGAATCAGTCCGAAGCCGATGGTTTTACATGCACCTATAGTGAAAGTGTGAGTGGGCGGGCCAGTTAAAACAAGTGCGGAGGCAGAGGCAGAAGAAAAGACCAAGTATGACACACAATGAGGAACTATTTAAGGAATAATGCTGCTCAGCACAAGGCATAAAATATCTGAGATCTAACGGCAAGTATGAATATATTTGCAGTTTAGACCTTCAGATTTTGTTCTTTCCTCCTCTCAAATGGTAATGCTCCTAGACTTTCTCTCTGAACAGCTACTAAACAAATAAGAATACCATGCATTTCTGAACCAAGCTAAAGCTTTTATGTAGAATGCTAAAATTACAATGTGCACACTAAGTGAATCGTCAATGCTTTACCTTAAATGTGCCACTGAATGGAATTAATGTATCATTTATTCAGTTACAGATGTCTTTATATTGCTCTTGTAATCTTACTGTCTCTCTGAGGTTATGCACACAAATTAAAAATTAAATTCTCTGCCATGGAGCAACTGTCTTACTGATTTACTTTCATTGTATGAAGTTGTTTCTCTGTTGTTGCTTCTGTAAAACAGAACTAGCTTGTCGGTCAACAGGAGGGAGAGATAAAGGACATTTTCACTTTCAGCCCACAACAATTCAACTCTGACTCAGAAACGCCTCATCCAAGGAAAGAAAGATAATCCGTTCAATTGTGTATGCTCCCAAAGCGTTATCAGTAATGAAAGTGCGTGCAGCCTGCAGTGTTCCTGTTGTTTATCTGGTTTTCTACTGTTTACTTTTGTAGATGTCAGATATTAAGCAGCGCTGTGGTAGTTTATATTTGTTATTAAACTGTAGCGCTTTCACATGTGGTTTGAGTTCTCACAGGAGAGGTTGTACCCACCATTGACACATACATTTTGGTTGCCCAAGACTAAAATCTAATAAACCCACATGAGACTTAGATCGAACCAAACAAATACAAATGTCCTGATCAGACTGGTGAAGATGGCAATCAACTATGAAGGTCTGAAGATGAAGCGGAGGTCCACACAATACAATTTAGCAAATAGTGTCACTTTAGTATTCTTTAAACTTGTCCTACTCAATTTGACTTTCTAAACTTAAACACCATTTTATAAACCTGTGAGTTGTCCCAACCTGCAAAACTCACAAAGTAATCTGTTGCTTTATTTATACGTCAAAGGTAAATGCAATCCCTGACTGTTGCAATATCTATTACCCAGCATGCCATGTTTTTCCATTTAAACTTTATTTGCTAAGCAGAGCACCAACTTTAAACCAATGGCTCCAACAGTTCTGTGTCAATGCTAGTCTACTCTAGTGGAAAATTCACATGCCTTAATTTGAAACCTGAAGTTGCTGGTTCAAGGCACTTTGAAAGAGTTACTGCACAGTTTACAATCTAGTTAAAACAGCTAAAACTTTTCAAATGTCACAACAACAGCGAGAAAATGTACAGAAACATTTTTTGTTGATGTGAATCAGTAATTCAAATTCGGTGTATGTGTGCTACCTCATCATATTGTGTTGTTCCTGTCCTGGTTTGCTGCCCTGCCCTGGTTTGTCATTTCCTGCTCTTTTGTCACCTCGAGCTAAAACAGGAATCTTCAAATGGCACTTAGTCATTTAGTACGAGAGGAGCGAGTGAGGACACAGACGGTACAGCTGGGAAATGTTAAAGCAGTACAATCTTATGTCATTATTATTCCTCACATTCTTAAAGTGGACTGTACTATAGAGGGTCACATTTGAGTATAAAATCTCCAGAGAAATGCCCTTTTGCTCTTGGCCTCCAGCTGACACCGAAGCCGCGGGAAATGAACCAACCAAACATATGCGGCATTCAAATCAATCACATCATTGTGACTTTTATGACAGGTTTTGCATGTTTTCCTACTTATTGAGCCAAAACGGAAACATGGATTGTGTTTTCAAATGTGGTACTTAATATTTTCACTGCACGATGCTGTTCTTTCACTTTTAATCAGATTGAGTCATAATTTCAGATGGAGGGCGGGGCCTGTATGACTCTAGGGGAGATTCACTGCTTTTGCAAGACATATCGAAACTTATGCTCCATCCTGATGAATCTCATCATTATTTGTTTGGAGTTAGCGCCAAAAACATATTAATCTTATTTTTTAAAGACTTTTCAACTGACAACAATCGCATCTGTGGTCTGAAGAATGGCACCACTTTCTGAAGCTATTGTGAAGAAAATATTTCACTTTTGTTTATTCATGCTGACAGAGAAGAGTTTTTGTTTTATGAGACTGGGTCCAGTAATGACATGAGATATGAACCATAAACCAGGTCAACAAATCTGAAATCTGACAGTTTAACAGCAAATTCTACCACCTGTTTCCAGCTCAATTTTAAACTAAACTTATTGACTATTTACTTGATATTTTAACTCTGCTACGTGTTAAAATATCAAGTAAATAGTCAATAATTTTTAGTTTCAAAAATAGTTTAATTCAATATATTGCTCACCTCTGTATCTTTCTTTACTGTTACGCCATTGAGACTAAAGCTAGTTTGTGCATCAAACTGAACTGTGAGAGCATATCTAGCATACCTCCAAAGTGCTCCACTGCAGCACGTCCAGGACCAGGGATCTCCAGCTCCTCAGGTCCACTCTTCTCTGCTCTTGTGTCTGCTCCTCTGTGCACGAGCGCTGGAGGGGACAGAAATAAATGCCATTTAAGTCCACAAAAAACACAGGCTGGACGATCAAAAATGTACTGGGCTAAAATTGGGACTCAAACTGTGGAATAAGTGGAAATGTTATGAGGGCACTGTGCCAGTCTGAACTAAGGTCTGCCCACTGTAATAGCACTTTCAAAAAATAATTGTAGACCCACATTGGTGTAATTCAACACCAATGGGAACACCTTTGACCTTTTAAGTTATTTCAATAATGAAATGCATATTTATTGCGTAAATGCTTCGCTTTTAATTGCTGTTGCACAATGACTTTAACCTTCTCATGGTACTTTTATGTGGACCTATAGGACTTTTAATGCAATTCAACCACATGAAAGTGGATGGTTGACAATTGTAACTTATTCATATTTGTTGTCTTCTCTGTTTATACATGTACTTGTATAAAGTGGTACATGTAGTCACAGGGCTCATGAACCAGACAGTGCAGTTATCCCTGTAATGTCCTGTGCGATTGGGACTCTGTGGTGCTTTATGTCACGCAGCTAATGTCCAAGACAAATCTCGTCTCGGGGACAATAAAGTTGACCTTACCTTAACTAAATTGTGTTGTGAACTACATTACATCTACTTTCACAACTTCTGCTACTATTTCCTACTCCATTTTGATCTTAGTACATTTTGATTTTTATTGTAATGCATTGTTGTTATTTCACCTATAGTATACAACATGATTGTGTTGATAATTATATTTTTATCATTATTTCTTGAAATTGTACTTTACTGCTCAATTTTGAATCTAATATTTCTCTTTGACTTCCTGTGATGGGCCGCATGTACTTTGGTCCCAGTTCTGTCTAATTTCAGACCTGGTTTAGATCAGGTGATTTTAAGGAATATATTTTTAGATTAAAAATGACACGTTTGAGAACCAGCAGTGTGTGAAAACTGTGAATGATTTTCCTGGTGTTGAGTGACTCATGTTTTCAGAGAGTTGAAACATTCTAAGATCATGTCTGACATGTGGACCGTTTTACTGCTTCTGCAGTCGGGAACACGAACCCATAAAGTCCAGCAGGTTCTCCCCACATCTGTGCATTTGACTGGATACAAACTGTACTGGACCTGATTTTGAGCCTGGAGGAAAGCATTAAGAGCAGGTAGGACAGTGACAGCACAGACACCAGAACTCCATTCCTCTGCTCTTTTGGCATGTCCTCCCATCGCACCGCAGGGAGCTGACCCCTCAGCCTCAGCCTCGCTCCCAGCCCCCAGAACTTTAACGCACCAATGACTGTAAATCAGCCGACAAGATAAGTACGGCAACATCCCGTGACTCTTCTGAAGATGACTGCAGGCAGGCAGTCGTAACACGCCATGGCAACAAACAAACACTGGTCTGAGAGGAAATAGAAGTATCTGGAATCAAAGAAGACTAAATTAAACTTTATGGATTGTGAGTGAATATAAATAGACAATATTTTAGATGAATGCTGCTTAACTGACTATACTACTTTCCCCTCCCCTGAGGAGGTTCACAGGATCATATTAGTTTGAAACAAAGCACAGCCTTGTTTGTTGAACATTGCACAGATGTAAATGTACCGGGGGAAGTGGTGGAGGGACGGGGTCCGTGACCACGAGCTGCTAGAGCTCATCAGCAGAACTCATGTCACACGGCCAATTTATTTATTTTACTTGTGTTTATCTACAGACAATCAGCGGTGACCTGACTAACCCCTCAAACATGTTTGTTCTTCTGGACCATCTCAACATCCTTTAACTGCTCCCGTCTGCTCCTCTGGCTCTGCTCCTCTGACTCTGCTCCTCTGGCTCTGCTCCTCTGACTCTGCTCCTCTGACTCTGCTCCTCTGACTCTGCTCCTCTGACTCTGCTCCTCTGACTCTGCTCCTCTGACTCTGCTCCTCTGACTCTGCTCCTCGACTCTGCCCTCTGACTGCTGGCTGCTCTGGCCTCTGCTTCTCTCTGACTCTGTCTCCTCTGACTCTGCTCCTCTGACTCTGCTCCTCTGACTCTGGCTCCTCTGACTCTGCTCCTCTGGCTCTGCTCCTCTGGCTCTGCTCCTCTGACTCTGCTCCTCTGACTCTGCTCCTCTGACTCTGCTCCTCTGACTCTGCTCCTCTGACTCTGCTCCTCTGACTCTGCTCCTGTGTGGGTTACAAGTTGGATATCTGCACAAAGACTCTGTTGGAAGATTCAATGCAGATTGTCACTGAGTGGCTGTATCATGAGGCTAAATGAGAAAAAATATATGCCTCTTGTGTGAACCTTGGCACTGCAGACTTGGTGGAGTTCTTCTTACTGAGATGGAAAAATGTAACAGTTGCCAGAACTACTTCGCTATACAAAATTATCGCATGTCAGTTAGCGTAGGAATTCTCACTGACCATGGAATAGTTTATTTTTGTTAAGCCTTGTGAGGTAACTGCTGTTGTCATATTTTACATACAAAAATATATTGAATGAATTGAATAAAAGATGTTGAACTTCATGCCAGTTTTTGTTTCATGTGGAAAGTGCTAAAATGTTTACAAAGTAATAACCATAAACTATGACAGAATTTGTTTTACAGTTAAACCAAAATTTTACAAAACTGATTTTCACTCACTCTCCATCTCAGTTTTAAACTATGGACTCTTTAGATTAAAGCCCTGCATCTGCTCGCATGAGGGACAACACACAAAACTTTTACACTTCTCCATCTCCATCTTTCTGGAGCAGAGCTGGCGGAGACTATGAAGGAGACGGAACTTCAGAGCACGATCAAGTCCCCAGACACACCATCGTCAAGGCAACAGCAGAGTGGAGGCGCACACATGAGAGGAGCGAGGAAGCGCTTTCCAGAGGCAAAAGTGCTATGGAGAAGATACAGGGCCCGGAGAACATGTAGGTGGCTTCCATGTAGCTTCAGCTGCCTTCACGATGGACCAAATGCCAGTAAGAGTGGGTGAAAGAGAATGAGATCATCATTTTATCAAAGCCTTTGTCATATTTTTTATTTCATTATGATTCTTATAAACTTTATATTTTTGCTTCATATTACATCAGCCACATATGGCTCTCTGGCCATAGTTTGGCACAAGTGATAGAGATATACTGTAGATATACACGTTTAGCTATTAAATTAACCATAAAGCTGAATACAAATGAATAGAAAATCGTGATTGATCAATATGAGGATCATTATGTAATTTGTGTTCATTTGTCTGTCATGTCAGAGTTTGTTTATTCTGGGCAGTCCAGTTTCCCCCATCAACCCAAAATAATAGGCCACATCCTCCTGACAAGGTCCTGACCAGGCCTAACTCCAGATCTGGGCACTGCACAGCGGTTGCCCACTGCTCCTGACAGGTTCCCCAGTGTCATGAAAGATGTGTCAAATACAGAGGACAAAGCTCCCGACAGGGACATAAAGGATACACTAAGCTCTTTTGCACAGACAAATTAACTTGAACTTGCAGTATACAGTGAGGTCTACAGTGAGGAACTCACATTGTATGATTTTTAAATAATGTATTTGTATGTTATTGCTGCAAATAAGTACTTGAACACCTGAGAAGCCTTTGCTTACAATTACAGAGGTAAACGTTTCCTGTAGTTCTTGACCAATGTGATTTCGGGATTTTTGGATTTCTGTCTCTCACAGTGGAAATGCGCCTACGATGAACATTTCAGACCCTCCATAATTTTTAAGTGGAGAACTTGCAAAATCACAGTGTTCAAATACTTACTTTCATTGTATATACAGAGGTGTGTCTGATTTACTCAATTTTGATTTACTTCACAAAGTGTGACGTGCGAGGTATTGTAGTCAAAGGTGAGACAAGTGTAATCATAGGTGCAAAAATACTCCTCTCACTGTGATCCAGTAACTGTCTCACCTTTAAAGAAAAAACATTCTTGAGTTTACACATGTAGAGAGGAGACAGATGGTGAGCAATTTAAACAGCAATCGTTTCTGACGAATATTTCAATGTATCAAATATAGCGGCAGGTGTACATAATAATAATAATAATAATAATAATAATAATAATAATAATAATAATAATAATAATAATAATAATAATAATAATAATAATAATAATAATAATAATAATAATAATAATAATAATAGCTCATGGAATTAAATGAAAAAGGTATCTGCAGTCCGAGGACATTATGTTTATTTTGTAGCATTTTGGGAATGTTTGATTTGTAATTGCTTGTACTGCATGTTCTTTGTAACTGTCAGACATGTGCTATACAAATTAAGGTTTGATTTTTGCTTGTAGTATTATTATTATTATTATTATTATTACTATTACAACAACCATTCAAATTCCTTTTTTATTTTTGAATTTTTATTTTTTCAGGCCAACAAATTGTATGAATTGTTCTGCTTTTGGGTAAATGCTTAATGATGGTATTTGAGTTTGAGCTAATGCAATGAGACAATAAAAAGTTGATCAATTTGGATTCAATAAAACTAAACAAAGGACAACAATGCCACTGAGATGACAGAAATGTGTAATGCTGTGATATGAGTTAGTAGCTGCTATTTTCATGTGGCAGATGTGTCCCCATTGAGGAGGCTATTTTTAGGCCAGCTCCTCTTCATGGTCACAGTGATATCAGCCAATACATTTCAATTGGCTATAGAATGTTAACATTGGTATTATACCACTGTAAATGTTTTGAAGATGTAAGGTTTTTGATTAATGAGTTAGAGGCGTACGACCGCCTAACTCGACCAGCTTGCCTCCCTTATCTGTGGGGAACTAAAAAACAGCACTCACAGTAAAACAAGACTTTACTTGTCTCACTTATGTGAAGATGCAGAAAGTATCCCATATGAAAAGCCACATTTCTTATGGAAGGTACTTGAAAATAAAAAGTTGTCATTGGCAAAAACGTGACAGAATAGTTTCCAAAAATAAAGATTAGAGGTGAATGAATATTTAATATCTTGATTAGGCCTGGGCAATTAATTGAATTAATGTAATACATTTTATTAAAACACTTAAGCCAATAGAGAGAGGCTACACAATTTAATGGAAAGTTACACAAAATAATTAGACACAATACTAAATGAAACAATTGTCAATGTAAAAATCTAATTAAAATATAAACTAAATGAAATCAGACTACATGTATGTAAATATGTGTTTTAATGCTGCTTGTTTGATTATTATTTGATCATCAAATACAATGTTTTTATTCATTTATTATTATTATTATTATTATTATTATTATTATTATTATTGTAATTGAAGGCAGTTTACTATTGCTAAAATAATAGGATATGATAAAAATGTAAATGTTATGAGCTTCCCCTCTGTGAAAGACCAGCAGTCACTGCTGAATGTTATTAAAATTGTAATTGTCCGATGTGTGCAAAGAAATTGCAAATATATATATATATATATTTACCTTATTACCAAGCCCTAATTGCTCTCTCTCTCTCTCTCTCTCTCTCTCTTTTTTATTGTCTCAATAACAATATCCATGTACCAAAATGTGCCTGGAAATGTTTTGGTTGATTAATTATCACACAAAACATGAATGGACCATACAATTAACCACAAAAGGGCAGAAATATCACTTTATACCCCTGTTTGGGAGATTACACTAGACGTTTTGTCTCTTTTTAAGTTTAAAAAATATATATATTTTATTCCTGACGCTATATTTTTTATTCTAATTTGCATATTTCCAAAACAACAATTGCGACATGATCCTTTTTATACATCACACATATACATACATACACTATAGAGCTCTACATGGGATTTAATGTGGTATTTCTGACACTTTAAAAAACTCATCATGTTAAAATGGGTACAAAAATAATAGACCTAATTCATCAGAGGGAAGGAGATTACTTCGCCTAATTAAACAGAGAGGGAGAACCAATGACCTGAAGTTATAAGAAACTATTGTAATAGTTGTCATTACATGAAAACTAAAAATACCCAATAACATTTGACAACTAGACGCAAAACCTTCAGCCTGGATGTTACTCCGAATATGAGCCATTTAAACACTTGTGGTCTATGGGTGTTTCCATCCTTTTTGTGTCTTTCCGCTGTTGTCTCTATCACTGAGGCGGGCAGAACAAAGCCGAACTATGCCACAAATATCATCATCTTTATCACAGCCATAAGTAACTCTTACCTTGAGTACTTTTATCAATATTCAGCTTGAAAAGTCCACTCTCTTTCTCTCTTGATGGCGTCAGCAGCCAAGTTCCACCGTTAACTTCAACCGGGTGCACCGCCTCTTTCCGCTCGTAAACTCCGCACAAACGGGTGGAAAAGCGTCAGACTGTAGCTATGACATACAAAACAATGTAAAATACAGTTAGCTTGTTGACTAATGTCCTAAGCCCCTTCCTTTGCCCTCTCATCCCGGCGTAGTGGCTCTTTTTCCGAGGAAGATGTGGCACGGAGCTCGGTTTTCATCCGGCGTGACTATGTTACAAACTGAGGGCACAATTTCATAATTTAGTGAAATAATAGCGTATTTTAAGCTATTTTTAAAATACCTTTTTTTCAAGTTGTTTTTTATTGAAATAACTAATAGAAACTTGTGTTTGATAAAGCATTTAACACGTTGTGTCCGAATGGCTGTAGTTGTGCGGTGAGTTGAGTCCCCCACAGTGAAGATGGTACAGTCCACATCAGCACAGAAACAGTGGAAATGGAAAAAGCGCCTATCGCCGCTGGGACTATTATTAGCGCTGTATCTTAAATAAACTTTGTGAGTTTGTCCCAAAACCATGAGAAAATTTTGAACATGGTTCAGTTTTATCATTACATGGCCTTATTCATCTATAAAGCCGTGGCCTAACTCTCTGATTAACGAAATAATCCAGAAAATCATAAAATAAAGTGTGTGAGGTCACCTCCCCACAGAGCTGACCTGTAACTGGGCGTAGTGGAGCTTCCTGCTTGTCTACATGGCGACAGATGTGTTTAATGCCATAGAACATCCCAAGCAATAACAGACATTCCCACCAGGAAAGGCTACTAGTTGCATTTTTACATATACTTTCTTAAGCGTTTGCGTATACAGACTGGTGGTTGAGTGGTTCAGGCAACAACACGTATGCTAAGATCCATGTGCAGCCGGACGCAGCTTTGTGAGTTCAAATCCCATCTTTGACAATTTGCTGCATGTCCTCCCTTCTCTCTAATTAAGCCATTTTTCAAGGAAATAACTAACTAAATGAATACTATCAGAAATGTTGGTTTGCTTTTCTTTCTGGTATTTAGAATTATACTATAATATGTACATCGATCAATATTTTACATTTTGTTCATAGCAACAGCAATACTATCTATATCTAAAATAACTAAATAGAAACAGGTCCATACCCTTCATAGGGACATTTCTCAGTATTGAGCAGAAGATTTAATAATGAACTTTATAATGAATGTCAAAAAAGGTTATGTGACATGTTTAACCCCATATGTAGCACCTGGTGTAAACTTTTTAAATACACAATACAAGTAATAACAGAGCAGTGGGTGGAGATAGATAAAAACTGACATTTTCTGAGCACTCAAGCCTCAAATGCAGGACAATACAGGGTTACTAAAACATGCATGAATCAATCAAAATCAAAATACAACTCAGAGTAAGAAAAATATGAAGGAACTCTGTTTTAACAAAATTAAAAGCTCATAAAACTCTATTTTCTACAATATGCCCCCTATAAATTTGGTTATATACATGTTTTGAACTTATTTTAATATCATAGTGGGGGATGACAGGGGGTCTTGGGATAGTTTCTGGTCAATTTTCGGACTCACAAATTTGAGAAACTCTGTTAGGCCAAATTTTCACAGCACTTTTGTGTCATATTCAAAGGTCTCTGTGCAGCTCAACAGGAGAACTCATCAGGTCTGGTCGGGTCAGAAGATCGTGTAACAGTGCAGTGTGAGGTGGGTAACAGCCATCAGGACAAAAGAAACTCATCACATAAGCGTGCAGGGAGAGCCAGATGAGCTCTGAAAAGATAAAAGTCTCACCTCAGGCCCACTCTTACTCTGTAGTCTAAGTATTTCCTCTAAAAGTTCTTCTGGCGCATTTGGTGTAAAAGGTCTGTAAATATATCTAATAGGCTGTTTATGCAAGAGGTTGGTTAAGGAAGTAAAATACAAAGAAGAACATGGTAGCTTTGACATGACATAAGGTTATGACATAAGGGTGAGCCGTTATAGTTGCATAAGTCGGATATCTCATTCGCTTGCAGCAGATTTAGTTTAAGTGCTGGCCGGCGGTCTGGTGTGCGAGCATTTGTGAGTAGATGAATTATTAACAGTGTGTGCATGTGGGCCTTCCCGCAGCCTGACACCTGCCTGGTGCTCTGTATGAAGGTATGGAGGTGCAGACAGGAGCAGGGGGTGGGGGCACTGGATGCTGAAGGGGAAACCTGACTCTGCTCGATCATGGGTGACGTAATGAGGAGGAAGAGTGTTGTGACAGGTTAAATGCCTCTTTGTGTGGTGACATACGCTGTAGTGAGCCGGTCATGTGCATTAACTATGACACGCTAAGTATGTGTGTCGAGGACCTCTCAGGGGCGGGGCTTTACATGAATAGGGCTGGTTATCTCGGGTTTGTTAGATTTCATACATTTTCCCAGCTCCATGACTAACTCTATATACCAAGAATGTATTTATAGTAAAATAACATTTATCAGAACGATTATGCTATTAATTATTGAAAAGTTAGTTTAGCCTATGTAGTGCTTATAAAGTATGGTCCTTGGGAATGCAGCTACATAAAAGCTACAAATACAATAGCCTGGAATATAAACATGTTTAACAGAAACAGACAACATTTATAAGAATGTATTAAGAGGCTAGAGCTGTTTATTTATTTTGGATGTATCACATTGGGTTTTAACAAGTAACGTTTTTACAAGATGTCCTGATGTAGATTTTATAGTAATATTATCCTATTATCTCAGAGTACACAATCTACTGTCTTTTACAGAGGACTTTGAGCATTCCGACCACTAGGTGGCAGTGAAAGCATATGAAACAGTATTAGTAGTCTGCATATACATTGTACAACCCAAAGTCTGGCCAATGACCAAAGTTGATTGATTCACCATTTGGAATGTGACTTGCATGGCTCCATGTGCACCCAGCTGCAGTGTTGTGAGTTTGAATCCCGGCTTTGACAATTTACTGAATCAGAAAAGGTTTATTGTCATTGTCAAAGAACAAAATTCACAAACATAGGAACTTGTTTTGGCATTAAGGTGCAACATACAACAATGAAAACTAATGAAAACAACATTTATTAAATCAAAAAGGGCATGCATCAAAGAAAACAATTAAAATTTACTATAGGATAAAATAAAAATAGGCTTACAAGAATTTACAGTTAAATTTACAGATGTAGTGCAGAAAGTGACAGTGCAGTGAGTGATAGATTAAATTGTAGTTAAAGTGGCAGGTGTTTAGAAGTGTTCATGAGTCCATGCCCTCCCTTCTCTCTCATCACAATTTCACGCTAAGCTGTCCTGTGTAATAAAGACTTTAAAAAAACGATTTGGAACAGAAGACCTTTCTCATAGAAAATACCGCACTTAAAATATTAAATCCTTTAAATCAGGAAGGAACCAGTTGCCTGAAACCCATGAATATTAACATTACTTAACTTGTACCACATAGCACAAGGTGAAAGTCTGACAGAAGCGATGCTACCAAACTACCGCCCCTCCGACCCCAATCAACCACCTACTCACACACTAAAATTCATCTTCCCATATACTTGCCAACACGTTTGTTGAGGTCTAAACTATGCTTAGCGAATCCTGAAAACGCCAGTATATTTGCAGCGTTTATGGCTTGATTATTACACTTCCCGTGCTCAGCACTTTAATGCTGCCGTAAACATCTGAAGCAGATTTTTTTTTACCATTAAACGGTGAAGTCTGAAATAGTCTGCACAAGTGTCTAATATTACTTTTTTTGGAGGGTTGGAAATGTCATTCCACACTGGACGGCCCTTTGGTCTTACAGTATGGAGGAAGGTGTTGGACTTCATGCTGGGCTTGTTACCATGTGACCTGCTGCACTCAGGTTGTGGAAACATAGGACAAGTACCATCTGAGACTCTATCACTTGGAAGCCGGATAATATCATGAGGGAAAACATGTTCGAAAGTGAAGGCCCTCCTCAGTCTGGAGAATTAGTGACAGGGCAGACTTGTGCTGGTTCATCTTCTAAGATGCCTCACATCAGCTTCAGGTTCATGAACAGCCCCTGAAATATTTCTCATTCATTCAGGTATTTATTTTGTGAATACACTGAATATGAATACAATATTGAGTAAATTCCACTTAAGCACACATTTATTTGGATAATAAATTGACAACAACTTACAACTTTTAAACGGTGTGAGTGCCGCTAACATTCCTCGTGTATCGATCTGTCTGTCTTTGCGTCACGTTAAGGCCAGTTCTCCGAGCTCCTTAAATGTCAATATTTATAGAACGCTTTCCTGCAAATAAAGGAAATGTGGAGAAGGGCCAAAAGACAAAACGAGGAACACAATATATTTCATTTATTTCACAGGTTGCATTCTTATTCTAAAAATGAAATCTCCAAAAACGAAATGTTTGCGTAGATATTTTTTGTCAGAGATTGGGTCCACAAATGCTCACATTAATATTATGGAGTCATTTCAATGTGAAATTAACACCTGTATAGTAATAATTCTATCATGTTTTTAGTCTATAATTTGATTTTATTTAAATCAACTTCACAATTTTGTACTACCACCATGTCGGCATAATCCCTCATTCGTGCAGGAGTGGTCCGTCATAGAAAAGTATTCAGTTGTAGTCATCTGGACACTGTTTTGAAAACCAAGACGTTTCAACTTTTATCGCACGCCCCTGACCTGAGGGGTGCCCCAAGGGTCAATACTGGGAACCCTTCTGTTCAACTTCTACATGCTGCCGTTAGGTCAGTTAATCACACCGAAAATATGTCCTATCACAATTACGCAGACGACACTCAGATCTATGTTTCACTGACGGCAGGTGAATATGGACCAGTGGATTCACTCTGTCACTGCATCCTAAAATCAGTGTGTGGATGCAAAACAACTTTCTCCAGCTGAAATCACCATCTTTGGCCCACAGAAACAAAGAGAAAATGTTAGCAGTCACCTCAAGCGTCTCGCGTTAAAACCTAACAAATCAAGTTTGAAATCTGGGGGTAATAATGGACTCAGACTTGAATTTTAACAGCCACATCAAATCAATAACATCAGCAGCTTTTTACCATCTAAAAACATTGCCAAAATCAAAAGTCTCACAGCTAAAACATGCTAGAAAGTAGATTGATTTGTGTAAAATATTGAATGTTCATGTGATTCCCTGGACGGCCTGAAAATGGCTTTTTAGTCGGTGTAGAACTTATTTTCTCTCAAGGTCGGGAGCCCCATGTTGACTAATACAACTGGTAGTAGGACACCATATGTCGTATGGTGGCGCCCAGACGGACTTCCGGAATAAGGTGAATTATCTGTGAATTATTGTTACTGATGTTTACCTATGACAATTATTCCTAAGTACAAAACAATGGACATTGGATGATGTTATAATTTGGTGTTTTAATTCTCAAGACAATTTAATATTTTTTAGGCAATTAAAAAAAACAACTATAAAAAAATTAAATATATAAAAAACAATATTACAACATAATTTCCATTCCAAAATATGCTGGAAATTTCAGTAATGACAGTTATTTTCTTTGGGACACATAGTACTTATGTGACTTATTTAGTGGAATGACCCCTAACTCAGTACATAATAAATGCATTCCGGGTGCATATGCAGGTGCATACAGAGAACATGGATGAGGTGGAGATAAGCCCCAGGTTGTTAATGTTTCAGCTAAAGACCTGTGTTCTCCTGTACCAGCTGATAGTGGCACTGGGCGGGACTCAGGACGCCACGTGACAGTGCAATGTGTGCCAAGACCTGATTGCTGTCTGTCAAAAGGACTTAAACCTTAGATTAATAAGGCAAGTTTATGGAGCCATTATGACATCATCACAAATCTATCCAGTGAATGCAAACTTTTACAGTGCACAGCCACAGATTCACCTAAATCTGTGATTGGCCATTGGCCACATACAGTAAAGTTTGAATAATCTCTTTGCTTTGTCTGGTCCATGTGTGCACAGAGGAGCAGAGGGGCAGGAGACGGCTTCTCTACTCAAAGTCCAGCCATTGACTGTACATGACGTATAATGTGCTGAAGCAGAGCCTTTGAACAATATGTTCAGGTACAGAGCTGTGGGCCCGTTTATACACATCTCCACAGCCTGTCACACAGCTCTGAGGGGACGATCAGGACAAATGCTTCGGAATCAGAGTAGCCAAAAAAGTACCATTACTTCAAAATAATTACCCAACAATCATTCAAGTAGAAGTAACAGTGGTATAAAAAAGTATCAAAGAGTAATTGTACATTGTTGGGATGAGACGTCTAATTTATGATTTGAATTTAATGTAATTGGAGGGACAAAACATCAAATAATACAATGGTATTTTGAAAAGACAGAAAATACAAGGAGGGGTGCAAGAAACACAAATGTTATAATTTTATACTCTCAACATAAAGCTTTTGTGAATGAGTGAGGAGCACTCTCACCTCACAGCAAGGTTTCAGATTTGACTCCCAGGCTGTGGTGTTAAGCACGCCTGAAAAGCTGCCCCAAGGCTTAGGTAGTGCCAATGCGGAAGGAGGTCAATAGTATGAAAAGTCAGATCCTGGAACTGGAGTCCAGATTTCGCAGAAACAATATCAGACTTGTAGGGCTACCCGAGGGAGAAGAAGGTGAAAATACTGAAAAATGTCTTGAGAAGGTAATTCCTGAGCTAATTTCGAGCTCTCCCCATGCATCTTTTCACATGAACACATTTGGGGTTTTTTGTTATCCATTCATCTGTTTCATGTTTTTGCAATTCCTGTGTTTGTATGTTGTGTTTGACCAGCGAGTTTAAAGCCAGTCGAAAATGATTAAAGGCAAATCAATTGACAATTAACCCGATGGCAAAAAAAATAAGACATGGGAAATAGAGGGCATTTTTGTTTTTCCTGATGAGGAATGGGAGAATATATGTACATCCAGGTGGAGAACAACGGGATCACTTGTTTGGAGGGAATTCTGTTGGAGAGGTGTGACACGTTTTTCACCATATCAAACTAACTGTTGGAGAAACTGTGGTTTCAGGGAATTGGGCCATTTCCATGTGTTCCATGTGTTCCTGTTTAGAAATATTGGACCGAAATCAAGAGCTGCAGACTGTTTTTGCAGACATTGTTATTTCATTTGATTTCGTTTCATTTCAGAACTATGCATTGAACTATGGTTGTGCTCTTGGTTATAGTTGTGTGTTTCATATATATATATATATATATATATATATATATATATATATATATATATATATATATATATATATATTACTCAAACATTTATGAATGAATCAAAAATACAACTTAAGAGTAAACACATGATGAGGAAACGCCATTGTAACAAGGTTAAACCTTATTAAAGTTGATTTTGCATAATATGTCTTTAACCAGAATTTTTACTAAACCAAGAGTAGCGTACCATCAAATCTATTACTCAAGTACTAGTGAAAGCCTTGTGTCTGAAAACTACTCAGAGAAGTTAGGTTACATTAAAAAGTAAGGGGGTATGTAACTCGAGTAAATGTCTCCACCTCTATTTTGTGAGTTGAATGTTTGCCATCAACCACAACCTTTTTGCCAAGCACACAACAAACTAAATGAGCTCCTTCTGCTCCTTTTCACATCTATTCACTGTTTGAATTATGTAAAGCATAGTTAATTATGTGCAGTATTTGTAGAGCAGTCAAACTTTGCCTATGACACACTGCAATTGCCAATTAACAAACAATTTAATTACTGATCTAGTTATCTGTAAACTTAAGAGAAGAATCCAGTGGCAGGTTCATGATTTGATATGATCCATCAAGACCAAGGGGCACTTGGAATGATTTCAGATTTTAGAAAAAGGTTAAATTGAATTGGATTTGGATTTTAAAAAAAGTTACACCCTTCAAAATGTTTTGAGGATTCAGGAATAAATACAAAATACAATAAAACATTTTTTACAATATATTATAGCTATATCCTACAATAAACTGAGTTAGGGGGTGTTAGTTAGGATCCACTGTGATATAATGCATGGCTCACAACACCGATAATATGATATATTTCAATAATCAATATCTTTAACATGATATTTAATTATTTATATCGGTTAATCTAAACCAGCAGTGCCAATAGATAAAGTGTTGTTGACATAAGACATGACTGTCCAGGGTGGAATAAGGAAGAAGGGTCAGCTGTGAGCCGACCTGCTTGTCCCCAAGTCATGGAGTCAATTTGGTCTCAACCGGCCGCTGCTGTGGATTGTGGGTTTGATCCAGGCCCAGCTGTAATGAGGTGCTTTTGTTAGCGATGATTTAGAACAATTGAAATAGTAGTTCTCAACAGTTCAGAACCCTGCAGTATTGCTGGCCATACTTCCCCTGTAGGTGTATCTGAAAAATCCACACAGTTTAAATTGTTAAAATAATGATGATAATTATTTATTAGGGAAGGCATAACAAAATTCAATATAAGAAGTGTAATATCTGATTTTTTAAATTAATAATAAACTACATTTATTTTCAGTTGATACTCAACACATTTAAATAAAATATATACAGTAAACCAGACATCTAAACACACATCTCTGGGATTGGAGCAGGCTGGGGAATGGCCAAGTCAACTCAAGTCAACAGACACTTTATAGGGGTGGGACGAGACACGACAAACTTGGCAAACTTTACATAATACTTCATGCAGCTGACAATTAGACCATACAAGTGTCAAATAATTTATATTTGATACTCTTACTGTCATTATAAAACTATTGATGTAAACTATGACACGAGTTGGGCTCCTCGTGGAGCATTACAATGCCCAGCTTCTTGACAAAAGCTTATGCAACCAGTCGGCACTTCCAAACTAGCTTTAGTTCATGCACAGAATTAAAACAGGCTTACAAAGACTTTTGAATATTTTGTTTATTGTAAACCGCACACAATATGAAAGTTTAAACAGGCAGAGGGACTTCCTGTTCAAAACGGTCGAAGTGATACTGCTGTTTCTTATTCTTGGAAAATTGATGGGCAACTTTTTGGAGTTTTTCTTTTTATCATTGCAAATTAAGTACAGTGCAGAGGGACAATACACGATTACATTTGTGAATCACTGACCTGAGACAAGGTGGCATTCTTGCGTTTTCATACAGAGAATACTGTTCTAAATAAGTAAGACTGCAGAGGACGTGTCATCCTTCTTCTTCCAGAAGAAAACCGCGTCAAAAACTGTGGTCGCCCGCCAATAATCAGCCATGTCGGCTGATTTCCAAAATACTGTTCCAGGCTCAAACAGATTGCTCAACTCCAAGAGCAGTTCTGCTCTCACAGCAGGCTAGCACTTTACATGCACATGACATGTTTTCTGTTGTGTGTATTTAAATGCATGTTTTATGTCTTGCTTGTGTATTTTAATGTTCTATCTACAGCAAATATGTAGTATGTATAATATGTATTTTCTGTTTTCCTCTCAAGGATTTTTTTGGGATTAGACAGGACAGCTGAGCGTGAAATGGGGATGAGAGAGAAGGGAGGACATGCAGAAAATTGATTCACTGCGGCCGGCTGCACACGGCGCCTGGCATGTGTGCTGCCGCCTTAACCACTCCACCACCGAGCAGTACATTAGCCCTTTTTTACAGCATTTTTATTGTCTGCACTATATTGTAAACCATGTGTAATATACATTGTGATGAGGCAGCAGCTGGAGCTGTTAGGTAAAGTTGATAGCAGCGCACAGTGCACAGAGATAGAGTATCATTGCACTTCATGACACTCCACGTTTACATCTTATCACCCATATATGATCCCAATGCATCTGGGCACATCACACAGACTTTAAAAAGCACATGCTTGGAGCAGCAGGCACACACAACCAAAGATTGGATTAAAGCATGCCCTTTGACCCACACTCTGATTGAGTAAGGGCTTGTCTCTTTGGGGACAGGACGGCACATGTCCACACAGGAGCGGTCACTGGGTTTACTGTCTACATTGAAGAGAAAAAGTACATTATGAAGGGTAATAATTGCAGAAGTGGATAAGCACAAATGATGTTCAATAAAAACATACTTACAATAGAAAATCCAAACCTAGACTAAACTTTTGTGTAAAATGTGTAAAACCATTGTTGTTTAGTAACTACATATTTATAGATTGAAAAAAAAAAACATATTAAATAGAACAAAACAGTGAGGTGAACCCCAACAACATACTTGCTCATTAGAACATTTAAATGATTGCAGACACGTACAAACAAAAACTGTCCCACTGTTCCGTCCCCGCTCCATCTCTGTTATTCAAGGATTTTTTAACTGGCAGCCTTATCCTCCATCTTCTCCTTCCACGTTTTAATTGTAGGAGTGTTTGGTTCCCTCCACCTTTTAATGGATGCGGCGCATGTCACCTCTCCAGTAATTACTCTGAACACAGGTTTGCTCAGACAAGGCACCTGTCACTTGTCCCCAAACAGACACGACCTGGTCACAAGGTAACCAGCCCTACAGCAAGTCCAACACCTAACTGTTTATCATTTTTGATTCTGTATCAAACCATTGAGAAGCATATTTTGAATTTTCATGATCAACATGAATGAATATTGAACCTCCAGTCATAACCTCTTTGCACATTTTAAAATAAGTAAGTAAATAAATAAGTTTTTGGTTTTTTTGGCTTCTGTGTTCAAACATCATTGTGGTGTCCCTCCCTCCCACTCGCTCCTCCCCCACGACATTTTGATCATCTTTCATCATTCAGTCTATTAGTGTCCCTCACGCGCAGACGGCTGCCCCAGAAGACCACAGCGTACACTGCACTAAGGCGCCCGTGCACTCATAGAACATCTTGAGCTTGCCCAAAGTCGTCAACGGACTTCATCCCCAAGAAAGTAGAGACGGCTCTGGCCCTTCTTGCAGAAGTTTTTGACTTTAATACAAATTGTTCATCTAGCAAGCTCCTCTTATTCAGTCTCAATCTACCTTTAATGTTTTTGATGGTAAATTATGTACAGTTCAACTGCAATTATTTGAAAAATTATACTTTATACATTAAATATTAAGATAAGAGAAGATAAGATCACCTTTATTTGTCCCACAATGGGGAAATTCCACTGTTGCAACAAAGGCTAAGAAAACAGATTAGGCACAGAAAATAATAAAAACCCTGTTGTTAATCCTGCGACGATTGGCCACTGTCCAGGGTGTACCCCGCCTAAGGCCCAAAGGCACTGGTATAGGCTCCAGTCCTAACGGGAACAAGCGGTAGAAATTGAATGATGAATAATAATAAAAACAGATACTTAGAAAAGAAAAAAGAACACTCTTATAATCTTAATAATAATAATAATATAATAATAATAATAATAATAACACTCTTGTTTACACTGTCATATGGACAGAAAAATCTTGCCAGAGATGATTGACATTATGTCTCAGTATTGCACAGATTATGAAAGCTGAATGACACGTTCAGGACAACAGTGTTTGTTGTAAAGTCTGACAGCAGCAGAAGGAATGACCTACGAAACCTTCTTCACACAGGAGGGTGGATCAGTCACTGAAGCTGCTCTCCAGAGGAAGAGTGTCTGCAGGGGGAGACTCTGGCTCTTCTTGTACAGTGCGTCTGTGTGATGAGTCCAGTCCAGTTTGTGGTTAGATGAACACTGAAGAGAAAGGGTGAGAGGACGGTGCCCTGGGGTTGGTTTGTGAGATAGTCCAGGATCCACTCCACCAGGTCGTAGTCCACACCAGCCGTTCCAGCTTGTCGCTCAGGAGCAGCGGCTGGTTGGTGAGATAAAGAATAGAATCCTCACAGCGCTGATGTTCTCCAGGTGAGAGAGAGAGCGGTACAGCAAGGAGATTACGGCGTCCTCCACTCCGATGCCAGGCCGGTATGCAAACTGCAGCGGGTCCATGGTTGAGCTCACGGTGGAGCGCGGTGGTCAAGTGTCTTCATCAGATGGGACGTGAGAGCCGCTGTTGAGGTTTAGCGGGCGGTGTCTTGGGCACTGTACCACACAAGAGGTCTTCGACCTGTGGTACCCCCAAGCTTCAGGCTCATGTTGAAGACATGCTCATAATTAAACAAGATGGGGTCAGAAATGACATCCAACATAATTTATCTATTCCTTAAAATAAAATAAACAACTAATACACTCAATATTCAGACCATTTCATGACGTAAAAGTAGAATTCTGTGATGACAAAGTTACTTTTGGGACTCGCACTGCTGTTTTATCATGTTTGTTAACTATTTAAATACATTATCCACACTTTGAACAAGTTTTATCAGTAAAAGGGTTTATATTACGAGAATACATTTTATCCAACAAATCTGAAAAATGAGGTCTGTTCCAAATCCAAGGTGGAGCATTGCACTTCAAGCTTGTGCAAAAGTGTCAGTTTGAAAAACACTGCCAAATCGGGCAGGGTTCAATGACAGTGACATAGAGGTAATACCACTTAGCAACCATACTATAAACACGGGCCAAAACATGCTACACAAATGGTAAAAAAAAGCCCAGAAATCTTTTGCAAAACCCAGAAAAGTACAGGCATCTGTTTTTATGTTTTAAGTAAATATGTAGTCTGTATTTCTGCTCAAATAGGCAAAGCACATATTATCGGTTTTGGGTTCTTGGTATATACTAGAGACAAAACAAAAGTCCTTGGTCTTTGGATCCAACAATAATGGAGTATACTAATCAGGGAATAAAAGACCATGCAATAACAGTTCCAGAAATATTTGTACGCTTCCCTTTAGAATAAGATAGAAGGCAAGGCAAGGCAAGGCAAGTTTATTTGTAGAGCACAATTCGTACACAAGGCAATTCAAAGTGCTTCACACAACAGGCAAAAATGCATTAAAATAACAAAGACATGGCAGAAATCACAATCTTAGTTCAAGACATAAACGAAAGAGTGCAAAGAAAGCATTTCAGTCATATGCACAGCAAACAAAACAGTTTTTAGTTTAGATTTGAACATTGCCAGAGTAGCTGAAGTCTGCTCCTCAGGAAGAAGATCAGATTTTAGCTGCATAAAACTGAAATGCAGATTCCCCATGTTTAGTCCTGATCTGGGCACCAGCAGTGGACGGTCCCTGAGGTCCTCAGAGTCCGAGATGTTCATATGGCACTACCATAACATAGAACCTATGAATGCAAGCGATTTATGGTTTCAGCTCTTATGGCAAGAGTCTCATTGTTATAGCAAAGATTATCTCAGTTCATACCAGAGCACATTGGTTGGCCGCACAAAATGTAATTTATTGCAACAGATTACCTCTCATGTACTGACCATTAGGTCATGACAGGACTAACTAATATTAACAATAATCATGCACCAATTAGAATGAAGTGTTCTGTTAGAGTCCTTTTGGACCCTTGTACTGGTCTCAGAGCAAACACTAGTATCTAGCAGACTGAGGTGCCTGCATCTGTTGCAAAGGCATTTCACAACTCCTGTGTTCCAGATGATCAGACAGTCCATGAGCATGGCTTGTTGAGAACCGCACGCACATCATTTGGAGTTAATTATGAAATTATTCAAAATGAACCATATTGTAATTGAATATTACTAAAATATAAGTATTTCTATACTTTAGAAAGTATTGCTCTCAAACCTTTCGCACAAGTGCCACCTAAGAAAGATTTTACTCTCTGAATCCACAGATCTAAACCAGGTCTATAACAAGTTAAGCAAATGTTAGAACACCATACAGTACATAAGTTCACCAGATGAGCCTCCGTACAACACGTACCAGAGCTCAAGAAACACTTGGGAGCAGTGTTTACTTAAACTGGGCTTACATTGTACAATATTTAGCCGATTTTGACACAAAACGTATGTTGCATGACAATTAGACAGTGCGCTAAATTTCGGCTCCTCTGTTTGTCTGTAGTGCAGTGTACAGGGGGTCCCTACTCACGATGATCCCACAGTTGCTGATTGATTGTCAAGGATTTCATACATATTTTATTTTTAATGTGAAGTTTTGCGGCAAAAGCTATATTCATGCAGTACAAATGTTAGTATTGCAGACGGTTTTCAATGATGTTATTAGAGGTTATATTATTAACGCACTTTATGCGAAGATAGTGGGATACCAAACGTGTCCACACATGCCTTGTCTGGCTCATTCCCCTTCTACAGTGTGAGCAGATATTAATTTACAATTGTACAAAATTGCACAATGTAAACCCATCTTAAGAACCAATGGTGTAACAACACTGCCATATATGAACTAATAGTGTGACAGTGCTGAAAAATATGGACAGATTGTTTTGCAAATCATGGGGATCGAGAATTGGAAAAACAAAATCCTTTCTGAAGGAGGGATACAATAAAAACGAAAATGTGTTAGTCATGCAATTGACAGCAAAGACGTTTTGTCCCTTTTGAGACTTACTCACACCGGCAAGAGTAACCATATCTTTTACTCAAGTAAGATTACTGTTACGTCAATGAAAATGTCACTCAAGTGGGAGTAAAAGTATGGTGCTTGAAAAACTCTTGAAAAACTCTTGGAAAACTCTTGGAAAACACTGAAAAATATAATTCCTTTAAATTTGAATTTCCTACCTCTCGGTATGAAAGGCCCTAAACACACTGGATATGTTAATGCATCTCCATCAATCCAATGATAAACCCGAGAACACTGACACTCTCTGAGCTTCAGTATGAACAACAACAGTTGAAGAGTAAAGCTCAGTGATAGCACTATGGCAGATGTTGTGAACAAAGGCTGTTTGGAAAAAGTTTCAGAAGTAAAATCTTTTGGGCATTTTATGTAATACCTTTCTTTTTCTGAGAACCTGAGAGTCCATGGCAAAAGTCAAGTGTGCAGCAGCATAATTAGATCACAGATAAGAGCAGACGTCTCAGAGAGAGTGATCAAGGTGTGCTCTTCACAAAGTCCCCCAGGTAATCTTATCAAGCGCACTATCTACCAATGATACAGGCCGAGCTGCATTATTGAGCTAAACAGCATGTTGCAACTTCAGAACATTGCTTGAAGAACAAATCAACACACTTAAAACAAAGATAGTTCCTCTACACAACGGATTAGACAAATACTGTACAATTCTCTTGATCTCGCATACATTTATGTTCTGCTGTTGGGTTTGACCAATATATAATCAATCTTCAGCACCTTTAAATGGTGCACTGTGACGCAGCTACGCTTACAAATGAAGCAAACAACAAAACAGATTGAGCCATATCTTGTCAGATGTACTGGTAGATTAGCCACATCACGAAGGAACTGATGCAACATATGATGTAATTATTATAAAATTTCCATTTTATCTTTTTAAAGCCCCAGGAAATAGACCAGCTTCTGCAGCTAATGGCTCCTAATAATAAATAGAAAAATAAATAATAAAAAAAGACATGTTTAAAGTTGAACCAGGATAAATTATCCAAACAGAGAGAACATGCAACCTCCTCTCAGTACGCTACAGTCGGACTGTGAGCGAATACTGCTGCTACGGCTGCGCTTCAAGTCTCAGCCAAACTTGGTTTTAGAACGTGACATTTACTCTATGTCTGAATAACTCGTGAATTAAGCATAAAAGAATAACATACAACATGCATGTTTCTAACTCTTGCGGTTTGCAAGTGAGGTATCGCTCAAAGCTTTTGCCTTTCCCGCCACACTTAGTCTCTCCTGGACTCTGGATGTTTCAGGCTCAACGTGACTATAAAAGATCTGTCCAAGGCTGTCCTGCAGTCTCGCTGAGTACTCGCCAACCCGAGAAGAGAGCTGAAAGAACCCATCATGGGACACTAACTCTACCTTCCTCTCCTCATATACACCTGTGAGTACCACACACAACGCGAGGACAATGGCAATTCTACCACTTTCATCATAAAAACTTAACACTTACTTCACGTACATTAAATATATTTAAAAGTTCTGTAATGGGTTCAAATCTTATAAATGCGCTTTAAATGGTTCCTCTGGAGTAAATTCACAACATGAAAGGAAAAATGTCTTAGAAATATATATCATTGAAACTTTAAGCAAGTAATGTAATTCAGCTTCATTTGTAAAGGGCAACAATGTACAATATTTTCATTGCATTTGTATCAGTGTTTATTAACTCAATGCTTATTGATTCTTGGAAAATTTTCTTAACACAATCATTTGAAATTTTCCACTTAAAAATGCATCAATTTTTGATGATAGATTACTTTTTAAATCTGGATTTAAAACTAGACCCAATAAACTAGGTTAGATCTCTAGAAGTTGTAGTCCTGTTTCAGCTGTATTCTGCTGTAGTCCTGTTACAGCTGTAGTCTTCTGGTGTAGTCCTGTTACAGCTGTAGACTGTTAGTGTAGTCCTGTTACAGCTGTAGTCTTCTGCTGTAGTCCTGTTACAGCTGTAGTCTGCTGCTGTAGTCCTGTTACAGCTGTAGTCTTCTGGTGTAGTCCTGTTACAGCTGTAGACTGTTAGTGTAGTCCTGTTACAGCTGTAGTCTGCTGCTGTAGTCCTGTTACAGCTGTAGTCCTGTTACAGCTGTAGTCTGCTGCTGTAGTCCTGTTACAGCTGTAGTCTTCTGCTGTAGTCCTGTTACAGCTGTAGTCTAGGTCCTGTTACAGCTGTAGTCTGCTGCTGTAGTCCTGTTACAGCTGTAGACTACTAGTGTAGTCCTGTTACATCTGTAGTAACAGGTAACAGTCCTGTTTCAGCTGTAGTCTTCTGCTGTAGTCCTGTTTCAGTTGTAGTCTTCTGCTTAGTCCTGTTTCAGTTGTAGTCTGCTGCTGTAGTCCTGTTACAGCTGTAGTCTTCTGCTGTAGTCCTGTTACAGCTGTAGTCTGCTGCTGTAGTCCTGTTACAGCTGTAGTCTGCTGCTGTAGTCCTGTTACAGCTGTAGTCTGCTTGCTGTAGTCCTGTTACAGCTGTAGTCCTGTTACAGCTGTAGTCCTGTTACAGCTGTAGTCTGCTGCTGTAGTCCTGTTACAGCTGTAGTCTGCTGCTGTAGTCCTGTTACAGCTGTAGTCCTGTTACAGCTGTAAGTCTGCTTGTGTCCTGTAGCTTGTTAGTCCTGTTACAGCTGTAGTCTGCTGCTGTAGTCCTGTTCGCTGTAGTCCTGTTACAGCTGTAGTCTGCTGCTGTAGTCCTGTTACAGCTGTAGACTACTTAGTGTAGTCCTGTTACATCTTGTAGTAACAGGTAACAGTCCTGTTTCAGCTGTTAGTTCTGCTGTAGTCCTGTTTCAGTTGTAGTCTTCTGCTGTAGTCTCTGTTAAGTTGTAGTCTGCTGCTGTAGTCCTGTTACAGCTGTAGTCTTCTGCTGTACGTCCCTGTTACAGCTGTAGTCTCTGTGCCTGTAGTCCTGTTACAGCTTAGTCTGCTGCTGTAGTCCTTTAACGCTGTATCTTACAGCTGTGTCATGACTGCTGTAGTCCTGTTACAGCTGTAGTCTGCTGCTGTAGTCCTGTTACAGCGTAGTCTGCTGCTGTAGTCCTGTTACAGCTGTAGTCCTGTTACAGCTGTAGTCTGCTGCTGTAGTCCTGTTACAGCTGTAGTCTGCCTGCTGCTAGTCCTGTTACAGCTGTAGTCCTGTTACACTGTAGTCTGCTGCTGTAGTCCTGTTACAGCTGTTCTGCTGCTGTAGTTTCTACTGTTTCACTGTACATTTCTACAGTTACAATTTACTGCAATAATTCTACTACTAATGTAGCAGACATGAAGGTATACGGTAATTGCAATTACATTAGGATAATATTTCTCTTTCTATAAAATTTTAAATGGTTTTTTCCTCACACAGTTGCCCAAGATGAAGAAACAACCTGCATGCGTAAGTCACACCACACTTACTATATATAAATATTGCAATTATTTCAAAATAGACAGTTACTGACTTGTGCTTGTGTTCAGTGGCCAAACGCTACAAGACCCTGCACAAGTACCAGTACCAGTATGAAGCTGAATCTCTGAACGCCATCAACGGAGCCTCCGCTCTCAAGAACGGACCCAAGGGATCATGCAAGGTAATAGTCCATCCAACACTGCCACACGTACACATGTGCAGCAGGAAAGTCCACTCTAACCTTCCCCTGGTGTGGTGTGGCAGGTTGAGATCGAATGCCCCAGACATGCAGCTTCATCGTGAGGACCAGCGGCTGCAGCCTGAGCGAGGTGGACTCTGTGGACGCAGATGGAAACACTGTGTTCAGGCCCGCCGCCAGCTCCGACGCCTTTGCTGCCGAGATGGAGAAGTACGACAGATACTTAAAATACAGAGAAATACAAATGGCACCTGTTAGAAATAGTAGCAGTAGTTGACAGAAAAGAGTTCACTAATATCAGCAATATGCTTATTCATTTGTCACAAAACGCTATTTTCTACTGTCTACATAGATACGCCCTGAAGGTCCAGGTGAACGAGAAGAACCAGATCAAGCTTTACCCCGAGGAAGGCGAGACCACCACCATCCTGAACATCAAGAGAGGCATTATCTCTGCCCTGGCTGCCCCCGGCCCTGAGGACAACCGATACACGGTACTACAAAATGTTTATACATGATTACTTTAGGTTAACAATTCAATAGGCACAACATACAGCAAAATAACAAAAAGAGTCTAATCTAACTGTCTTCCTGCCCCCTAAGCCCACCATCCACGGCCTGTGTAAGAACTCCTACAGTGTGTCCAGCCCCACTGAGATGACCATGACCAGAGATCTGTCCGGATGTGACCGCTTCGTGCCCCTCAGAGACCAGACCAGCCCTCTGGCTCTGATCACTGGACTGGTAAGAGCCTTGATTTACTATATCCATCCCTAATCAGGAACACTGGTTTGTCCAGTGGGATTAAATCAAATGACCAGGTTTCATTTCGACAGCAAAATTGAGAATTTAAATAAAATTATAAATATTTTTTAAAATATTGAGGATCCCAAAAACAAGATTATTCATCGGAAATGGCAAATCCTCTCACTGAATAATTTCATCATATCAGTCAAGACCAAGTAGTCTTGTTTTTTGTCAACAAAATGTAAACAAATATATGAAAATTGTGTTTGTATAGATTTTTCCCTTTAATTCAAAGACTTTCTACCATAATCATTTTTACAGTAAATTACATTTAATGAAAAGGTAACAAAGAAAACCCCTTTGTCGTTGCTCTCTCAGCACTACCCTCTGGCCCAGCTGGTGCGCAGCTCTCAGATCTGCAACTACAAGTTTGATGAAGAGAAGAACCACATCACGTCTGGAACCTGCACTGAGAAGCACATCCTCCTCCCCTTCTCCTCCCAGTACAGAACACCTTTTATCTTTTAGATGTATCACATATTTATTATTTATGAGGGAATTGAGTGTTACTGCTGTTGTTTAACTGTGGCTTCTCTTTAAACAGGGGAGAATATGGGAGACCACATTGGAAGCAATGATTTGATTGAGGTCGCCGCCCACAACGACAGAGTTTTTGACCTAGGTAGCTAGTGTTCTTTGAGTTCCTTGGGCTTTAATGTCGTTTTTAAACTGTCTTCTGCCTATTAGTATAAATGTACTCTAAATAGGCAGTCTAAGGTATTTGGTGAACAAAAAACATCATATTGGTTACAT
This sequence comes from Chaenogobius annularis, assembly GCA_015082035.1. NCBI lineage: Eukaryota > Metazoa > Chordata > Actinopteri > Gobiiformes > Gobiidae > Chaenogobius > Chaenogobius annularis. The sequence continues at coordinate 281,329 of BJKM01000430.1, read as the reverse complement.
TTATATAGCATTTATACCTCTGAATGTCGTCTACACCCTTGAATGCCTAAACTGAGCTACTGCTTCTCTTACTATAGATTAAGCTCATATATTGTGGTATGTTTCAGGCCCAATTGTGAAGGACTTGCACATTGACATGGTTGAGGACCGCACCATGACCCAGGACAAAGACACCGCTCTTGAACTTCTAAGGAAGCTAGCCACTCTGCCCGAGACCGAGGGAGAGACCAGAGCCCACCTGTTCCACAAGCTGGTGATGATGCTCAGAGGCATGAAGCAGGAAACTGTGCTCTCTGGACTGCCCGAAGCCCTAGTTATCTCCCCCATGCTCACCTACCAAGTCCTGGCCCAGTGCGGCACACCCGAGTGCAGCAGCGCCATCATGGAGCTCCTGAGAGGCCGCCCCAACAGCGGACCTGAGGTGGACGCCTTTGTCTATGCCATGGGTCTGGTGTCCAACCCCTCCCCTGTCCTCATCCGCGACATGCTGCAGATGGCCCAACAGAGACCCAGCAAACCCGTCATGTACGCCCTCAGCAACGTGGTCAACAGGTCAGTACACAAGTGGAAATACAGATCAGTTATTTGACTATCACTGTGCTTTAGGGGATGGTGTTTAGAAGCAGACGTATGTATAGTGCAAAAACAGAAACCGCAGATGCACTAGTTACTTCAATATGCAATTCCTCAAGTAGACATATTATGCATATGAACAATATTACAATATTTTACTGCTGCAACCTTGATAAGGGAGAAGATGAATAATAGTTCCACTAACTGGAATTTGTAGATTGCATTACCAGGAGGAAAAAGTAGCATTAGAAAAGGATCCATGATACTTAACTGTCTTGTCTTCCAGGTTCTACAAGGCCGAGGGTCAAATGGTGCCCGAAATCTTCTCCGTGTCTCGCTTCATGGCCGGTCTGATTGGAGACTGCTCTGGAGACAAGGACCAGATGTTCCTCACTCTCAGGGTACGCAGCCGGCAGCAAAAAAAAAGAAAGAAATATAAACATACAATTGTTTGGATTCATATTCATTCATTCATTTTGGTTCTATGGGTTCTTAAAAACAGAGAAATGAATGATATATTTTAGTGTTCAAAATGAGTAAATATTTATTCTTGCTGTGTTTGCAGGTGATTGGAAACATGGCCCCTGCTATGGCTAGTGCTGGCCCCGCTGTCAGAGGCGCTGTGCTGCAGTGTGTGAACAAACCCGAGGCCACTCCTGAGGTCCAGCAGGCCGCCATCCAGGTCTTCAGACTGGCCCCTGTGCCCGAGGAGGTGAGAAGCCCGTCATAGCACAGAAAACATTAGAAACTAGTAGCAGGAAAATACATGGGAATAGAAACGTGTGCACTGCTTAGTATAAATATAATAAACAAAATGCATGGTTAAATATATCCTTAAAAACCAACATAAAAGAAGATTCTAAAAAGAAAATAGTTAAATAAAAGCAAAATTTGCTCAGTGACACTACTATTATAAATACTTCTACAACTTTATTACTAACTGTACAGCTTCTACCGCTACTAAAGTTACTATTGCTAATTGTTCTGATTAATAAAGATAAAAACAAAAAAGCAAACCCCTAGATTCAATCTCATCAGAAATTTGGCCTTGGTTCGAATGGGATTGTTAGCAGGAAATATTTCTGTATTTTCAAGACTTAAAGGGTGTTGTTCAGTCATAATTTCTTACTTTACACTTTGTGGGTAATAGAGGTCAACTTTTTTCTATGTTTCTATTTGTACAGTTTGTCTACTACTACTAATAATAATAACTACCTACTTAATAACAGCTAAATCTGGCATAGAGCATATTTTTACTTGTCAAATAAAAATAGAAATAGGTCTTCTGACTCCATTTGTCCCTTTTCTCCTTCAGGGCAGAGAGATCCTCATGCAGGTTCTCTTGGACAGCTCAGCCCCCGTTCAGAAGAGGATTGCTGCGTACCTGGTTCTGATGAAGGACCCTCAGCCCAGTGAACTGGCCCAGCTCATGTCTGCTCTGTCTACCGAGCAGGACGCACAGCTCAAGAACTTCATCATCTCCCACATCAACAACATCGGAACCTCCACCGAGCCCGACACTCAGGAGTAAGAGCTGCTCCTCACGTTCAATACAGTATTTGTTCAACGCAACAAAGCATTATGAATACTTACATTTCTTTGTACTTAGTTATCAGAAAGCACCTAAAAATATGCTCTGTAAAATATGCAAACAATAGTCCATATTATTGACAAATAGGCCAGTCCAGTAATCGTTGAAATGTTATTGGATATTTGTAATCTGTTTGGATGTCAAAAGATAAGACCTGCTTATTTCTGCTGCTCAAAAAAGTCAAGTCAACTTATCTAAGCTAATCAAGTCATTCAATCTAAACTAGTTAAATATACAGCATCAAGATACATTTTCTAAATGTTTATAATCTTTTAAAATAATTCAAATCATCCCTATTCCCTAAGAAGTCAAATTATGTTTCAACAGCAAATGTAGCCCTGTCATGCCACAGTTCTGGAAAACGTAGACATTGTATTAAACAGAATTGTATTAGTAGTTACTATAAGAGGGGGGGGGAATATTTTTATCCTTACCATTGTTAGGTTGACTAATGCTTAATTTTATTTTCTCTTCTCCAGGCTGAGACAGAAGATCTTTGATGCCACCTCAGACAACAAGCTCGGACCCGTGGAGAACACCCTGAAGTTCTCCCGTAACCTGAAGATAGGCCTGATCCAGAGCAACATGATCTTTGAAGGAGCCAGTTACCTGCCCAAAGAAGTCATGCTGGAGATGACCCTCAAGGCTTTCGGCTTTGACCTGGAAATGATGGAGGTACGACATTCAAGTCAATAATGCACATTCAACATGAACTAAACCAGGATTAAACAGGTTTGAACAGAACTGAATCGGTTTTAATAGCAGGATAAACTCAGGGCTAAACTAAGCCTGAACCTAAACCAGGACTAAGTAGGGACAAACCCAGTTCTAAACCAAGACTGAAGGGTGTAGAATAAACCTGAACTAACCAGCTTTTAACCAGCATCCATCCAGGACAAAACCAGGTCTAAATCCAGAATAAACCAGAAATAAACCACGATTAAATCAAGTTCTAAACTAAGACTAAGATGTAGGTCTAAATCAGGTCTAAACCAGGTCTATTGTCCCAGTTCCTCATGGTATGTTGCTTACAGGTTGGTATGGAGGGTAAAGGATTCGAGCCCACCGTGGAGGCCCTGTTTGGAGAGAATGGCTTCTTCCCCGACACCACCCTGAAGACCATGTACTTTGTGTCTGACAACATGCCCCTCCAAGTGAGCCAGGTGCTCCGGAACGTGCTGCCCGCCATGAAGAGGGACCGCATGAAGAGACAGGTAACCCATCCAACAAGTCCTACAGGGAGAAATGAATGAAGAACCGCACCTGCTATGGTTTAGTTACTGTTTACAAAAATGGAATCATCAATAACCCGTATGTGTGTGGGACAAACACAATAATAACTAACAGAAACTAAGGGACACTGCATTATGATAACACAGTCAATCTTAATCAAATGACTACTCTTTTGCTGTACTTTGTAATGGCATACTAACATCTCCTTCTATCTCCAGACCTCTCAGAACCTGATGAAGGACATCGGACAGAACTTGAAGAAACTGCTGAATGAGCTGAAGACTTCCCAGGCACCTGAAGCCACTGTTTACCTGCGTCTCCTGGGCAACGAGCTGGGATACATGAAGACCAATGAGATGGAAGAGATGGCCTACTCCGCCGCCATGTTTGTGGAATCCATGCTCAAGATGTTCCCTGTGGATGTAGCAAAACCTGTTTACCTTATCAATCCTTTTTGCTTTTTTGACACTAAAATAGAACCACATGCCACTTTGAAACAGTTAAAATTGATTGTGAAAATAGCTTGAATTTGAATAGACAGAAGTTACTGTCAGGGTAACTATGTGATTTACCTATTGCCTAACTTAATTATAAGAAAATAAAGCTTTATAAATAAAGTTTTACCGATAATTCCGTCCTATAGAGTTTAAAATAATTGTGTTTCTAATGATGAAATTGATAGCCTCCTCATATAGTGATTTAACCACAATTATTTTCTTCGTGGTACTACACGCTTTATTTACTTACAAACATAATCTAAATATTTGTCCAATAATAAGCTCATGTCTTATAATACATGTTGTTTATATCACTGCAGGTTGTAAAGGCCCTGACCACAATGACCGACACCTCTCTGTACGCTCACTACATCTTCATGGACAACGAGTTCTTCCTGCCCACACTGACCGGTGTGCCACTGAGGATTGCCCTGTCTGGAACCTTCGCCCCTGGCTTCAAGGGAGGACTCAAGATCTCTCCTCAGATGGTGAGAACCCTCATTTACAACTCATTTACTTAAGCTACTCTTTAAATGAGAACACAATATTTTAGATCTCAGTGACCAAGTAGCCTGCTTAATACCTACATGAAGTGATGTTGTTAGCAGTAGAAATATGTATTAATATTAGTAGTCTTTGCGCAGTGACAAAATGAACCACTTCAAACCAAGTGCATTACTTACTAAATGTCTTCTGTCTTTGTCGCCAGAATGAGGTAGCCTTCATGCCCTCTGCTGGTATCGAGTTTGTGACCCAGGTGGGCACCCACATCCCTGAATATGTGGACTCTGGTCTGGAGATGCACACAAACATCTTCCACGAGTCTGGACTGAGCGCCAAAGTGATCATCGAGAGAGGCCAGGTTCAGCTGAGACTGCCCGCACCCCAGAGCGCAACCAAGCTCATCCACATCACGTAAGGCCTCAAAAACATGGTACTTAGGGGTGGGCAATTTAGGTCTTCATCTTTGGGGATTCTCCCTCTAACTACAAACATATCTTTAAAAAAAAAAAAAAAAAAGTGCATACATCTTGCTTTCTAAAAAACAATATTTTACTGATCTGGTGAAGGTTGTTAAGACATTCACGGTCAGCAGTTCTGCTGGAATCTTATTCCACTGTTGAACGACCCGAAACGAGATAGCAGACTGGGCAATTGCTGTTCTACGTTTAGGGATGTTACACTGCCCTCTGGTGGTACTTCTGGTTACTGTGGCAGCTGTATCAGCTGACAAAAGGATGAAATCCTTGAGTGGAGAGTTGTGGGGCTAGATTGTGGACAATCTTGAAGACCAATAAGACATGCATTAGAAAATTATCAAAGTTAAGCATTTTATATCTGTCCAATACATTATAATGATGGTATAGTTGACTCTTTTGTCTAGTATTTTAGCGTGTTTTTAAATCAGCTCTAATGACGTTAGATTAGTTTGTTTCTTGAGGCCAACAGGTAATGTAGTAAGAGAGGTGCAACAAAAACATTGAATTGAGGAATATTTTGGCTGCCACAGTTCAGAGTGAGTTTCTTATACATTTAAAAGTAGCAAAGTTAAACTTTAATGTTAATGTTATCTTTTTACATGCTTTCTTGAGTTGAGGGAGGAGACATGCATAAGGGCCAGATATTTATATTCTGTTACAGTTTTGAGTGGTTTCTCATCTTCGATTATAGTGGGGTCCACACAGTACAATAAAACATTTGCATATCAATTTCTAAATGATCCTGTGTAGACTATATACAAACCTCAATACTATACTCAGTATCTCAATGACAGTGTTTAAGAGTAAGTCAATTCAAGCTGTATGAACATGTTTTTGAAGTTTTTTTTATTTTTTTTTACTTTTAGGAACAGCCTGGTGGCCCGATCTGGAGCTGAGACCATGATCATCCCTACGAACCCCATGGACACTGTCAGCGTGGATGAATGCACACCCTTCTTCTCTGGAATGAAATACTGCTACACCCTGAAGTACAATGACGCCTGGAACATGGAGAGGACGCCCTACTTTCCCTTCACCGGAGACAGCAAGTGAGTGAGACAACATGCAGGAACCATGAAGTCAGAATGTTAAGTGCCATTTTTGGGGGTCTTAAATGGTGATAACGATTGGATATTCCCCAGGTTTGCTATGGAGCTGATGCCAACTGGCGACGTAGCCGAGTACACGGCCACTCTGGCCTACGAACTGCTGCGCGAGGGAGAGGAGGGAAAGCAGAAGGTCGACGCATTCAAGTTCATCCTCAGAGCTGAAGGTACCACCTGCGTTACAATCATATGAAAAAGAGACTGAGACAGTGATGCTGACTATTTCTAAGTAATTGGAGAAATCAAAGTAATACAAAATACACTACATCATTGTTAGTAAAGGTAATGAAAATAACTTTGCTTAACACACTGTAGACAGTAACACAATTACCTGAACTGCATAAGCTGCTACTGACTTCTACTAGTACAGGTTCTAGTATTGAGCCTACATCAATTCAATTTGAAAACCTCAGTATCACATCCTGGACCAAACGAGGACAAGTGTGAATGCACCTTTACAGCAAGTTCTTAATATCTTTCAGATTATTGACAATATCCAACCTTTTTGTCCACAGGAGTTGAGCCCACAGAGGCACGCGCCATGCTCAAGTACAACCGCAGAAGGAATGTGGTGACAGCTGAGGTTCTGATCCCAGACTACGATGTGGAGGCCGGACTCAGGCTGGGCATTGTGGACGGAAACACCAAGGGTAAAGGGACCCACTCCATCTCCCTGGACCTCATCAACAAGAATATTCCACAAGTGTCTCTGGTTGGCCGCGCCAAGTAAGGCATCATTTTTTGTATCTGTTTAACTTTTTCTACCAATTATAAACATTGACTTACCAGATCCTTGTTTCTCAACTCAAGAACTAAACGAACTGTACTACTCCATGAAGCATATGAATATTAAAGGGGGACTATGTAACTTTTCTGGTGTGGGGTCCATCACCTGCTTGTCTCCATGGATATGTTATTGGAACGTTCTACAGTATGGCATTAAACTTATCAGTCTCCATGGAGACAAGCAGGTGACACCACCAGGCTAAGTGCAAGTGGCTCACAGTAAGAAAGTATGTTTTTCGGGGTATTTTTGACCAATAAAACATGTACAATAGAATAAATGCAAGATACCATAGATTCAATCCCTAAGGAGACACGCATTTAGTGAATACTCCACTACAAAAAGCAACATAGTGCACCTTTACACATAAATTAAAAACATTAAAGACATTGTACTGGTCAATATGGTAAAAAACAAACAAACATGTTTGTGTTATTGGAATACTATTTTCAAGTCTTAATCAATATGGCTTTCAATCTTAATTTCATCAACAAACAATAGCCACATTTATTCCTCCGAAATCTGAACTCTGCTCCAAAGAACATGCTACTATAACTACACTTTTAGATTCATGAACCACTCTTCCTATGTTTTCCAAAAGAAAAATAGAGTCCATGCATTTAACCTTAAAAATGTGCTGTTTTGTGTCCCAGGCTGAGGGAGATGAAGGAAGGCATGCTCCAGGTTCAGATGCTGGTCCCAGTCCTGAGCACTGATGCCACCTTCACCGCCAACCTCAAGCGTGATGAGGAGATTGAAGTGGAGCTCAAGAGCGACATCAAGGTCATGGAGGCCACATCCGAGCAGACAATTGCACTTAAATACGGTAAATGGTCAAAAACAACATTAAAGATTAAACCCATTTTAGAACTGCAAGATAATACTAAAGAAGTTATGCCCGCACCAAAGCAAGACCAAGTCAGGAATAAAAATCTCCAAATATCGAAATAAAGAAAATTTGGCGGCCCATTAGCACTCAACGGTGACCAAATGACTTTGGAATAACTTTTTGACATCATTGTTTGTAGATGGCAGTAAGATCGAAGCTGAGTTCAAGTCTGACATGAACGCTGAGACCGCTAACCTTCCCATCGGCGCGATGATGGCCAGTTATGGAGAGCAGATCCTGGACACTCAGGTTGGAGAGACCGACATGAAGGTCCGCCACATCTTCACCAAACTTGTGGAGGTATGATAAGAAAATAAGTAAGCTATACGTACATATGGTTATTTTGGTTTTAAACTAATTTGCCAATGTTACAGGCTTCCAACAACTACATGGAGAAGTACAGCACTGATCTCCCATACATCCAGAACTTTAGAATGCCTGACATGCCTGAGATGACCTTCCCCGAGAAACTCTTCCTCAACACGTAAGAAGATATATTCATTTATTATTTTACTATTACAGCACTCACTTCTTAGTATTTTATAAATAAATTTGTTCATATTTTATAACGATTCATTACTGACGAATTACTGAAATATTGCATCTAAGTAATCTAAGACATCTAACTTATGTCAAAACTAGTCTAATAATTCTTAATCGTATGGCATATTTTTATTTGAATAAGGACAGTGTACAATGAACGTTGACCAAAAAAGGAAAGATGCATTGTATTAGGAAAATTGCAATTTTACTAAATTGTTCATTCCAATTTTTTTAGCCATGTATTTTTGTATTATTATTCTTGCTGTGGCACTGATTTAATTGTTCATTTTAGTAACTTAACTTTTATTTTGTTTATTTTTGAAAACTATTCTTCTGCTGGTTAGCTTGAGGATGAATAAAAGAGATTCTGAGTCTGATAGAACAATATAGCTCAAAAAACATTAAACCCACAAACTGTTTTCTTCCTTGCAGTGAGACCAAGGCAGTCTACTACTTCAACAACGAGCGCTGGTCTGTGTATATCCCCGTACCATTCGGAGGAAAATCCACAAACGACTTCAAGTTCCCCGAAGTCCTGAACACACCCCAGTTCTCCGTACCTCAGATCGGCCTGGAGATTGTGTCCATGGAGATCCCAGTCCCTGAGCTCTTTGTCCCAGAGGGCTTCACTCTCTATGTCCCTCTCTTTGGCAAAGCGGAGATTTCCGCCATCTTGAAGAGCAACCTCTATGACATGGAGGCTACTATGGCTACCGGAAAAGATGTTGTGGAGACACCAAGCTACTCTGCTACAATCGCTGTGACAGGAACCTCTCCAATTGACATCCTCTCCGTAAAGTTTGAAGGTAGTTAACAGAAAATTAATCAATACAATTTTGTCTTTTTATCTTAGCCCAGCATAGCAAACCATAGAAATACATTTGAATAGCCCTGAACCCCATACATCAAAATATAAATTTAGATTTGTAGTATCTGGTATTGTGGAAGATACTTCATAAAATTTTGTTTAAACTTATTAAACTTTCAAAATAATGTAATTAAATGTTTTATTTTTGTCTGTTCCTCTAAGGCTCTGGTATGGTCGTTACTGCTGATGTCCTGAAGGCCCAAGTTAAGGGATCTTTCATGCACAAGTTCCTTGAGGCCAATGTGAATATTGTTGAGGAGGCAAGTCTGGCTGACAAACTCAACTACAGATGTAACAGCAAGATTGATGCCACCAGCCCCTTAGGAGTCAATGTGGCTGTTGAGCACAATAGTGTTGCTGGACTGAACACCGAGAAACTCACCATTGACAGCAACTTCAATGGTATGCTCAAGGCTGGCCCCGTCTACGGCAAGGCAAGCTCATACCAGTCCACCAGCATTGCTCCATTCACCCCCCAAGCTAAGATCGAATCCACAGTTGAGATTGATTCCACTTTCTTCAAGGCCCAGAACACCTTCAACGGAGAGCTTCTCGACGGCACCATCTCAGTGCTGTCTAACACTAATGCTTTTGATGGTACCGTGGTGCATATCGCTTCTGTCGACTTCAGAGACCAGAAACTGACAATCAAATCTGATGCCAACACTGAAGTCATCGGTCTGAAGATGAAGAACCAAATTGAGGCTGCTGCTGGTGCTGGGGAGGTTGTGATGAGAATGGAGACAAACTCTGACTATGCTGAGAACCGTGTGTACTCCCTGATGACCGCCACACTGAACACTGAAGGTCTGGCTATGAACAGTGATGCCACCCTCAAGCTCCTGAACAATGAGGCAATCCACAAGGCTAACATAAAATTAACCCAGGAAGGCCTAGTTGTCAGCGGAACCAACACCCTCCAGAGCCCACTGTCTCTTGAGAACACCTTCGACAGTGTAGTTGACACCTCCAAAGCTACCCTTTCCTTCACCAACAAAGCTGCACTATATGGCTTGAAGGCTGACAATACTAACTCCTTGACCCTTACTCTGTCCAGCATTGAATTCACCTCAGTGGCTGAAGCTATGGCAGGCCAATATGCTACGTATATTCACGATATTGCCTACAATATGAAACCATACATTGTTTCTGCAAATGTCAACAACAACTTGAAACTCCTGTCAGCTAACTTTATAAATGAGGCCCAGCTTCAGGCAGAGCTGTACAAGATTGATTTGACTGGAAGTGTAAAGGCCATTTTTGGTGAGGAAGAGATCAAGCACATCTATCAGATTAATTACAATGATATGACCGCAAATGCTAAATGCAGCACCACGGGCAAAGTGTTTGGTACCCACATGAACCACAACACCGAGCTTGAGGTTATTGGCCTGGCTGCCCGTTTCTCCAACGATGCACGCTTCAACTCCCAACCAATGCGCTTTGACCACACCATCCGCTGCAGCGTTGTTCCCTTCGACTTCAACCTTGATGCCATCTTTAACGCTGATGGTGACCTGATCCTCTATGGAAAGCACTCTGCTCAGCTCTACGGCAAGTTCCTTGTCAAAGCTCAGCCTCTTGCCTTTGCCAGCACCCAGGAATGGAGAGCTTCAATGACCCAGGCCCTTGACAATGGCATGGCACTTGAGACCACCTTTGACAACAAGATGGACACTGCTCTGTCCCTGGAGGAACAGAAAACTAGTTTTAGAATGAAGTCCAAGATGAACAACCATGCATTCAACCAGGACATGAGCCTGTACAACACAGCAGAGAGGATGGGAGTCGAGATGTCCAATGCCTTGCTCACAAACCTTCTCAATCAGGATAATGCAGAGAACCAAGAGTTTGCCATCTCTGGCTTTGTGAAGTATGACAAAAACACCAACATGCAAGTCATCCACCTTCCTCTCATGGAATACTTCCCAGTTGTTATAGAAAATCTCAAGGATGCCTTCGTCTACGTGGCAGAAGGAGTCCTGAACTTCATAAACAACGAGGAGGTTCGTGCAAAACTAGAAGCCATTCCTCAGCATATCAGCAACTTCATTGTTCAGCTGAACCTTGAAGAGAAGATTAACGGGCTCAAGCAATTCTTAGTGACCTCACTCACGAGTATGCAGTCTCTATGGAAGATGTTGAAGGCTTTTTGAGAAATCTGAACGAGACAGTGAGAAAAGTGCTTGCCGATGTCAGCTCCTACGTGATTCAGTTTGTTGCCAAGATGAAAGAGATTATGGCGAACATGACCTTGCCTGACACCATCGTACAGAAGATTCAGGAGCAGCTATTGGCCATTGATGAGGCATATGAAATCAGGCCTATGATTGACTATGTGCTTGAAACCATAACCGAGATGATCCAGCAGTTCAACATGGAAAAACTCAGAGGAAGCGTACTTGAGATTCTCATCGACCTTGATAACCAATTAGATATAAAAAAAACAGTGACATCGTTCTTGGACAAATTGAAGAGCATGGTTCAGCAATTCGACATCCAGCTGATCTCCAAGGAGTTTAACAAGATCTTTAACAGCATTAACATCAGATTTATCATTGATGAATTTATGAGGGTGATCCCCACTGAGATGTTCAACGACGCTACTGATTATGCCTGGAAAGTTGTGCAAGACTTGGACATTGTCAGCAAATTCAATGCCTTCTACTCTAAAGTACGAGAACTGCTTGTGCAATTTGAGGTTGACAAGAAGGTACAGGTTCTTATGGAAAAAACTATTGAGCTCATCAAACAACTAAAAATTGAGGAAACTATCTCTGCTGTTGTTCAAATGGCAAAAAATTCTGACATTCCAACTGGAGTTATGCAAGCTGCCCAGAGCACAATTGAATACATCAAAACTACTGAGATGAAGGACATTATTGCAAACCTGAATGCCCTCATTGAAAGCCTGGTTCAAAAACTGAACTCTATGGAGTACAATGAGTTGGTGAACAACCTCAACCAGCTTATTGCGCAGTACACAGTTTACATCAATGATGCTATCAAGACACTAGAAATCCCAGAGAAACTTCAGAGGATGAAGGACTTTGCCAACTATGTTTTCTCAGCTGTTAGAGACATCACTGCACGCCTAAGAGAAGTCAAGATTTCAGAAATTCTCAAATCTGTTCAAGACATGGCACTCCAAGTTGTTGATTACAGCAAGACGTTGGTTGACTATGTGAAGCAAACAATTGAAGATCTGAATATCCAAGATCACTTCAAATTTGTGAGCCAAATCTACAAGGAAGTCATTAGAATGAGTAACAGGATGTTCATCAAGACTGTTAACTTCATCAAGAAATATGTTCCAGACCAAATGTTCTTAGAAGATGTGAAACAAATGTTCTCTGGCATAATGGCTGAATTGACGCTGGCAGAGCTGAATACTCCATCATTCATCGTGCCTTTAACTGATTTAGAAGTGCCTACCATGAAGTTCAAACTGGCCAATCTAGAGGAACTTGAGATCCCAACCAAGATTGATATTCCTGAGTTTACAATCTTGAGCAAGTACACTGTTCCTGCCACCACAATTGCCTTCGCTGACATCAAGCAGAAGATCTTCGAGTTGATTGATTACATCATGAACTTCAGCTTTAAGATTGTGGATGTGGGTGCTTTGTTTGGAGACCAGAGCTTTAACTTCCTCCCCCTTATGCCAGAGATTGCTTTCCCAGAATTTACTCTCTCTGAAATCTCCTTCCCTGCCATCCCAGAGGTGCCGGTGGAGAAGTTAGTCAAGTCGCTGCAAGTTCCTGAGATCAAACTGCCAACCATCCCAAGCGAAATTGCAATCCCAAGCTTTGGCAAACTCTACGGGGAGTTCAGAGTACAGACTCCAATGTACACCACCAAGACAACTGCTGAGTTGCAAAACTCCACCGAAAATGAGCAGACTCCTCAGATGACTGCCTTCATCATCTCCCAGGGTGTGTCACCAGCTTATGACATCTTTAACTACAAGATTGATTCCACTGCTCGACTTGCAATCCCCAAGATGAGCCGTGTTGTCATTGGCGAAACGGTGAAATTTGAACATGTTGCTCTTGAGTTGATCATCAGGGATCTCTGAATTTCTATGGCAAATCTGCACAAGCCCAGGCAAAGACAACAGTGAAGGTTACAACTAAACCATACACCAGTGAGTTCATGAATACTGGCTTTATTGCACTTGAAGATGGCATGTCTGCTTCTCTTGAGACCACCTTCAATCACATCATTGATATCCCTGAATTCAATGTCAAAATGGAAGCCAACGCAGCTCAAAAGGCAATTGCCCGTCTTGATGGCCTGAAGCTCACCCTTACAGTTGACAACACAGGTAAAACTGGCTACAATGGTGAGGAGGGTAATCACAAGAGCAACCTCGACTTCACATTTACTCCCAGCATGATCACCCTGACCTTTAATGGTGACACTGATTCAGCCATCCTCAAGATGAAGCAGGTGATGAATGCTGAAGCTGGCCCTCTTAGTTATGTCAAATTCAACATCCGCAATGAGGCTGAGACACCCTTCCTCAAGTCCAGTGAGATTGTAGCAGTTGGACAGGCTAACCTCTTTGACATGAAGGTTGATATCACTGCCAACCACAACTCAGAACTGGTTGGTCCAGTACAAGGCAACATTGTTAATGATTTCAAATATCTGATCAGCCCGAGAGAATTCGCTTTTGAACTGAAGAACAAGGGTGCCAACAGAGTTAACTTCCTTGGATCTCTGATAGCCAAGTTGGATGCTCAAAGCGAAATGTCTGCCTACCTGAACCCTGAAATGCAGAAGATCAACTCATTCAACATGGTACGGTTCAACAAGAATATGGTCTTCTACAACATCACCGTGGACAACAGTGAGAAGGAAACTGCAGTCATTCTTGGCGTTGATGGACAGGCCAACCTTGACTTTCTGACCTCACCCATCAGCATCCCAGAGATTGAGCTTCCATTTGTTGACTTCCGCACCCCAGAAGTTAGCAACCTCAATTTGTATGAACAGACAATCTTGAAGGACATCTTGACCACTACTGAGCAGTCTGTGAGCCTTGATGCTAAAGTTGCCTACCAGAAAAGCATGGCTCCTCGACTTTTGGATATCATGGGGCTGATTCAGGTTCCAGATCTTGGCAACCTTGTCACCGAATTGACCTTTAAATCGGCCATCATCAATCTTAACATCAATACTTTTCTGGAGACCGAAGATGACATTGTTTTCCGCCTGGGAGCTACCACCGCATCTGTATGTGACAGTCTGAAAGCTAAACTCGACGGTACAACCAGTCTGACCACCAGAAGAGGAATTAAGCTGGCCAACTCTCTCTCTTTGGAGAATAAGCACATTGAAGGCACACATGACAGCACCGTTAGTGTTGGCACTGAGACCTATGAAACCATCGTTTCTGTTGCAACAGTTGGAAAAGTTGCTCTGCCTATTCTTAACATGGAAATCAACCAGAACTTGGTCGCAGACAACAAAGTAAAAACCAATGCTGCTTCCACCTTCAGGTTGAATGCTCAGCTCAATATCCCCAGATTTAATGCTGTTGTCAAGGCTGAGGCAGATCACAGCACCAAGATGGAAGGTACTTTTGAATACCTGTCAATGGAGACCACCAACAGGGCCAACATGGACGGAACCATCCTGGAGGATTATATGGTTTTGGGAATGCTGGACAATGACCTGAACTTCTATCTGAACAAAGATGGTCTTCGCTCCAACACAAAGGTCATCGCTGATACCAAGCTGAACCAGGGCACAAACAAGATCTTTGCTGCTGATGTAAATGAGAATCTTGAAATTGAAGCTTCTCTTAGCCGTGTCTATGCTGTTCTGAAATACACTGGAAACAATGAGGCCAACTTGTTTAACTTTAACACCAAAGGACGCCATGTTGCCCAGGGAACCATTGACTTTGCTCCCATCTCTTCCCTGACTGCTGACATTGAAATTAACCTCTCTCAGCCCACAAACTTTGGTGCTCTTACAATCTATGAGAAGGCAACAGCTGACTTGACTGCTGACAAGCTGAAGGCTGCATCTACCAGCAAGTTTGTGAGCCCGGTATACACAACTAACTTGGTGGTTGAAGCTGAAGGAGATTACCCTGTCCTGAAAGTCATTGTCAAGTCCTCTGCCACCTCTCCTCTGAACCTCTTGGAGTATGACATGGAGTGTAAGTTTGCACACACTGTTAAAGAAATATTAATTTTTTGCACTGGATGACTAATCTTCCATTTGTATTTTTGCAGCTTCTTCAACCACAAGCTATGAAAATGATGCCCTGAACATGAACAACAAGGTTGTGCTGACCAATGCTGCCATGACAATGGATGTCACCCATGTAATTACTCAGGCTTTGAGGTAACTTTCCTTTAAGATCCTTATTATTTCTTTTATAAAATTATAATTACTGAAAATGTTTCTTATTTTCTGAATTTTCAGGAAAAAACGCCAAGCGGACGACAGGTAAATATCTACATTTTGTTTTTTTGTTTACGTAGTTTGTAAATCCTTGGAAGATTATTAACTAGGTACAAAATAGTTCTCACAAATTCCTAAACAATGAAAAACTATTATCACCTTACCGTATTTTGCTGTATTTTCCTTTAATTGTTAATATACGGTTCAATTAAATTTCTTTTTTTTTTTTAACACCCACTATCACAACAACGGTTGCCTCGTAGGGCAACAGTGAGCAAATTAGCAAATTCATTAGCAGATCGACTGGGGAGCCTGAAGCACTCAGGAAAAGAGATGGTGGTTCATCTAGCAAGACAGTTCATCCAGGCAGATGAAGAACCGTCCATCTGGAGTAGAGACTGTTCCTCCAGGCATTTGAGGAGCATCTGGTCACAAGATTAATTTGATGAAATATTTGTTTTACAGCTTGTCTCGCCACACTTTGAACATGGACGTCAACAGTCCGACCTTCACTGACATGAACTTCCGCTATGCTGCTGGCAGAAACGGCATCAGTGCCTCTCTGTCCTCTCCATCTGCTGGATTCCTGGGTCTGCAGGTCAACGGCAAAATCCCAACTCAGATGACCGGAAGACTCTACGGACGCTACCCAGTAATTAGCTTTTAAGTATTCAAAAGTACATATGTTCCATTAAAGATGTAAACACAAATCATTTATAAGATACACAATCTTAGTCTCAGTTGAATTAAATATAGATAAAATCAGGCCACACAAGTCAGAACTACTGACTTAAAATAAATAGTAAAAGTTTAGATTGTGTAATGATTCTTTATTATTCTCTTTCCCAGTCTTCCCCAGAAGATGATGTTGACATCTTGGTGCTGCGGTCATCTCCTAAAGACAGTGATAAGATGACTCTGCAAGTGGCTTATAACATGGAGGCCCCCAAAGCCATGCTGTATGAGTTCAAGGCCAAGATCCCCGCAATCTTGTTTTCTCTGAGAACCTTTATTGACAACAACCTACTGACGAGCAACGTGCTGGAGTGGGGAAACGCCATTGCGACTCGAATCAATGAGGCCTACAATGCTGCCATCAACTACGACGACCAGCTCAGCCAGCTCTCCGTATTTTTCCGCAACTTTATTGTTGAGTTCCAGAAAAATGTCCAAGCTTTCCTGGATGCTGCCATCAAAGTGCTCAGGGAGACCCAGTTCCGACTTCCTGGTTCTGAAGAAATGACCACTCTGCCTGTAGTCCTGAAGGAGCTGACCACCAGCATTGCTAATGTTCTCCGCAACACAATCCAAATTGTGTATGACAACATGGAGTACTACTACAACACTTTTGTGGACACCTTTAGCACCGTGGAGCTCCGCATGCCAGTTGGAGATGTAATGACCGTCGGTCAGATCATCGACAATGTCAAATCAACTTGCAAAAGCATCTTTGAGCAAATGGTGGACTTTGTGAACAACATGGAGAGCCTGGATACTATGCTGGTCAAGATCAGTGAAACCTTGAAAGCAGTTGTAGACAAAACCCAAGATTTTGTCGACTCCATCAAGTCCGACTACCTGGATGCTGTTTTGGCCAATGTGAATGAGGTGTACAGATGGATGGTGACCGCTGTCAAGGACATTGCAGACCGGCTGTCCACCTTGAAAACAGAAGATCTTAACGGTGTCTTTGAGTATGTTGTAGATAGGTTTATTTACGTTGTCGACCAATTCAATGTGACAGTCAACGGTGCCTTGCAGCAGGTGTCAGAGGAGGCTCAGCAATATGTAAAAGCCAGCGACGGCAGACTGGAGGTTGAGCTGCCATTCCCCTTCCTTCAGTGAGGATCCTAAACAAACACTACCACCACACCTAAAGCAGGAATAATGAACTCTTTGCTCTTTATTTATGAAAATGTTAACGCTACATCATTTACTATGTGAAGCATTGCAAATATATACCACTTTACTATCACTGTGCAATGTATGAAGAGCATTAATAAAAACATTAACTTAACTTGTTCCTGTCAGACTATTCTTTTTGGGCCCGTTTTTTTGTTGACCTTTAGGCATAACAATACTATTTTGTGGGAAGGTTACGGGGTTTTTTTTTAAGCACAGGCAAAACACAGTAACCAACAGTATACATGGGAGAAATTTGGAGTATTCTTATTATTATTTATTTATTCCCTTATAATGCATGTTTTGGTGTGGTTGAAGGGTGAACAGAAAGACAGAGAAAGAAGGGAAGAATTCAATGCAAGAAAACGTAGGAACTTCTCAGCACACGTTCAAAATTGCTATTCTCTGCATACATCCAAAGAAATTGCTATAACGACAATAGGACGCTATGCCACTTATAAGTAGTAAAATGTAGTTACATTTCACACACAGAGATATGTTTATTTTTATTTTATTTTATAGGTTATTATTTAATTTTGTTTAGGCTTGAAGAAGAGATAATTATAAATAATTATAAAAACTCAAGTAGCAGTGTTTTCAGTTAATAGAGAAGACTGTGGCTCACATCCTTTTGGTTTAGACCAGACGTGGGAAGAATAGCCAAAAAGTCTAGTCTGTTACTTCACAATAATGTTACTCAAGCAGTAGAAAGTAGAAATAGCAAGTCATGGTCAAAGAAATTACTCAAATGAGAGTAACAAAATATTTGGGAAAACAACTGCTCAAGTAATGTGTTTACTGTTAATTGCTGGTCAATTAGTCTTCATAGAACACAATTTATTTGGTGTGTTTATTTTATTTCCAGACAGGAGTCTATTTTTATGAAGCTTCCGATGAGGAATTAATTAATTAATTTAGATAATTGATGAGAATGTCTCAATATTTGTTGAGTAGTGCCTACACACTCACAACGCTCTGTGTGTTCTGCTTTCACTTGAATCCCAATATCTTTACCCCTTTTGCCCATCGTCTTAGAAGACCACACACCTCTTGTATGCTTGTTGTAAATGACAAAAATAAGCACAGAATAAATCACGGGCAGTTTTTGGGCTAAGGGATAGGGGCTCAATAAGTACATGAGGGACTGGGTCCGCCCCCCCAAAAAGTTACCAGGATTAAATCTTGAAAATACAGTAGGTAAGAGCCTCCTACTGGATAATTGCTGCATGAGTGATGATCTTTCAGCTGCAAAACGGTATTTAAACCCAACTGATGCAGTGATTGGCTTGTCATTTCTGAAACAATCATGTGGAAAGACCGTGGTCATGGAAAAGATGTCAGTATGTTTGATAAGTCAAACCATTGCATCAGCAGAGAAAACACTCAAGAGAAGCAAAAATTATCTACTCCAATCTGAACCCCAGTGAGGGTCTTTAAAAAGAGCTGGAGAATGCTTTGTGCAGTGGTCACCCTCTCCCATCATCAATACAGGATCTTAGAAAAAATAATACATAATTAAAAAAAGTAATAATATTAATATTAATATTAATAATATTATCAATAATAATAATAATAATAATAATAATAATAATACCATACTGGAATGAAATGTTTTTTTTTTGGCATAAGCAGCAGCAGTGCCACTCATGGTCAAGCATATGCCTGCTGTGTGGGGAAGACAATAGTATCGTGAGTTCGACTCCGGCTCTTGACACATTGTTGAATGTCATTCCCCTGTCTCATTCTCATTTCAGACGACACTGTCCTGCCAAATTAAGCCTACGCGTAGTGTATAAACATTCATAAAAAAGGGATATATTTGAAAGCAAAGTGAAGTGTTTAAAGGGTGTGTATGTATGGACTAAAATAACATGATGATATTTGCAGCCCAATGTACCGACATACCAGAGGGGCAACAGACTAAACATGCATGTTCTCCTTCACTGTGGGTCTACCCGAGATTTCTACTTTTCCTCAAAGGGTTTTGTAATTTTTCCTTGACGAAAAGGAGGGTATAATGACAGGGGATGATGGGACAATCATCCTCTTTTGAAAGAGGAGTGAGACATCTGATCTGAAGACAAGTGTGCAGGATCAGAGCAACATAGTATATAATTAATGAATAAATAAAAAAGATGATGATGCGCACAACTCAAATTGAGACTCAAAGAATTGTATAGCACTCACAACAAATCAACTAACATGACTGTGTCTGTGACCAAAGGAACTGAGGGAAAGGAAGACTCCACACAAGACCACGTGGACCGAAGAGCAGAACAGGGCACAAACCAGCTACTAAAGGCTGGCCCAAGAACACATTTTAGAGGTAAAAGCACATTTATCCAACCCCACAAAAGAAATGCCTCAATAGACACGTACTGCAGAATAGTGGAACATGATGTGTCATAGCTATTGATTAATAAGCAACAATATAGAGTGACATCCAATCTAACAAAAGAACAACTGGAATTAAACTTGATCAAAAAGGACAGCTCTTTAGTCATCAAGACTATGGACAAAGGTGCCGCCATAGTAATCATGGATCGCAGTGCTTATACAAAACAGGTACAAACATAACTTAATAATGCAACCTTTTACAGAAAACTTGACCACCACCCCACCCAAGACTTAAGCAATGCATCCAAAATAAATTGAACCATCTTTTAACAGATGGCGACATAACTAATGCAGAGCACGTTGTATGACAGTAGACTGTCAAATCACACCAGTCCTGTAATCTTGTGGACCTCATCGAAATCAGATCAGAATCAGAATCAGAAAGGTTTATTGCCATTGTCAATGAACAAAATTCACAAACATATGAACTTGTCTGGCTAAGGTGCAACATAAAACACTTGAACAACATATATAAAAACAACAATTTATTACTATAGTATAAAACAAAAATAGGCTTTTATGTACACAAGAATACAGTTAAATTACAGTTATGAGTGCAGAGAGTGACAGTGCAGTGAGTGATTGATTAATTGTAGTTAAAGTGGCAGGTGTTTAGAAGTGTTCATGAGTCCAACGGCAGAGGGAAAGAAACTATTCTTGTGGCGGGAGGTTCTGGTCCGGATGGACCGTAGCCTCCTGCCTGAGGGGAAGTGGTTCAAATAGACCATGTCCAGGGTGAGAAGGATCGCTGTGATCCGACCTGCTCGTCCAGAGCCCTGGAGACGTACAGGTCCTGCAGAGATGGAAGTCTGCAGCCGATCACCTTCTCAGAAGACATGCTGTACTCTCTGTTTGTCCCTGTCTGTGGGCTCCAGGTACCACACGGTGATGGAAGGAGGTGAGGATGAACCAATGATAGAATCATCTTCTGCACTGGCAGCTTTCCTCAGCTGCCGGAGGAAGTAATCCTCTGCTGGGCCTTCTTGATGAGGGAGCTGATGGAGGGCTCCCATTGAGGTTGGGTGATGGTGGTGCAGAGGAAGCGGAAGGAGTCCACGGTGGTGATGGGGGAGTTTGTTGGTGGAGGAGGGTGGGGGTGTGACTTTCCCGAGCCCACGATCATCTCCATTCTGGGCGTTGAACTCCAGGTTGTTACCGCTGACCAGGACACAGGGGTCCACCTCCCTCCTGTAGACAGACTCATCCTGTCCGAGATGAGCCAGATGAGGGTGGTGTCATCCGCAAACTTAATCATTCTTACGGAGTCGTGGCTTGGAGGTGCAGCAGTTTGTGTCAGGGAGAAGAGCAGAGGGGAAAGTACACAGCTGTGGAGCCCCTGTGCTGTAGTCCGAGTGTCTGAGTCTTGCGCACGCACTGCTCAGGAAGTCAGTGATCACCTGCAGGTGGAGTCAGGCCACGTTGAGCTGGGAGAGCTTGTCCTGGAGCAGAGCAGGGAGGAATGGTGTTGATGCAGAGCTGAAGTCAAAACGGATCCTGGGTAGGGTCCCGGAGAGTCCAGATGCTGCAGGATGAGTGGAGTGCCAGGTTGATGGCGTCGTCTTACAGACCTATTGGCTCTGTAAGCGAACTGCAGGGAGTCAGCAGGGAGGAGGTGAAGGACTTGAGGTGAGGCAAGACCAGGCGTCAAATGGCTTCATGACTACAGACGTCACAGGCCTGTAGTGATTAGTCCAGCTTCGGGCTTCTTGGGGACAGGGACAATGATGGCAGACTTTGAAATGGTTCTCACAAATATTTATTTTATTTATTTGCAGATCTCTGGGACCAGCATGAGCTCAAGATGACAGCTTTGCCTGCTCTTTTATGGCTACTTCAAACATGATGTGGTCTTCAATGAGTCACGCAATCCATTGTTACACCACATGACACATTGGAAAAGGTACATTGACAATATCTTCTTCATCTGGTTTGGAACAGAAACAGAACTTCGTTCATGACTTTATCAACGCAAAATATAGATATTTAAGAGTCACAATTGAATATGATGAACAAATCTTATATATTATACAAAAATGACTGGACTCAAACTTGTATTGCAAGGAAACTGAAGAAACTCTATGGTAGAAAAAAATTCAATTGTAGTCATCTGGACATGTTTTTGGCAAACAAGACGTTTCGACTCTCATCCAAGAGTCCTTCTCGAGTGTGGATCTAGTCTGAGAACTCTGATACTTTTCCGACTCTGAGTAAGCCTGTCCACTGGGCAGAACCTCTGAAAATATCTTGTCCAGTTTTTGTTTACACTGGAATTTCACCTGCAGCCAATATGCTTTGTTTATCCTTACAGCCCTGTAAGGGGCCATAGCATCCTTTTGTTACCTGGCTGCAACTCCCTCAACACAGGCATTTTGTGCGGTCTAAAAATCTTTTTAGTCTTGAAATCATGAAAGCGGCACCATCCTGGCCTTTCTGATGCTAATCAGTACACAGTGATTGAGGGAGCTGCAGCAGGTAACAAAAGGATTGCTATGTCCATTGGGCAAGCAAGATGAGGCAAATTTATTTGTAGAGCACAATTCCTAACAAAGCAATTCAAAGTGCTTAACACAACAGGAAAACAATTCATTAAAATCCCAAAGACATGACAGAAATCACAGTTGAAGAGAAGAGTGCAAATAGAATCCTTGCAGTCATAATGCTATACAATATACAAGAATGTTTTTATCTTATATTTTAACATTAGAGTAGAGGCCTGTGTCACCTCCAAATTTTAGCTGCATGAAACTGAAACACAGATTCCCATATTTAGTCCTGAATCTGGGCACCAGCAGGAGGCCGGTCTTTAGGTCCTCAGAGTCCGAGATGGTTCATATGGCATTATCAGAATCAGAAAATCAGAAAGAGTTTATTGCCATTGTCAATGAACAAAATTCACAAACATAGGAATTGTCTCGGCTTAAGGTGCAACATAGAACACTGAGCAATAATAAAACAACAACATATATTCAATCAAAAAGGCATGCATTAAGAAACAATTTAAAATTACTATACAATAAAATAAAAATAGGCATTTCTATGTACACAAGAGTTACAGCCAGATTTACAGTTTGAGTGCAGAAAGTGACAGTGCACGATATACTTTGGTGCTCGGCCATGGAGAGACTTGTACACAAGCAGCGCTGCTTTAAAGTCTATTCTCTGAGCCACAGGGAGCCAGTGCAGAGACCTGAGCACAGGACTAATGTGATCGTACTTCCTGGTTCTAGTCAGGACCTGAGCAGTAACATTCTGGATGTACTGCAGCTGTTTTACAGTTCGTTTGGAGAGGCCAGTGAGCAGGCCGTACAGTAGTCTAATCTACTGGAGACAAGTGCATGGATAAAAATGTTTTTTAGATGGTAAAAAGCTGCTGATGTTATTGATTTGACGTGGCTGTTAAAATTCAAATATGAGTCCATTATTACCCTCAGATTTCTGAGTTGATTTTAGGTTTTAGAGTGAGACTCTGGAGGTGACTGTTAACATTTCTCTTTGTTGTTTTTGTGGGCCAAAGACGATGATTTCAGTCTTGTCTGAGTGCAGATGGAGAAATTTGTTTTGCATCCACACACTGATATTTTGGATGCAGTGAGTGAATCCACTGGTTCATATTCACCTGCCGTCAGTGAAACATAGATCTGAGTGTCGTCTGCATAATTGTGATAGGACACATTTACATTACAGGGCTGTTAGGATAAACCAAGCATATTGGTTTCAGGACAAACTCACAGTCTAAAAAAAAAGGCTATTATCAGGAGGTTCCACCCGGATTGCAGAGCTTACTCTGAGTAGTATCCGAGTTCTCAGACTAGATCACAGAATGAGAATGACTCATGGATGAGAATGCCATGCATTTTTCTGTATTTTGCAGCGCTGCAGTGTTTATGTTAAAATGGGTTCTGCTCTTTCTCCTGTTGTGTAGGTTTATATGTATGAATGTAATTATGATTGTAAATATTTTTGATATGGCTGTGGTTTTTTTTTACATGATGTTTATGTACACTGAGTTATGCAAAATGTAAAATACAAAAAATGTCACTATATAATACATATATAATATATAATATATTATATATTATATACTATATATTTATATATATATATATTATATAATATTATTATTATTATTATTATTATTATTATTATTATTATTTATATAAATGTGATCAGTGACCACTCATCAAGCCCCTATAAAACAGACACGCTCTGAGCTACACTGCTGATGAAAAGCCCGAAACGTCACTGTGTTGAGAATTAAATAAAAATCAAGTTGTGCAGATCACAATTATGTCTTTATGTTGACATTTAACCATTTGCTAATTTTCTTTGAACATGTTTAATCTGCTTCTCTATTTCACTGTTGCCCTTCGAGCAGCTGCTGATGTGAATTTAATGTCTTCTACCTGCACGGATGAAACAAAACACAATTCTAGTCCTTTTCATCAGGATATATTTTAACTTGGATGAAGGATAAGTTTAGTAGCTCTTAATATGGAAAACAAACAAGTGGACGTATTTCAGCCCGATTTCTTTAAATAAAAAAAAACAACAGTGTGAAAATCAATGGCAAAAACTATTTTACACAAAATATTATCAGGGGACGTGACAGTCAGCGACAGATAAAAAATATTTTACCTTCAACTTTAAATCTGCCAACTGTGAATTATGTGCAATTATCACATGAGCATATAGTAATTCACAAACCCTGTATCATTAACAATAGGGCTGCAACAACTTGCAACTCAGACTTGCAACTCAGAATAATCGTAACCAATCTTAACGTAATGGACTTAAAACATTTGTTAGAATCTGTAAGTATAAACAGAAATATGCCATACAAAAAAAACTAGAATGCACTTATTATTTTTATTTGATCAAAAAAAGACTATAGAGAATATATACCAGCACTTTCAGATTTTTAAGTAAATCCTTCTCAATGTGTAAATGTGAGATTAAATTATTTGTTATCCCAGCCTAGTAAGCATGTATGGGTACAGAGAGCTGTGACCTTTGACCATGATTGTAAGAAGAGTTAAGTATTGGGACACTTTATCACTCTATAGAGATACGCCCATATCAGGGATTTTTCTCAGAAGAAAACAGTAAAGCAGTAAAGTCTGTCTGATTCAGTCAACAAGAGGCCTCAATGTGCTGGATCCGGCTGGGGGTACACATGATAAATAATGAGCCCGCAAATTTTCATCATTCCAACATCAGATCAGTCTGGTCACTAAACTCTTTATTAAACAAAGCTCATTTACCTGTTGAATTTGTCTGTAGGAAATACAAAATAATAAATAATCAAATAATAGATCATGTTTTTTTGGTTTGTTTTTTGGTGACACCTGCATCAGCTGAACTTGTTTTTTATGATCTTTTTTGGTTGTTGTCTAGTTTCATATGAAATGTTATGGAAAGGTGATCAACTGAATATACATCAGTCAATCAATCAATCAATCAATAATCAAAGTTTATTTGTATGCACTTTCCACCAAAGGAGTGCACAGAGTGCTTACAGAGGCATAAAAACAACAAACAATACAATAAAACATTAATCATTTTTTATATGGTGCTCAGTGGTACCGACAAGATATAGTCGGCCCACCTCCACGCACAGTTTTGGGCTCTGGAATCCATCTCCTTGAGAGGGGCTGGATGCTCCACTTCTTTGGCGTTGCCCATGGGGAGGGCGGCGGGCTGGTGGTGCTTGCTATACCCCACAGCTCGCTACCATGTGTTGGAGTTACCCAGTGAGACCTTGTTCCCAATCCGAAGACGTAGGGTCTTGTTGTATCAGCTGTCAAACAGCTTGTGCATGAGCACTCGACCTCTTGGAGTCCTGGTGGGTACTGGACAGGCACCAGAACGCAGGGACCTCCGTTGTTTCTACATCTGAGGGGACCTTCAGCCCACAAGAGTGGCAACGACAGGGGACACTTGAACCGCGGGGTGGATTTATCCATAGACGTAGCCCATCGAGTGCGACATCTTATACCAGTTCGTTTACTGATCTCAAATAGCCAAGCGTGTGTCGCATCTCTCAACGTTAACTGGTCGGTTGACTGTGCCACTGTGCTCACAAGACAAAGACAAACTCCCGATTGGATTTTTGCTCCCATAGCAACTATAAGACAGGTATGGTATTGCGTCCGAAGGACAAGCTTGAACACATTAGCATGATTTACTTGTTTGTCAAGTGCTTATGTTACTTTGCATTTCGCAAAACTTAGTGTAAAAGATCAGCTATGTGAATCAGAACTGTTAAAAGTGGTTTTTTGCTCAGGCTGCTGGTTTGTTGATGTAGTCATCTGTGTTCTATGATATTAAGCTAGGGCTATCACGTTCTAAACTCGGGTTATCTATATTTGCACGTTGGGATGTGGACAGCGACCTGAAAGCATGGAGGGGGGGGAGACGCCAGTGGCATTCTGAATGCTAATGCAGGTATCAGTAACGGAGGAGGTTGAAAATCAGTGGTTAAATATGAGGATATGATATAGCCCATTACACAGGGCTGTTAGTTAAACAAAGAGAGTAGTCTCAAGTGAAACCAACAACTCCTTTATCAAGGAGTCTCCCTGTGGGCCGGGCTACACATAGGAGGAGTGAGTAAAACCTGAGTTCAGATCGGTTTGCAGATTGGAAACTGACTTCTTGAAAGAATCGAGAAACGAGTCTAGATGAACTACAACTGAATCTTATTTCTACAATGGAACGCCTGGAGAAATGAGGGGATACACTACGACATATTCTGTTAGATTTTGATTATGGCACAAATCTAAGCAAGTTTTATTAGTACGTAACATACTGAGAATTTGTCAGGGCTTCACGGTGTGGTGCTCCGGAAAGTAACACAGGGGACGTATTGTGGTGACAGTTATTTGTGTTCATACAATTTTTTGTTTGATCAAGAAGTGGAGAGTAGTAGTTGTTTGTTCATATTCAATTTATTTTTGTATGCCGGAAAATCACAACGTAGTTGCTCGAGGGGCTACAGTGGAAACAAAAATAAACAGTGTTCTAGGGATTGATGTCCAGCGTCCTTGTCCTTAGACGGATTCCAAGCTCCCTTCCTTAGACCCTCCTTCTCGGCAGGAAAAACTACCAAATTTTGGGAAAAAATAGAAACCTGTAGGAGTCCACAGTGAAGGAAATCCGACTCCCTGGACGGACAGAGGACGCGCCTCAATTGCAGATACACGGTGACAAGACCACTCAGGAGGAGAACAAATTCTTCGAGGCGATAAAACGTTCTTACTATACGTAAAGAGGGACGTTTCCAGGCAGCTGAGAGTATCTGGTCACAGGTCTCGATGTGCTGTCCACATCCGCGGGACGTGGGAGAAAAAAAGAAAAGCGATGAATTTGCAAGTGAAGTCATATTAATATTGTTTATTAGAAAAGTTAGGAAACGAGGAGTGCTCAAGCTGCCACTTCCCAGTATCTTGCTCCAGGGCAGATGTGGGACTATAGTTTTTAGTTTGTCCTAACTGACCTGACATAGAATTTCAATAGGAACGTTTTAAGCCTGGCTTAATAAGAGACTTGTCGGCCTTTTAACATCGACATGAGCCGATTCCCAACACAGAGCTTGTACTAAATGCTCTACTCTACTGTGCTTTTAGAGACTCTAGGACACAGAAGTGGCATTTGAGAGGACGTGCCTTTTGGATGATACTATAGCTCTTTGAGGAGGAGGCAGGTCATTTATGGCTTTGAAGTCAGGGGAGGATTTTGAATTTGATTCAAACACGACAGGGCCATGAAGAGATCGAGCACCGCGTAATGTCTCTCTTCTTGAGTTCTTAGTAATCTTGCTGCTGCATTTTGAACCTGTTGAAAGCTTTTATGGGCTTGTAGGCAACGCTGCAAGCAGGAGTTAGTAGTCTAATCTAATGTTACAGAAGGCTGGACAAGTTTTCAGCATCGCTTTTAGCAAGATTTTTTGGATATTGGAAATAGGCTGTTTACAGGCTGATATGTGTGTGTTGGATTGAGAGCTTGGTCAATAAGACTCCAAGGTTCTTCCAGTAGCTGAGGCAACTGACGTTGTCATTGACATCTGCTCAGATAAAGCATCTCGTAGACGATTAGTCCTAGTAGAGACCTCGGTTTTTTCAGGGTTAAGAAGCAGATAATTAAGTGTCATCCAGGTTTATATCCTTCACACAAGCACTAAGTCTGTGCTGATCGGTCTGATCGGTTTCATTATAAAAACAGCTGCGTCATCTGCATAGCAGTGAAGTTCATGCTATGCTTTCTGATAATGTTCCTAACGGAGCATATAGAGTAAACAGAATTGGACCGAGAACTGACCTGTGGCACCGGTAGGTTACTTTAGAACAGGGTGAGGAGCTCTGTTTACATTAAAAATGGTACTATCCGATAGGTAGGTTGTTGTTGTTGTTTGTTGTTGTTGTTGTTGTTGTTGTTGTCAACAGTCGGTGAACACAGTTTCGGGCTAAAAGAAACAAAAAAAGTGTAGTTTCCATCAAGTGATGGAAAGATCTGCACATTGTTCATTTCATAAATAATTTTAGTTGTGAAAAGCACACATGTGCAGTTGTACTGTACTTTTTTTTTAAGTTTACATTGCCAGTTTGTTTATTTTTTTTACCAACACTTTTAAATGCCTCTATAGTCTTTATTATAGATTGAATATTTGACTTTCTAACTTTGTATATTTTCCATGTTTTGTTTGTTATCTCTAACTGTTACAATAACCTGTGACACTGACATGATATGAACATCAAAAACATAATATTTTGATAATATATTCCCCTTACTCTGCAACCAATATGTGTTCGGTTTTATTAGACAGCAGTAATCATAATCATAATTTGCTTGGGAACTTTTTCTTTCACTGAATATAAGTCATAAGATTTATGATGAAAAGAGCACACCAAAAAAAGATAAGCAAAATGTATTTATGTCTATATCTGGTCTTGTCGTGGGCTGAATATTGTGTCTTGTCTTGTTCTAGTATTTATATTCTTCAACAATGTCTGGGTAGAACTCATCTCAAGAATTTCACAATACAACATGTATCCCGACATGCATATCCCTCAAAAAAGGTCTTAGAAGTTTGCTCAGTGTATGGTGTTATCGTGGTGAATATGGGACAGACTTTTAAGAGCTTTTGACCATCTTATCATTTCCCCTCAACATTATTGCCTCGATGTTGTAGAGTCATTCTTTCTTGCCTCAGTAATCTTCATCACGTCGCTATTGCTCTAAAAGTCCCATAGAGCCTTTCATAAAGCCCCACAGTGGGTACTTACTTCGTAGTTTGTTATTAAATTTTTTTTCTTTTAAGTGGTCATACAAGTAAGTTTCAGCACCGTTGCAGAGCATAGACAACATCAAAATCCTTGGCACTTTGTTGTGATGATGTTTACAGTGACGTAGCAGAAAGATGAAACCAAAAGAATACATGCGTGTGGATGGAATTCTGCTTGTGAAGGCCACAGGAGCTTGTGTGCTCTGCAGTGTCACTGAGGTAAAGAATTGTTACAGTCCATGCAGATGATAAGAACAAGTCCCAACTCCATCATGGTGCGTCCAAGGATCTACAGTTTAAGAGCCATCACGGTCAGAGCGCCAGACTAGCTGTGGCAAACTTATCACAAGAGACAAGTGATTTGAGATTTTGGAGCTGCGACTCGGCAAATAGTGACAGAATCAACTGACATAAGAATTAAACCACAAATAAGCACTTAATAATCACTACTCGAGGCAAGCCTCCCTAAACTCAAAGAGGGGAATTCTGTGAAAAAAATAATCTAGTTTGACACCTGCCTAAGGGATAGGACGTGGCACAAGATTGGCCCAAGATTGGCATATTAAATAATTGTGCATCAGTTCACATTTCATCAAAATGTATTTCAAATATACTGCAGTCATCGTAGCACTGATTTTTAGAACATCGGCTTCTCAAGAGAAACTCATCTGCCTTAACCCTATTTGTCCCATACAAGTAAAGATGGAAAAAATCTCAAAATTATTCTTCACGGTGTGCACAATCTTTGCAATTGTACCCTGCAAGTTTGGCAATTATAATTTTCAAAAATGTTTAAAAGCACCGCAATATTGCATTCTGTTTTGATATTGCATTCATGATAAAGATTTAAATAAATCCAAAAAACAGTTATCCCTCAATGTGTGCCAGTATGTTCGGACTGCATGTCCCATCTTCAGCTCTGAACTTATAAAGACCAGAGAGCGTCGCTCTATGATAAGTTTCACGTCTAACCGGGGGAAAGGTAACTCCAATCACACCACTTTATTATCACGACAAAGACTCATATACAGTATGTGCTACAGCTGAGACAACGTCGAATCCAAGTACAAACACAAATCCATGTTTCTCCCACATTTAGGGTCTAAAGGCGAAAGTCAGTTTAAACCAGTCGAGGGTAAACATAATGAACAGGTCAACAAGAGGTTCAAACCAGACTGAGGGCGCAAATCTGAGACATGAATGCATTTTCAATTACAATGTTTAATATCGTGATAACATATTGATTTCAGTTATAATTACATAAAAAGAAAGAAAAACTGTAATAAGATAAATGAAAAACCTATTGCTTTCTTGCAAATAGATATAGTGGATAGTACTTAAAGTTACAATCAAGCATAAACTATATATATTTGGTCAATTTCAAAAGCAAAAATATTAAATTATTCCAAACTAAATAATAATGTTCTATTTTATGTCACGTCACCTAATTTTATCACTCAAAAGTTTTATTTCATAAAGCTCCTCATTTGATCCATTAGACATTGAATTAAAGTTGTTCAGTCATCATTTATAATGATGACTAATCGTACAATATAATGTTCTTCTCATAACAATCGTAGCCCTAAAGTATCCATTCATATTATCGAAACCATGACCAAACAAAAAAAAAATCCTTATTTATTTATTTCATTCTCATCTGAATGTTACACTAAGTTAAATGTCAGTAGATAAATAGCTCTTTATATTAGGTTTACTTTTTGCAGTTGAACTGAAATGATTATTTAAATCTATTTTACAGTGCTTGAAATAAAGTTGATAATTGAATAATTTGAAATCCCCAATGTGCCATAAGACTTTAGGAGAGTCACAGCCCCCCACCCCCCCCTCACCATGACAGCTCTCATCACACGTGGACTCCTTCGCTTCCTCGGCACCACCATCACCGGGACCTCAAGTGGAAGCCACCATCAGCCCTCATCAAGAGCCCCAGCAGAGGATGTTACTTGATGGTGCAGTTTCTACACGCATCATTGAGTCATCCTCACTTCTCCACACCTTTGGTGCGCTGGACCACACCAGGGACAAACAGACTACAGCGCATTGTGCGTTCGCTGAGAAGGTGATCGGCTGCAGACTTCCATCTCTGCAGGACCTGTACGTTCCAGGGCTCTGGGACGAGCAGGTCGGATCACAGCTGACCTTCTCACCCTGGACATGGTCATTTGAACCACTCCCCTCAGGCAGAGGCTACGGTCCATCCGGACCAGAACCTCCCGCCACAAGTATAGTTTCTTTCCCTCTCAGTTGGATCATGAACACTTCTAAACACCTGTCACTTTAACTGCAACTATTCATCACTCACTGCACTGTCACTTTCTGCACTACAACTGTACATTTAACTGTACTCTTACATAGTAATCCTATTTTTATTTTATACTATAGTAATTTTAAATTGTTTCTTAATGCATGCACTCAGATTGAATATATGTTGTTTTTTTATTAGTGCTCAGTGTTTTATGTTGCACTTAATGCGAGACAAGTCCTATGTTTGTGAATTTTGTTCATTGACATGGCAATAAACCTTCTGATTCTGATTCTGATCTGATACAGGAATAAATCAGTGCAGAAGTTAAACAAAGTCAAATATAGGATTAGGGTGGACTTTATAGGCTCAGTAAAACAAATCCTCTTTTTTAGGCACATCTTCTATCAATGCCACAAATTGACTGATTTATCACTGAACAATTTTAATAAAATGTCTAATTGCAATTTTTCTTACAAGTATTGCAATCAGATTTGGAATTCATGTTTTAATTGTAGAATTCTGTTCAAAGTTCCCATTTTAAGCATGTCCAGGAGCATCAACAATAAAAGAAGACAAAACAAATACAAATGAATCACATGCATTTCAGAACATGTTTGCAGAGGTCTAAACTGTGAGATTAGCATGTTCTATATATATCATTTTAGATTAGTGAGACAGAATATTTGGATATTTCGTTGTTTGCACAGAAAATGATGATACTTAAATAATTACAGTCTTTGCTATTTTCAAATTGTGAACATTGAAATTGCAGTATCGATCCGACTGCGATATGTCTGTCTTAGTCTGGAGTTCTCAGCTGGAGGATTATCTGACTGTGCATTTTTGATGGACTATCCAGCACTCAGGGCAAACCAAACCAGACACAGAGAAACAGCAAATATTCAACTAAATAAAACCTAATAACATTACACAAAACAAATATAAAAATCCTGTCCTCGTCCTAAACATACAGAGAGACAGAGTTCAAAGCAGGAGTGGTCTATTTTATGTCCTCTGCCCCACAGTTTGAGAAACACAATAAGGAGATTGTTTTTTTGTGTGCATTTGTGGTTTTAAGTAAGTACTGTAAATGGGAATCTTTGTTGTTTTTTATTGGAGGCATTTTTGTAACAAAATTACAACAAAAGAACTAGTGCTGTGCCTTTAAAGGAGATTATTCCAGAAAATCAATGTTCATGTTGCTGTGAGGGGTAAAAGCAGGTGACCGTTTCGGTTCAGTATGATTCATGTGTTATTCTGGTCAAAAGTTCATTATGACGTCCTGTTTGTGGCTCTTTCAAACGCAATAAAGTGTAATAAGGAAGATACTGTGTACCTTGAGAAGAGCCTCATACAGCAGGGAAAACCAGTGGCTCTCGTCTTCTCCGCTACTTTCCTGATCCGCCTGTCTGTGTTTATATCCCAAAAAATGTTTGTTGTGCTGAGAAATTAAGAGTCAAAACAATACTGACTGTAGTTTTAACAGAACAGAGTTGGATTTTAGTATAGTTTGTCTCCATATCCCTTGTGACCTTTCAACCAGTGCAATCGAGTTCCAGGTTACTAACACTACAGGAGGTTCAGAATTTAAAGATAGACCTACATCATTCAAAAAGCTTTCAATTCATTCCATAGCGCAAAATAAAATAATCATGAAAGCACGTATTAAACTAGAAACTAGTAAACGTGATAATATATTGCATATAAGAAGTTTGTCTGCAAATATATTTATGAGTTTGGCTAATAATTGTCTTCAATTGTTGTATTTTTAGGGGTAAAGACTGGTTTTGATCTTATGGGAGTCTTGTCTTTTCAGGACAAAACTGAATCAAAATGTTTCAATAGCCTAAACCTCAGAAATCCCTCACAGGCCCACTTTGGCCCCCTTGAGTCCTCAGAAACACATTTTAAACCAAGACTAAGCCAGAAAAATTATAGACAAAAGGTCTGAAAACAAATTTATTAGGCAATAGCCTAAATAAACTAAAGTGAACACATGTTTTTTACTGCACGGAAAAACATAGAAAAACACGCCTCACTGAGCAGGCTATAGCCTCTCCACAAACCTGACTTGTACTTGGCATGGAGGAGCCTCCTCCTGCTTGTTTCCATGGAAATGTATAACATTCCACAGCATGGCATCAATCTTATCTGTCTCCATGGAGACTGTTCAGAAGTATGGATTTAACTTTCTATTTCCAGGTGACATGCCACCCCCAGAAAGTTGTTGCTTTAATTAGCCTACAAATGGACTAATCCAATTAAATTCAGTAATGTTTGTAAATGCAATATGCAGGGATTAGTAAGGAAACCAAGAGGATAAGCTAAAAAAGGACCAAACCAGGATGGAGCTTAGTGGGTCTACTTAAATAATCTCGTGTATGTGTGCTCAACTCAATCATGCACTGCTCTAATAAAGGGAACACTTGAACAAAAAATGTAACTTCTGAGATATAGCCTGTCCAGTTAGGAAGCCCACAATTGTGAATCAGTTTACCTTATGTTGTACGAATGGAATAAGAAACGGTGGAAACAAGAGCAATTTGAAGACACCTCTGAAAAGGAATGGTTTTGCAGGGGGTGACTATTGACCATTTCCCTCTCCTCATCCTTGCTCCCGATTTGCCACTTGTGCTTTTTCTCAGGCTTTCACCACTAGAGTCATGAGGCTCTTCAACACACTCAAGTTATCAGGTAGTGCAGCTCATCCGATGGTACGTTAATCCACAGGGCAAGAAGGTTGCTGTTCTCCCAGCACAGTACAACAGCATGGATGAGATACCAAAGACAGGCCAGTACACAAGTGACGAGGAAGGGTCCGAAAGTGGGCAAAACCAGCAGTAGGGCCACTATATTCCTTTGTGCACAGAGGAACGGGGAGAACTGCCCGAGCACTACACAACGACTCCAAGCAGTCAGAAACCGACTCCATAAGGGTGGTCTGATCCCGGCGAGGCACTGTCCCACAGCCAAATGCCTGCGTCCAATTGGCATTTGCCAGAGAGCAGAATTGGCAGATTTGCCGTTGGCGCCTGTGCGCTTCACGGATAGATCTGTTCTCCCTGATCAATGTGACAGACGTGACAGAGTCTGGAGACGTAGTGGAGAATTTCTGCAGCCTGCAACTTTCTCCAGCATGACCGGTTTGGCGGTGGGTCAGTGATGGTCTGGGATCATTTCTTGGGAGGGCTGTGTATGGTCCCCTGCTGCCATTAGGTACGGTCCTGTGAGATCCTGTGGCTCATGTGGCTGGAGTGTGTCAGCAGTTCTGCACCACATACGGTCGAGCTTATGCTTGGATCCGGTCTGGAGGGGATCGCTAGGAGAGCATCCATCGTCTCATCAGGAGCATGTCCAGGCTTGTAGCAAGTGTAGCAAGTGTATACAGGCACGTGGAGGTCACACACATTACGAGGCTCATCAAAACTGGTCTGGAGGAATTTTCACAGAAATTGGATCAGCCTGTGAACAGATTTTCCACGTTGGTTTGGAGCATGTTTTTAATGCTCAGACCAAGGGGAGGAGCATGTTGCTTTCCATTAAGCTCTTCTATATCTCAAATATGAACATAAAGAATTTTGACCGCGTGATCTCATTTATTGAGGTTCGGAGGTGTTGTGTAAGTGTTTGAGCAGGATGTGAGCATGACCCTGAGTTGAGGCATCAGAATGCTCCCCAAGCTGTAGCCGCGCTCTCCTCCTCTCGGCTCTGTTCATCTGTTTTACTTTAGTCTGTGAAAACGCACCTTGGGCCTGCCACAAGGACTACGCAGACTTTGGATCAGACGACACACTGACAAGTCCCGGAGCCGTATCTCAAGTCATCTCCAAGGTGCGCCACACTCGGAGCTATAAAGAGCCGAGCAGAGTGTGCATGCCCGAGCAAAACTAACCGCTGCCGCGTGCTGCCGGAGCAACGAGCTTAAGCCGTCAACATAAGAGTGTGCGGCGACCCGAGCTCTCTGCTGCTGCTGCTGTGGCCTGCACAGCCAGGCCCGTAGTACAGTCCCGTTCTTCACCATCTACAATCATTATGTTAATGCCACTGGTATCACTATGATGAAGAGCATTCTAAGAAAAGGCATTTGTTATAATTGTCAAAATATATTTTCGTGACAAATAAAATGGACATGATACACACAAACATAAAATAAAAACAGGCAAAAAAAATAGACGCAGAAAAAATTAAGAACATTGATTGAAAAGCTCCTTTGAGGCATTGTAGTTTAAGGAAGTACAAGTCAAAACTGTACTGCAATAAAGCTAATTACAATTTGGCTTTATAGCATAGCTTAACATTACCTGTTAAAAGCACCTATTACACATTACTACACGAAATGAATAGTAATAGTAATTGCAGTGTATAATGTTTTTTAAATGTTTATGCGTTTTTTCGTATCATGCTTTCTTGTTGTCATTCAGTATTGGTCAGTATTTCTCTCTTAGAACAAGATGTGGGTTCAGAAGAAAACTCCTGCCGCTGTAGTGACTTTCACTTTATTATGTACACAGGACTATTCAACTTAAGGCTAATCAGGCGCCTAGCGATTCAATCCGGCCATAACTCATCTACCAAATATGAGAAAATAAAATAAAAGACTCGTTGGTTTGACTTGTGTAGACTTGGAGATAGTCCTGTTCTGCTTTAAACCTGTTGGATTCTGGGTAGTCCGGGTTCATCTGGACTAGTCTGTCTGGTTTATTCTAGTTCAGTACTAGACGGACAATTTTGTTGTTGTTGCAAAGCATTTTGTATGTTATATTTCAAAAAAATATTATTATGAATCAGTATGTTTTTAAATAGTGTTGGGGATATTTTGTGTGACCCAAAATGTTGTTAGGTATTGGCGTGTTGTGGTCCTCTGCTCAGAAGCCTTGGCCTCTGAAATATCTGGCGCTGGGTAACTAATTTGAATAGCCCGTTGGTATCATTCTTTTTGGAAAATAATAATCATTTAATTTAAGATTGTCAGTGGCCAGACGACAAGAACTTCCGGCGCTACGTGACGACTATGAAACTTCAGCGGTCAACCTCGTGAACGGAGCAAGTGAGGAGAAGAGTGGACCCAAAATCTCCTGCAAAGTACGGCCTTACATAAATCTTTATCAGACGAAGCTTTAGTTGAACAATTGTGTCATCTGGTGATGTTAAAAGGACAAGAGTTCACCAAAGTTGTGCAGTTTTGCTACATAGGTTTTTTAAAATGAGTAATTTCACACTGTAATAATAGGTTGCATCTCTCTTAAAGTTATATATATTTAGAGAGAATGGGAGCTGTTTTTAATAATATACCCACACTTCAACACTGCAGAGAAGTTTTCAGGCTGACTACTTCACTATTATCCATAACATTTGTCCCTCTGCAGTGGGGTGGACGTGCCACAGGGGCTGCAGCTTCATCATGAGGACCAAGAGTGCTCCATCATGGAAGTCTGGGCTGGACTCCAGTGGAACACCATCTATGTGCTGATCGGACTGAAGGCTTCAGGGAGGAGATGGCCAGTAAGGAAAACCATTTGGTTAGCTTTATATAACAGTATATAGCATTATACTAAACAATTTAGGTGAAGTCAAAGCTCCTCCAACACTGCAGCTCTTGTGAGGTGTTCAGATCTATCAAACATGTTCTATGGTGAAAACATAGATTTTATAGAGGATACAATTTATAATCTATTATTCTGTTAATTTAACAGGAAAGGGATATTGATTTGAATTTGAACTGACTTTTCTGGAATATTTCTTTAATACGTTTTCACAAACGAGTAAACAATTGTTTACCCAGTATTTAATATCAGAATCAGTTTTATGACTGCAGATTTTATTTACAAGGCTGTAAATTAATTGGCATACACAAAATGTGATTGAAATTAGAGAACTTTCTGACTATTCTTAGGTAGTGGGCCGCTAGCCTTGCAGGATCTGAGCTGTAAATTGTCCTGGTGGTCTCCAATTAATATCAGGCAAAGCAATACAATCTCCATGAGAAAAGTAAACATGTATGTAAATTTCCCTCTATAGAAATGTTACTAGTGCACATTTAAATCCTTTTTTGACATTTTTTGACTATTGCTGTAATTTTCGGCAGCTCATAGATTGTTAACTGAATGACAGATCAGTGTTATACTACAAAGCCAAGTACTAACTATTCAGGTCATACAGCAATAAAACATGAATTAAACATTGTGCATCAGGATCATGAAATAATTCAGGAACTATCTAAGATAATTGTGTGTGATAAATATTTGCGTCCCAGGACCGCTGAAGTTCAGGTCTCTGAATCGGGAGTGAACCTGTACCCAGAGAACGAGTCCACCCTCATCCTGAACATCAAGAGGGGCATAGTTTGCCGCTCTGATTGTGCCCCAGAGAAGACACTGATGTTGTCCAAATGGTGAGGCCACAGAGACATAACATGTGAAACTGAGGCCTTCCTCTAGTGTTAACTGTCTTTATTTACTTAGTTTTGGAATACCAGAATGTATGTTTGAGTCAGGGTTTGTCTTGATTTCGACCTCGTTTGTTTTTTATTAGGGTCCCCATTTGATGCCCATTAATGGCCACTATATTTTTAAAAATTGCCATAATATATATATTATAGAAAGAAGCAATAGAATAGAATAGAAGCAGGACTAAACCAGGTCTGATTTAGACCTGGTTTAATCCTGTTAAGAGTTAGTTTTGTGCTGATTTAGTCCCGGTTTAGTCCTGATTTATTCTAGGTTTAATTCTGATTAAGGGTACATTAACACTTATCGTTCTTTGGTTTAAATGAGCCCATTTTAGTCCGGATATAGACGGTTTGGTCCTGTTCTAGTCCTTGTTTAGTTTAGTCCAGTGTAGTTCCATGTGTAAGCGTGAATGCACCCCAAACCTGGTTTATTCCAGCATTATTCCTTATTCATATCTGGGGTAGTCCTCATTTACACCAATGTTCCTGATTAGGACTAGTTGAGTCCAGATTTAGACCTGGTTTCGATGTCGTTTAGTCCTGATTAAGGCCTGGTTTAGTCGGAGTTTAGACCTGAGCTAGACTTGTCTTAAACCATCTATATATTTTGACATTTGTCACAGTATTAAGTAGTAGGAAAATGAATCTTTTTTTGTCGTAGACTCTATCCCTTGTTGTTTATTGCCTTGTTTTTCTGCTGACCTGCCAATCAATCCATTAGGGTCGTACATAGATTACAGTGTTTGTTGCGAACAGACAAAGTACATAGTTGCTCAATCGCTGGATAAGCTCGTGCAGTGTGCGGCCTCATGTACGGTCAACAACCTTCCAACGTAGCAGAGCAAGTCCCTGATAACTTTATCAGTCGACGGCATCAGCTGCTCCAGGACATTAACTACAAAACTTCAGAAGTACTTTAAGGCGTAGTTTGAAAGTAGCGAGGGAGATATTCCACCCAAGTGCTAATTGGGTGCATGTTTATATCATTATGTCATCATTGGACATTGTATGTATATTCTATCATATCTCAACTTAAGTAATTTAGTAAGTTATTTCCAAATGAGTATTTATTTTTGTAGTGGAAAATTATCTATAGTAATAGTGAGTGGAAATACAATTTGTAATTTATCTAGATGATTCCAGTCTGAAATTTTGTCCTGATCAAACTGATTTTTTCCTTCATTGAAAGGTTAAAAAGGTCAAAACTAGTCATTGTTAAATAGTTAAGTACCAGAATGCGTTCACACTTTGGTCCTGGTTTTAACCCATTTCGGTCCTGATGAAGATTAGTTTGATCCTGTTTAGTTCAGTTTTTTCTGGTCTATTTTAGTAAGATCTGGGTGTGTCTGCAAGATTGACCCTTTTTTAAAACTAGTTAAGAGCCGTTTTAACGGGTTAGAAATATATGTATATAGATTTTAAATAGAACAGATTTTGATTTCGTTTTGTCTGTTTTTTTTGTTTGTTTGTTTGTTTGTTTGTTTTTTTTTTGCTACCTGATTTCTTTTTTTGTGGTCCTTTGATTATGATGGCTATTGAAAGTGAGAAAATGCAGCTAAATGCTCATGTTGTGTCCACCACATCCATGGACAGTGTTCTTCTGAGCTGACGGAGAGGTCAAGAGAAAGAGCACTTCTGAAGTCACCGTGCGCAGAGACTGAGCTCATGTGAAGGACTCATGCACAAACAGCACACCACCCTGGCACTGATCTCTGGCATGGTAAGTAATCAAAGCAGGACTGAGACTGCTTTAGTTCTGGTTTAGTCTGGTTTAGACCTGGTGTAGACCTGGTTCATAGAAGAAAAAATAGAAAATAAACAAACGGTGCAGCTTAATTAACAAGAGGACTGGTCCGATGCGGTCTGTAGATCATGTGTCATTGATGAGAGTAACAGCCCTCAGGAAAAAGTGTCCTGCATTTTTTTTCCAGTATTAGACGTAGTCTAGATTTGGGTTAGTCATGTTGAGACCTGATCAGGTTCAGTTTAGAGTATTTAGTTCCATGTAATAGTATTCAACCAGCTTCTCTCTTCATAACTTCCCTCTGCCAACTGATCAGCGGTGAACACATCACTACACCTTTGACAGCCAGAAGGGCACATGTCCGGACTCACCTGCACCGAGACGCCCTCTTCTTGCCTCCCACTAGTAAGTTACACACACTAACGTTGTAATGCTCAATAAATTGTATGGATAGTTTTATTTATATTTAAAAATTTACAGAAACAAAAATGGCATCTCGATCAGTGCCCGTCATGAGCCTAAGGGAAGTCCCAAGAACGACAGAGTTTTTGATTATGGTATTATTTTATCATGATATGGTTTTAAAAAAGACTAGTGTTTATGGGGAACTATACAAGGATTTGTACCATTGCAATTAAATGATTTAGAATGCAAAAAGAACAACTGTCATTCATTTTCTTTAAAAAGAGATTTGCCATACAGTTAAAAATATGAGAGTTGATCAATTTTACATAGATTGTCAAAAAAAATGTGAGGCCAACAATACAATACACATTTATTATAAGCAATATATACAAAAGACAAAAATGCAGATAACTACATTATTTATAATAGTTAAAGGTGCACTATATAACTTTCAGGTGAGGTGCAACAAGTGCTGTCTGAATGTTCCACAGCTGAATTAAAGCCTTGACTGGATCACAATCAAACATTTAAATACAACGACAAATCTCATCAGCAAAGCTTAAGTAATAAAACATGGTGATTTAGTCTTGTGAAATAAATGTTTAGCATTTCTGATTTCACTATACACAGTCCATAGATTACATTTTATGATTATATGGCAAAGCAAATTAGATAGTCCTGCAGAAAAAAATAATAATAATAAGATCTAACAAATTAAACTGATGTAGCTTGTTTTAATAGCACAGAAATACGTAAACGCATTCTACGGTGACTGGACTTGTGTCTGTGTGTATGACGATAGATAAGCAATGCATCGTGGAACAGCCTGAAATGCAGAAAAAGAAATAACAAACAAAAGCAACAACCAACAGCTTGTGGCGACACACCACCAGAAGTCATGGTCGCTTTCAAACAGATCTGCATTCAATTGTAACAGGCAGTTCAATTAACGACAGATAATGCATAAACAACACAATGAATGTAAATATCCAACCAAAGAAGGGACTGATTTTGCCTTATTCCGCAGATAAGTCGCATGCCACCTTGAACATCGAGTATAGACGACAATCCGCAGTCAGACCAAAGACACCTCGTAGACCTCTCCGGGAGCTCTGTCCTCAAGACTGAACAAAGAGAGCACGCCTCAGCTCTTCGCCGCCTGTCCGGGACTCGTCGAAGGCTGAGAAGTATGCCGAGCTCTGGAGATGTTCGGCTGTCCAGAGAATGACCCCCAGGCATGGTGAGTGTGGAAGTCCGAATGTCGAGTGCCCTGCGAAGGTGCTGGGACCTAGCCACATCAGCCTACGAGGTAGACGGTGGTGAGGTTCTTGGGATGATGCCCCGCCCTCCGCCACCTGATGAAGACTGCTGAAGATGGCCAAGTACAAGCAGAGCATAGCCATCATGTACGCCCTGGGAAACGCAGCCAGATAAGTACTTATCCAATAGGTCAGACATTCTAAAAGCCTGTCGTTTAAACCTGACTGGTAAGCATGCGTTTCTCTGCTAACTATCGTGTTTTAGCATTGCATGCATTATAATGTCATATAATGTTAAAAAAAAAAATCAGACTTAGTTAAGGGCTAATTGTGTACACATCCAGTAGCATTGCTTGAGAAGAGAAATCTGAATTTTAAACAAATCTAAGGGGAAAGAGTGGTAGACAAACATAAATACAATACATTTAAATATTGCTGTTCTCATGTGCAGTCCAGTTTTATCAGCCTCACTTTGACTAAGACGGTAGATTATAAGACAACAAAAGGCATCTCCGTATATTAGAATATCTTTTTCCTTGTTGTGTAGACTGGCTGATCAAGGTTGAGGTTGAGGAAGTTCGGCCGTTATGATTTCTTCATGACATCCGGACCAGACTGTTCGGAGAAAGGAGATCACTTCTCACCCTGACGGTAAGGGACCTCATAGATAACTAGTGTGTCACAACAAAACATTTCTAACAATTCTGAAAAAAACTATTCCGGAAGATCCAATTTGGTCCAAATCATTTGTTGCATAATATTTCCTCAAATGAATATCGAGTTTCAATACATATTAGTATCATTAGTATCAGAATGTTGTTTTAACAAACTAATGAATTAGGATGCTTTTATTAGATTTTGACTGAAACACTTGTACTTCAGTTATAAAAGCATATTCCTAATTTGTTCCTCAGGTTGGGAACAGGGAGCCTTCTGGAGGCCATTGCCCCCATTAAAGGACTCCTAAGTGCATGAACAGCACAACTACTCTTCGGTGCAGCCGCAGCCATAGACTTCAGACGCATGACTCTACTGAGAGTACGCCTGAAACCTCACTAACTTAACTTTCTTCACAAAAACTTGTAATAAATATAGTCTGACTGGCTTTAAATAATATTGAAAAGGTGTAAATCGTCACACCTATTTTGTTGCTCATATTTGTTGCTATACATAAAAACACCTGAAGTCAACAATGTAAGAAGATTAAACTGAGGCAGAAAAGAAGCCAAGAAGAGCCTGTATTAAACTGCCAGAGATTTCTTGAACTGGCGATGTATCATC
This sequence comes from Chaenogobius annularis, assembly GCA_015082035.1. Classification (NCBI taxonomy): domain Eukaryota; kingdom Metazoa; phylum Chordata; class Actinopteri; order Gobiiformes; family Gobiidae; genus Chaenogobius; species Chaenogobius annularis. The sequence continues at coordinate 238,860 of BJKM01000430.1, read as the reverse complement.
CCTGTTAATGTTTACAATCATAGTACATTTTCTGTAGCGTAGCCTCATTTGAGATTAGAAACAACCCAGACATTGAAGCATATGACACTGAGGCTGCATTGTCCTCCGGTGCGCGCTAACCTGCAGAGGGTGAGCCAGTACCCAAGGGAGCCGTGCAAAGCGCCTGGCCGCCTACCTGAGCTGATGAGGACTTACCAGACAGTGACATGACATGTCAAGAAGCAATGGAGAAGAGCAGAACGTCCAGATCAAGTCCTTATCATTCGCATGTGTAAACATCCTCGCTCTGAGGACAAGGACCTGCAGAGTAAGCATGCTGCTCAGCTACTCCTGCCCTTGTGAAGTTTGCATGCAGATTCCTGACCAAATGAAAAGCATCATTTTAGTTGTTTTTCTCTCCCAGGCTGCGATCAAGCTGGAGGAAGCCCTGCATAATGGGTGACTGCTCAGGATCATACATGTCCAAGTCTCGTAACTACAACCTGCCAGTTCAAGGAACCTATCTTGACACGCCAGCAGCGCGCAGAAGTTCCTCCTGGAGCTACACTGGAGGCTTTGGATACAAGATGGACGTCTTTGAGTGAACACATGCTAAGTTTAATTCATTATAAAGAATAAAAGACACACATCGACTGTTATTGTATCATTTTGAGTCGGACACTCTTGTATTATAATTTCACTGTGGGGAGTATAAATAATCTGCCAATCATGCACAGCGCTGTGTGAGTTTGACTCAGAAGGGAAGAGGAAAGACTATATAGTGATAAAATAAACTAGACTTATAAAATGTCCTTTAGGTATCCTTTCCCTTGAATCACAGTATTGTATTACCTGCTAACATGCTAACTTCCTGCAGTTGGGCATGAAGAAAACTTGGAGCCACAGTGGAGCCTTTTGGAAAACGGTTTTTCCCCGACACATCTCCGAGCTCTGTACTGGGCCGAGAACAAGATGCCGCCTAAAGTTGTGAGGTCCTCAGCAAGTGGAAAAGCTCTTCAAGTCGAGGGACAAACGGTGAGTGGGATTAAAATTAACTGTGTTTTTTTCCAAATGTCTAATAAAGCTGCGGCAAACATTTAAGAAGAAACCTGACGATCACTGCAAATTAAACATAAAACATTACAGAATACGTAGGCTTCTTTACCTAAACTGACTCTTCCTTTCTGAGTTTGAGGATCGATAGAGCATTGTCGTAACTTCAACAAGCTAGGAAGATGCAGAGCTCGGACTCCTACACAGGCTACATCAGGTTCATGGTATGAGCTGGCTACATAAGACAACGAATGGAGTCCATGGCCCGGAACGTGATGATGACACCACTCTTCGTACTGATGCCCGGTTGAGGATATTACACCTGAAAGCACGTAGAAGTATTAAGTGAGCTTGGAGCACCTTAAGTGAAGAAGGAGTTAATGTTGTTCTGAGATGCATTAAAGGGCACTATGATCTGAGCTGTCACATCTTTTCTTCACCAGGACATTAAGTTGTCTGGAATGTTCCTTTGGATTGACCCTGTTAGCCTGCATTTAAAAATCAACTGGATTTGTTTTTGCTAGTCAAATATAAGTATACTTAAAAACGTAGTGTGTGAGGTCGCCTCTCCATAGAATACTTGTACTCTGCGGGCCCTCTATAGAAAGTTACATAGTGCACTTTAATGTCCTGGACATTTTAAATACACTGTGTGAATTATGTTTAAATTGCATATCTATACACAATTTATTTGCTAAATATTCAAATCGATGTTTTACAGTCAGTGGAATTATATTAAAACATCCTTGATTCTGACATATCTATTATATATCTATTAAATCTATTTATAATTGCTTAAAGCAATTTAAAATGCTTGTTCTCTCAACAACAACGCTTCATGAACGGAGGAAACTTGCTGTTTGCCATACATTTCATGGACAACAATTCACCCTGCCCACCGCTCGGTCCCTGAGTTCACATACCGTACTTCACCAGGCTCAAGGGGAAGCTCCTTCGACCAAATGGTAGGAAAACAACACTAAAGTACGCAGGATATGACCTGTTATCGATCCTGTTATGTGCAGCCCGCAGCGTGGATTCAGATTTGTTGTGGTGATTTAGCGATTTCTTCAGCATAATAAGAAGAAATAGTTACTGAGAAGATCAGGTTATTAACTCCGTATGAAGGAGCTAGGATTTACTAGTGGATTTTTAATTGTACAAGCCTGAATCGTTGTTCATTATGCATAAGTTTTCTTCATGCTTTATTAAGATTAAAGTGTAGTTTATAAGTACGAAAATTATAGCTTGAGTTTTGTTAGTGTTTTTCATTTCCTCTAAGACCTTTTGTGTTTGACCTCTTCTAAATTGTGAATAGTATTTGCTTTGGATTTGGACATTGTTTTACCTTTTGTATTTATTTGAAGCTTCATATCTTGAAACCAAACGAAATATCACAAAACAAGTGGTAATCATATCCTACTAGCAAATAAATTATTCTTAAAAATCAAGATATAATAAAAGTTCATTGATTTAACAAGGCTTTTAGGTGCAGCTAGCAGCAGACTTGAATAAACAATAGCTCTTTTTGCTTTTCAACGATGTAATGTTCGTGCTGGCAGAGAGAGCGTCGTCAGGCCGCTCTGGACTGGAGTTCAACCAGATGGCGTCACATGCCTGAATTTGTCGACTCTTGTTGAGATGACCACGAGCTTTCCACGAAAGGCATCAACGCAGGATGCTATGGGAAGGACGATCAAACTGTCAATCCCTGCACCTAAAGACAACATCAAGCTATTACTGTCAAGTATGTTGTTCTGTCATCTGACGATCTGACGTACAATGAGGAAGACATGGTAGAACTGAATTAATTGACAACATTGTCGACTGAAGGAACTGGGACCATTAAATGTTAAGCAAAAGAGGAAAACAATTCAGCAGTGGTGGCATGTACCAAAAAACGTCCCAATCAACTCCAAAGAGAAGATTTACGCTGTAATGTAGAATATTTACAGTTGAATAATATAGTGATCGTGAATATTTGGGGACGTTCCTTTTGAAATTCCTCATGAACAGGAACAGGCTTTTGCCAAACGGGAGCATGAATCCACAGCACAAATAGGGTGTTTGTACCCAATGTTGTCAAAGATCTTAGGGCGTCTCAGGGGTTCGTAGAAAAGGTCCAATTAGATTGTGAATTTTAATGACGGGATGGTTTTAATTGCTCTATAAGTTAATTAAGTCTCTACTATTCTATATTTACGACAATAACTTCTCAATGGTAGATGATGTTAGGCAAACGAAATGCGTAAAATAGGGTTGCTGGGAGAAAAGGGTTCGAACACTGAAGTAAAGATATGGTATATCAAAGTAGAGTACTGTATAACTATTATTGATTTCATAATTCTCAAATAGTTTAAAAAGTTAGTTTCAGTTTCTCAGTTCAAATAAATGCCTGCTTGTTCAGGAATGACAAAAAATAATTGGCGAACAAAGCAGGTGATCCAGCCCATACTCATAGGCACCTGCCCCTCAGATCCCCGGATGAAGCGGCTACACGGTCTGACAGACAGCCCAACCGCCATACTTCCCCTGAATGGCTGCTCGTGATATAGAGCAAAATCATTGCATAGTCAGACAAGTATTTTAGACTTTACAGTATATTCAGTTAAACAAAGGTGCATGAGAAATAGACATATTTGGCAAAACAAACAAACAATGCTACGTTACAGCAGACCAAAACCTATATTAATGAGTTTGGAGTATCAGATAACTGAAGGAGTAAACTGATTCTCTTGAATTGTCACAACGTGCAGATTTGACAAGGAAAATTATATAAACTATTGTGGCAAAGACAGAAAAGAACATGGTAAAGTATTATTTTAAAAATGTATATTTCTAACAATCAACTAATGTACAGACACATGTCACCAGGTGTTTTTGAAGATGAAAATGTATCCTGTGCATGTAAACACACACCAAAAATCTGACTTCATTATTGGATATCTGATTATGCTAGTTATCTGTTTTGTTCTGTCTGTAAATGTGCCCATTGTTGCCTCCAGGGGGCCAAGAAGCAGCAAATAAGAACTCTTAAAAACAATCACAGCTAGCTTTAAGCACTAAATGACATCAGAAAGTTGTCAATACAGTTTCAAGTTTGATGTGATAATGACCAACTGGACTGTACTCTTCCTCTCTAGTTTTCTGGTCGACATCGGGCCTGTGGACGAAGCTGCCGAATACACAGCCACCATCAGCTACAACCTCCTGACTGAAGGCAAAGACAGCCGCCACCTAGTGGACACGGTCAAAGTGGCCCTGAAAGTTGAAGGCGGTAAGGGGCCGCATGCCACATTTTATATTATAAATCATTCATCTTCAACTTGTTTCTATTTGGTTGTCGCAGCAACAGCTTTATAATGTACACTGCAAAATTTCAAAACTAGAACAGTAGTAATAGTAATTTTGACAAGTTTATGACATTAATGGGACTAAATTGTTATGTTGTTTGTTTTAGTGTATTTATGACTTGCTTCAATATGTACTTTTTATATATTATTTATTTATTTATTTATTAATTTTGTCTGTCAGAAGAGCAAGATTTTTGACATATTTAGTAAACCATTTAGTAATTAAAATGTCTTAGAAATCTTTTCCTTTAAATATATCTTGTAACAACCAAACAAATATAACTTAATGAAAACAAACAACAAAACCACAACAATTTTGCTTTAGACTTTTACCTTACATATAAAGCATTGGTCCATTTTGTCTTTAGGTGACGAGCCCACAGAGGCCACACTCCTGATGAAGTACAACAGGAACAGGAACGTTCTGACCTCTCAGCTGCAGATCCCGGACATGGATGTGGAGGCTGGAGTGAGGCTGGGCATGACAGACAGCAGCTCCAAAGGAAAGGCCCTGACACTGGAGGTCTCCAACAAGAACGTGCCCCAGCTGTCCCTCATCGCCCGCACCAAGTGAGTCAGTCAACAACAACAACAACAACATGGGAAAAATAATACATTTGGTTCAATAGACTTATAACTTTTCCCCAAACACAGCCGAACCGACTACATATATCAACCCAGAATAAGCAGTAATGAATATACTATAAGTTTTAGCCCGATTTCATTACAATTTCATTGAACATGGCTTAAACATATTGAAAAAGTTTAAAAAGTTTAAAAAGTTTAAAAAGTTTAAAAAGTTTAAAAAGTTTAAAAAGTTTAAAAAGTTTAAAAAGTTTAAAAAGTTTAAAAAGTTTAAAAAGTTTAAACGTTAAATTCTTAATTCACATTGTCTAATTGAGATAATAAATCAGGCATGTCCAAACTACGGCCCCCGGGGCCAAATGCAGCCCTCAGACCAATTTTTTTTGGCCCTCCAGCTTCCTGCTAAGTTGGTCCAAACAATAAAAAGTAGTACCTTTTCCTGTAAAATTGGACACATTTCAAGCATTTTGATGTTATATCAACCTAATATTAATGTTCCAAGTCTTATTAAAGCTGTGGAGTGTCAAATGCAACATTTTTAATGATTCACTTCATTGTCAGGTTGTCTGTGGCCCTCTGCTGCATATAAGTTTAAAAATGCAGCCCTCTGTGAAAAAAGTTTGGACACCTCTGTAATAAATCATTATTTTCAGTCAAATTCAGAATAAAACTTGTAGTTATTGCCATTGACTTGAACAGGAATCTCATACTCTGCTTTGATTAATTGTTGCATTTATTTTTAAGAATTGTAATAAGGCATTCATTATCAACAATAATAAGATAAATTATTAACAAGAGTGTATGGGCCACTAGTCCAACAGAGAACAGACTGACATGAAATTAAAGTTCAAATCATAGTTTAATGTTGCTTCTAATATTATTTACCCCATTGAAAAATCCATTGTCCTGACTAAATTAGTGAACCCTTACATCTCTGGTCAGATCTTTACATATTTTATAGTTGTGGATGATGCTAAACTAGCATGTCCTTGTTCCCCACAGGCTGCAGGGCATGACAGAGGGGCTTGCTCAGGTGCAACTGGTGTTACCCTCTCTCAGGACTGATGCCTCTCTCACAGCCACCATGAACCGGGCTGAAGGGCTGGTACTGGAGTTGACCAGTGATGTCAAACTGCCCGAGACCACCTCAATCCAGACCATCACCTTCAAATATGGTACGTCTGCGTCACTGCTTTTCACTACAGGACTGATAAGTGTGACATCTCGAGTCCCTCTGTGAATTTATTTGACACACAGCAGAACCTAGGTGTATATATTTTCTTATAAAATGTATTATTTAAGCGTGTTCAGGGTTACATCTACATCTATAATGTCTGAAAATCCTCTCCACCAGAACCACCAGAGTACACTATTTGTTGTTGTTGTTGTTGTTGTCACCATAACAGTGAACAAGGCTGCAATTTTAATGGGTTATCACTTTACACTCCCATATTTAGTGGCATATGACATCACAATATTGTTGAGATTGTTAAAGGCAAATTACCATTGTTAATCTGTGAAATGTGGTGTGGTTGGATGAAAAAATACAATACTAGCTCAAAATAAGCAAACTATTTGGAAGCACGTTTATTTTTCACAACAAAACTGTAATTTTACAGTTTTATCCCGGTCTCAGTTCATTGAAGCTCTACACTATTCTGGTTGACACTAGATTGATATGTGTAGCACTTTGAATTGAGTTCTACAAATATAATATGGCTGTTAGCTCTACTCTGCTTTGTAAGAGAATTTTTGAAGCTCTTCAGTTGCATTCACTACAAGGAATCAATTGCAAATTGTGCTATTTCAACATGTTCAACGTGATATCTAATGTTTCAATTAAATGCAAATGTAAGTCTATATCTTACCTTACCTATACCTAAAAGACAGTTTGTATAAAACCAGTTGAACAAAGTATGAATTAACCCTACATGTTGTTTCAGAGGAGGAACAGGCAGAGGTGAAGCTGATGTCCAATGTGAACGCGGAGACCAAAGTACTGGTGGATTACAGTGAAGCTGCCCGGGACTGGCTCAGGCTGTTTGTAAGCGACGTCATGGAGCAGAGGGTGGTCAACACTGACATGAAAGTGCGCCACATCATCAACAAGGGCCTGGAGGTACAAACAAGCTTTGCAGTCATTTTTCCCCGACACAATTAAAAAACATCATGAAAACAGGCAAAACAAATTGATCATAAATCTGAAATCAAATAGACCAATTACCAAAACATATACATTTACAAATCTAAATATTATAGCAGATTATTTTGGTAAATGTAAATCAATGAATGTACCCCGTATTTAATAAACATTATTTAATCCTTCTGTTTCAGGCCGGGACTATCTGGATGGACAAATTCAAGGGCGATTTCCCCTATGTGGAGACTCTGAATGACAAAATTGCAAATATGGAAATACCAGCCATGCCTGAGAACCTGTTCATGAACTTGTAAGTAGTCCACACAGTCTTAAGTACAGTACAGTTTATTAATATACAGTAAATAAATGTTTTATGGTATTGCTGATTTTAATACTGCTATCATTAAAACTATTGCTTGCTCTATGCTTCTAGTATATAATATAATACAGTTATTACTATCAATCCTCACCCTGTTACTAATACATTGGCTTTGTTGCAAAAAAAGTAATCAATGGTAAAATTAGCAGTATTGAATAGAATGAGCTATATCAGAACTAGTACAAAACTACATGGTAAGATAAATTATAATTTTCATCTTTGTCTTTTGAGTAATTTATTTTTACTGATTTTCAATTTAATCAAAATCAAGTACTACTACTGCTGCTGTTGTTGCTGTTACTATTGCTGTCCCTAATAGTACTCATATATACACCAATACACACGTTTTACTTGATACCATACATTTCACTTCAAATTATCCCATTGTTTATGATATTCTTTTTTTTCCACTAGTGAAAGTGCACTAAAATACAACTTCAACAAAGACTCCATGATCATCTATCTCCCTGTGCCTTTTGGCGGAAAGTCCTCAGAGGAGCTGCGCATCCCAGCCAGAGTCACCATTCCTCGTGTCAGTGTGCCACAAATAAACATGGACTTTAACGCCAAGGACATCCCAATCCCCAAGTTCACCCTCCCAACCGAATACGAGCTCGCTCTACCCCTCATGGGTAAAATGGAGATGAAGACCAAAATGGAGAGCAATCTGTACAACTGGGACACATTGGTGGTTGTAGGCAACTACACAGAAGAGTCCCCCAGTTATAAGGCTGAATACAACATCAAGGGCGAGAGCCCCATCAAGCTGCTGTCTTTCACTAATGCAGGTAAATCATACAGCATTTTGTTATCAATAGCTGAATGAATTAAAGGCAATTTAAAGGTTTACACAGTTATCAGCACACTTGTATTAATAACATTCATTTAAATATGTATTATGTATCTTGCAAATAATATGAAATTCCAAAAATGTCATATTATATGTTAAACACTTGAAACTATATGTTTCAAATGTTTAACATATAAACATTAACATACTTTACTCGACGCAATATGTCATTAATAGTATTTTGTCTTTATGTTAAACAGGATCTGCTGAGCTCTTTGAGGAATTCAATGGTGTCACCGCATCCCTCTTCTTTGGTTTGCGACACGAGCTCCTTCGTTCTGAAATGAAAATCCGCAACAACTTCGGCATCACTGACAACATCTGGTCCGGAGGCAGGATTGTTATGACTGTGAAAGCCCCGGGAGTGGACACTTCCATGAGCACCTCTGCCCAGTTCACCCTCGCACCAACAATGCTTTCTGGGGACGTGAATTCGGACGCTAGCATGACTATTGGACCCATCGAAGCCACCTGCACATCCCAGAACACCTTCTCCTTTGAGCCAGCTAAGAGGGAAGCTAAAGCAGAAAGCACTGTCAGGTTTAACTCTGACATTGTGAAGCTAGCCAACAAAATCAAGATGTCCTACGCTAACAATGAGCTGATCATGGACTCAAACACCAACATGAACAGCGAACCACTCAAGCACACCACTAAAATCAACGTAGCGTACAAGGACGTTAAGCTTAGCATCCAGACCGATTCTGTGACTAAAGCCAGCGAGGAGAAAATGCTGCGTAGCCAGATGGAGCTGCTAGCGTCTGGAGAGCAAATAACATTGAGAATGGAAAACCAAGCAGATGATTCTTCAAACCGTGCCTACTCTCTGCTGACTGGCTCCCTGACACCATCTGGTCTGGAGGTCAACTCTGATGCTTCGGTCAATCTCTTCTCCAGCCTTGCCTCTCACAAAGCAACCCTGACCTTTGATAGCAACGGCCTGACCACAAGCTGCACCACGACTGCCCAGGTTACCCCACTCACTTTTGAAAATGTCTTCCACGCAGGAGCGGACTCTACTGGGGCTACAATGTCTCTTAATACAAAGGGAGGCATTAGAGAGCACAAAGCTGAGCTGAATGTTGAGGGCAAAATGGCAGGTTCCGAAGTCTATCTCAACAGTATCATGAAAGGCAATGTCTTTGACCTAAACGGAAGAAACAGAGTCAACCTGAGGCTTAACGGAGATGGCCTGATTGCTTCAAACAACATGGTGGCTTCCTACAATGAAGTTAGCACAAAGAACTCTCACACTTTATCGCTTACCATGAGGTCTTTCAGTCTCCAATCCAAGACTGACAACTTCCTGAACAGCGAAAACACCTACATGCATGATATTACAGCCAATGTCGAACGCTTCACCACCAACGTCATTGTGAAAAACCAGATGAAGATTGTCAACATGAACTTCAACAATGATGCACAATTTAAAGCAGAGCCCTACACAATGGAACTAGTTGGAACAACAATGGGCAGATACAATGATGAGGAGATGCGTCATACTTACGAACTTAAGTTTGTCGACATGATCTTATCCGCCAAATGCAACACCAATGGCAAACTGTTGGGCTACCACATCACGCATGATGCCGATATGGAAATTTCTGGTCTGACTATGAAGTTCAGCGACGTCACTAACTTAAACTCCCCAATACTGCGCTTTGACAGCACCTTCAAATCCAATGCAGCCCCCTTCACCCTGAACATTGATGCCATTTGTAACTCAAATGTCGATTACAACTTCTATGGGGAGAAAAATGCTCAAATGTACAGCAAATTTTTGATGAAAGCCGAGCCATTGATGTTTACCCACTCATTGGAACATAGAGCCTCTGCCACCATAAAAGACGAGCAAGGAGAACTGACCCTCCAGACCAGCATGGACAATAAGTTTGACAGCTTGCTCACACTGAAAGAGCAAAGCGTCAACCTGAAATTGACATCCAACGTGAACGAACATGCTTTCAATCACGATCTAAGTGCCTTCAACAATGCAGAGAAAGTTGGAGTTGAGATGACCAATGCTGTATCTACTTCTCTGTTCGATAAAAATGACAGAGACTATAGTGTTTCTGGCTTTGTAATCTATGAAAAGAATGGGGAAAGTCACATCATGATTCCCTTTGTCGAGCATTTGCCAGCACTGGTTGAAAACATCAGAAATGCCATGATTAGCATTATGGACCAAACCATCAACGCAGTTAAAGACATTAACAGCAAGTACAAAATCAGCACAAGACTTCACAGGAAAATTACAGAGCTGAAAGAGGTCATTGACAACTTTGATGCCAACCTTTTTGTCCAAGATGTAAAGAAGTTCCTCAGCTCTATTGAAAGCACAATCAACAACCTGACAGCTAAATTCCCTACAGACAAAGTTGTGGCTATGCTGAGGTCGGTCAAAGAGATGATCATTACTTGGATGAAGAAGTACAACCTGGTTGAAAGGTTTAACATTCTCTATGACAAAATGGAGCAGATTCTGTCCAATTACGAAGTGGAGAAAATGATTGGTGCTTTTATGGATGAGGTTGTTAAGATCATGAAGCAGTACCAGGTCAGAGAGAAAATGCAAGCTGTTTTTGCTGCTATTAAATCTATTGACATCAAACCAGCTGTCAAGACAGTGATGTTGCCAATTCAGGGTTTGGTAGAGGAACTGTATGCTGTTGACTTCAAGCAATTTCTGGAAGATATCAGCGACTTTGTCATCAGAATGCTGCAGAATGTCAGATTCTTTGTCTACGAGACACTCACAAGGGAGTTATGAGCCCTGAAGGAGATGAGCGTGTTCCTGTTGGGAAACTTTTGGGAGAGGTCAAGTGGTTTCGCCGATTAAGATGAAGACCAATGTTACTTGAAAACAACAGTTTATATAGACATCCGAGATTCCTCTTCAGCTTAAATCATGCATTTCTATTTTGAAACACTTGAATATACCTTGAAGCCTCTACTAATGTTGCTCTACCAAGAATGAGCACTTGGCCATTGCTGAAGTATCAGTTTGCATTACCCATCCGTTGACTACGGCTTCCAAAAATTATAGGACTTGCTTTGGCATCTGTTGTAAAACGCAAGGCAGACACTGACTGTACAAGGGAGCTGGTCACAGGCATATCAATGGAGAATGTGTTTTCCAAAATGGAGATTAACTACAAGAAAGGCACCGTTCCCACCTTTAAATCTTTAGCACATGATCCTGACAAAATTGCAACTTTAGAAATTCAAGAGGCAGGCTACCATGAAATGGAAAACCTGTTGCCGGTAACGTGAACACCACGAGCCAACAGATAAGAGATGGAAGTTGTTTGATTGACAAGCTAATTCATCTTCAATGGAGTACGAGTTGCAGAGAATAAAAGTCTTAAGAGATTGGATGCAGAATTAGCATTTTCAAATGTTATTGTTAATGCTAGGAGGAGATGACGCAATATTCCTTATAAAAGTGTGATGAGGGTAAATTCAGGCAAAGGTTGAGGATTGAAAATTGACTTCACTGATCCCACTATGCAGAGCTGCGGTAAGGTTAAGGAATACTTGTTAACTCTATTGAGTGTTGGTGTCTCCGGATGACATCACTTCGCAGCAAAAACAGGCAAATGCAAAGGTCGCTCTCCATTCAAGCTATCAGGCAAAACAGACTTCAAAATGACTTTTCTTTGCCCTGACCAGTGGCAGATGTTAGCTGGACGGCGGCTCGATTCACAGTACAAGTCTCCATTTCTTTAGCTTGGATATGTAGAACAGAAATCACATCATGTACCATTATGGAGAGGCAATTTGGATGTCTGAAAGACAATCACTGTCCTGAATTGAACTGCCTTTGTTGATATACTATCCAGAATGAGGACATTTCTCTGTGGGAGGAGCGGTCTTGATGATTTCTTCATTACCACTCAGAAAACTCTCGCATGAATCATTTGAAGTTTGTGAAAATCCCAGAAAAGATTGTATTTCTACTTGGAGAGCATATCAACACCATCAACACTAATGCCAAGTTACCCTGCCAAGAATTAAAGATCAAGATCCACGTTTGGGATAGATGCTTACGATTATCATGAAGACGAATGCTGAACTCAGAACAATACTGGACTGTTTAACAGCGAAGATGCATTTACATGAAGCTGGACGCTCGTCTCTTCCGAATTTCAGATGTTCTGGAAATGCTGAGGCACTGCTGCTATAAGACAAATGATGGACTAAGAATGGATTCCCTTGGATGTGAAAACCAATGGTAGAGTTCAACCAAACAACGCAATCCTCTTTCCCGACCTTGGAAATGGCTGACCAACTCGATGCACTTGCAACATATTTCCTTGGAGTCATGAAGGTCAACAGAAATGATGGTCTGTGATGTTGTGTCAAATCATCTGGATATGGAGCCAGGTCGTTCCAAAGTCTTGACGCTGTGAGGCAGAGTCTATGGACGTACCCAGTAGAACATTCCTGTCTCATGAAATGCTGTTATGGCCAGCTGTTATGGATTACAATGACTATATTCTCATTGTGATCCATATTGTCGGATTAGGCTATTGATGTTCTATTAATGGTACTGGTAAATTTGTAGTAATACAATTTTGATAACGGCTCTTTTAAAATCTTGATTATTTGTATATTACAAGTAGTATAGCCTTAATGGTTGCAACACCTTTGCAGTGTTAGTGAAGTTGCTGTTTCATGTTGGTGTAATATATGAATACGGAAAGCTCCTGTTTTAATCTTAGGTTATATAGCAGCCTGCTTCTAAGTTTAATTATTTGTTTTATTTGTTTTCAGTCTGAAGAGGATATGGATATCGTGGCACTGCAGTTTTCTGTGGGGAAGAGCCTGAACGTGCAGACTAACTGGAACATGGAGATGCCTTATGACGCCATGCTTGCAGTTCAAGCTAAAATGCCAAATGTAAATTTTTATGTTGACGCTGCTGGTAGAGTGTATAGAGAAATGCACCGACAAGCAAACAGAGTGAGCAGAAATGTGGCTAAGTCCTTTGAGAAAGCTAAAGACGAGGGCAAAATTATGTTCAGACAGACAATCGAAACTGTCTCTGCCATGGAACCGTACGAATACATGATCACTTTTGCTGACGATGCTATTTTAACCCTAAAGAGCTGCCGTACTAGACTCGCAATGATTGTTGATGCCGTTGCTAGGTTCCTCGGAGAAACTAAATTCCAGCTTCCTGGTTATACTGAAAAAGTTTCCGGACTTGAGCTGTACAAAGTCTTTGCCAAGTTTGTCTCAGATGTCTCCAGAGACGCCATTGACAGAATTCCCAAATACTTCTCTGCAGTTATCACGCCAATAATTGAATATTTTAAAACGCTTGAATTTCAGTTTTCTAACCATATTGTGAGAGGTAGTGACATTTTGGAAGACTTTACCGTATTTTTTAGCAGACTCCAAGAACAGCTTAAAATCATTGTTAATAAAATCGGCAGCTACCCGCCTGAGGAAATATTCAAAAATCTAAATTCTCTTTCAGGGTTTGTTATGTTGCAAGGCGAAAGGTTAGTCGAAATGGTCAGATCTGTAGACGTGGACCAAATGACCAATTTTCTTAGCGATGTTTGTGAAGACGCAGTTAATTCCCCTGTTTTGAAAAATATTGGCAAGCAGATAGAAAAGGTGTACTTGATTGTCTGGGATTACATCAGAACACTTCAAGATAGAGTCCAAACCATGCTCGGCGACTTTTCCGTGGACCAGTTTGAAAACGACATAAACTCCTGCATTGACAGAATGATAAAAAATATGAATGCTTTCCAAAACAACCTAATTGAAACTTTAAAAGAAGAAAGTAAATCCATAGACACATATGTTAAAATGGGTGACAGAAGTATGAAATTATATACCTTTTACTTTTAAAACTAATTACCCCACTGTAACGCTAGAATCCAACTGCACCTAGCATTACGAAAAGTTGTTATAAATTTCTTTTAAGTCCTTTTTTTATGTTAATTGTTTGTTCTTGTATTATTTAAAAAACAATGTTTTGTTCAATAAAGAGATACGTATACTCAAACTCTAATCCATCTCTTGTTGCACACTTAGCATCACATTAACATTCTTTCAATATGGAGAATGCCTGTATAGGACTATTTTTAGTTTTCAACCATAAAACACTGAAACAATCGGATCATTGTAGAATTTTCGGTTTATAGGTTGATTGTAATTTGTTAAGCTGATTTGTGGTTAATTTTCGCGTTCTCCACTTGAAACTGCACAAATGTCATCCCTTCAGAATTTAAGCTCCGAGCAAATAATGATAAAATTCCAACCTCCCAAACTCTTTTGTCTTGCATTCAATTTAGTCATGACTTCTGAGGCATAGTCCAGTTGACTCAAATTTTGTAAGCCATATGATCTGGTATTAAATTATCCTAATGTCCTAATGTAATTATGTTTAAAAAAGCAATGTGCAGCTTATCTAAACGTTAAGCACTGCTTCTTAAAATGTCAAATCATGTTTGTGCCACCAAATCTAAATCCTATTTATACTTCAAAATATTTTATTCAAGAATAAAAAGTTAAACAACAATTAGTGATGCCCATGTAGAGTGGTAATGCAGCAATATCCAGCCCATGACAGCCCCATAGTTCAAATCCTGCTCCACAATTACTGCATGCCCTTCTCTCTCATCCCCATTCTAACTGTCCTGTCTACTAAAGCCAAAAAAATAACAATGAGGAATGTTATTTCGGACTGTCTACTTAGAAATGATTATTAGAGGGTGTAAATTCATTTCAAACCATACAATTTAGCTATACAAAATTGATTAATGCACAACTTCATTTGAACAATGCAAGCAACAATTTCAAATAACCTAAAGTACAACTGAGAGAAGATTAGTAAAATACATAAAATAGTCACATATACTGTACTTAAAATTATATTACCCAAGAATATTCCAGAACAGACCATACAGTATAATACATTTGCTCTATCCCTCCATACAGAAAAGCCCATTTCATTGAGTATGTTGCGAAAAGCTTGACTTGAGCAGAGTGGCTTTAAACTAGGCCCATGGAGCAGACACAGGAGAGAGGAGCCAACCACACAGCACAATGCATTCCAGTTGGAGCGTCAGCACAACTCAGCAATTGAACATACATACAAATTATTGTTGTGCACTATAAATTTTCCTTGTCTTATGGAGAGGTTACTTCTTTGCCTATTATGTTCCATAGAAGGCATCAAGCTATCTATCGACATGCAAGTTACAGGTCAGATCTGGAAGGGACCCTACTCAAGGTATTTTTGTAACAAAAACACCGTAAATGCAATATATTATATGAAACATTCCAGCAAACAATCACACCTCCAATGGAGACAAAGCAGGTAGCAGACTCCCAGAAGAATTATTATGCACTTTTAGAAATAACAATAGCCTTCCAAATCAATTCAAGTGTAAACAGATTTAGATCGTGTTGATTTCTGAAAATAATTTAAGTGTTGACCTTCACCCTTGTTCATACAGTCCTTGTCAGATGACTTATTCCTAAATGGTCCTAATGCTGTGCCAGTCCTTATTTGCCTGCTCTTTCCCAACTCACTGAGTCCTATCATCCTTTCTAACTCAAAAACTCCTTTTCCTAAGCACCAGGGACATATACATGTAGTGTAAGTAAAGAGTGTTTAAGTGCAGAGAAGGTCTTGGTCTCCAGGACGAGAGCTGGAATCTGCCACATTACATAACCAGGGTCTCTGCCCATTCACAGTCTGGCAAATACTGACAGTTAGTATCCATTGGTCATCAAAATATAAAGTATGCAAAATATGTATAGTCCCTTTGAAATAGTATTTACAAAACATCAAGTAGAAATGAATGCTATAGAAACATCTTAAATTTTTTGCCTATGATTATTGATATTGAGGATTGAGGACATTTTAGGCAAACTTGAGTTAATTAATTTGTCAAATTAAAGCTTAACTTATACAGCTCTATAAAATGTGAAATATTCAAGAAGTTTTGGTCTTATTTTGTCTCACATTTTAAGAGAGTGAGGGCAAAACAATTTACCCAGTTGCATGAATTAACTTATTTTTGTAGCTATATTAAGTATATGTTTGCACATTTGCAACAAATGTATTTAAATTTGTATAGGCTATAGACCGGAATGGGAAGGGGAATGGAGGCAAAAATATTCCACATTTTCTATCCTTAGCTGACATCAGTTTTGATGTCGGTGTAATCCCTCATTCGTCCAGGAGTGTTCCATTGTTGAAAAAGATTCAGTTGTAGTCATTGGACTCTGTTTTAGAAAAAACGATACGTTTCGACTCTCACCCAAGAGTCATTCTCAGTCAGTGAAACAAGTCTGAGAATTCCTGTTTATATCCTACTCTGTGAAAGCCCTGCCCACAGGGCGGGACCTCCTGATAATGGCCCATTGAAACTTAACTGGGATGGGCCTATTGTTCTATTGTTCCCTGGCGTTTGGCTGCCTCACCTTGAGTGCCTGTTTAGCCTCAGAATGCCCAGGGCGTCTCCAGGGTTTCAGCAAACCATTTATAAACAACTGAAGGTTGAATCTTAAACCTCCATTACGATTTAAGGAAGGATCTCTTTTTTAACAAAGAGCTAAAAAAATAAAAACTATCTTTGTTAAAAAAGAGAATGCCATTGTATAACAATGTTTTACCTGTTATTGGCTTATCTTCAAGGCAGTTTTACTTCATAGTGACCCATTCCCTTGTTTGTCTTGTCAAATATTTCACTGCCTTTAATGTAATTATACAGCGTTATAATCTAAAATCTTAATAATAATAATAATAATAATAATAATAATAATACTACACATAACACAAGAGCCTTTTAAATCAAAAGGTTTCAGTTTTATAAAAGTGTTCATCATACAATGTAGTGGCATGTTCAACTTCCCAAACGCTGTACACATAAATAACAAGTGCAATTTTACAAAACAAAACAAAATGCAAGATTTGAGCCAGCTACCAATGTCCAGCACTTGGTAATACTTTCTTACAGCAAAAAACATATTGTAATTTGTTAATATGGCACAATACTTGGCTGGTATCAAGACATTAGCATGCTGTGATCAGAGGTGGCTGGTGATGAGTAATATTATCCATGAATCACTAAGTCAGTTCGGCCCCACCTCCATCAGTGGTTTTCTCAGTCGTGTTAGTGACCGCTGACTACACGCATGACCATAATGACCATAGCGTTAAGGCATCTGCAAACACTGTGTCTCATGTCAAAACAGTGGAATCCTTGGCTCAAAGTAGGCCTTGTTCAGCCTCATAGTAAAAGCAGTAGTGATTCGTGCGTGTGTGTACACTGCAAAAAAAGGTATATCTCCAAAGTTTAAATGTTCAAATGGCTAAAGATGTAATGGTCGTATTACAATTACTTTGACTCGTTCAATGACGTTCAATTCTCCTACCCTACTTTTTTTAAGTGTAAAAAAGGTTCAAAACAAATTGAAACCTTTAAAAGTATCATAAAACAACACTCAGAATTAAAACACAAAATATATATTATTAGAATACGTTTAAAACAACGTGTCATTGACGAAGCAGAGGGGAAGGTTCAATTTCTATGTGTTTACTACTATTGTTTAAATGTGTTTTTATGTTTAATTGGTTAATATTATACCTCACAGGTCCTCATTGGTCCAGGAGTGTTCCATTGTAGAAAAAGATTCAGTTGTAGTCATCTGGACACCATTTTTTAAACAAGACGTTTCGACTTTCCTCAATCTGATTGAGAATGACAACTGAATCTTCTTCTACATTATCCCTCACAGATTTTTGTAATGTTCTTATTTTATCATTTGATTAAAAAAATTAAGATACTCAAAAAAAAAAATGACTGAGTGAAGTGCCTAAAATGTATCAAAATTACTTTTCAAATTATTAATATTCAAGCCATTTCCATCTGTAGCTGTTCCATTTTTGCAGTGTATCGCTTCCTAGTGAACAATAAATATTTAGATATTCAGCCCCATTTTAGTTTTGAACGTTTAATAATGAATTTGAAGTCCCACCACTGGTAGGAGAAACATCAAACTTCAGGCCCTGGATGGTCCTCCTCAGCTTCACCTCAAGCTCCTCTTCAATCTCGTGATGCACAAAGAGCCTGCTGGTAAAGCCTGGGTGTTTCAGTGCGGATCAGCTGCCCGGGCCCTGTGTCCAAAACAACATCCCACAGTCATTAGTGCCGCCTGGGCTGAGTGAAACGCCTGGGCCGGGGGGAGAGCTGGAGCGTGCTTCTGCCCATACTTGTCCACCGGGACCTACCCAGCAGCATGTAGGCTTAACGTTACCTCTGTAGACCAGGACTCTCCATTCAGAACACAATCTCAACATTCTTCTTCACACGGAGCTGGTATCGGTCTTTGCTGAATCATGGGTTTCAGAGTGATGAAAATCTAACAAGGTTTTTATTCAATAGCTCAAAACAAAAACGATATCTTTTGAATAGGCAATAGGCATAACTTATTCGTGGGTTTCAGCTTCCTGTTACATGCCACATTTTGAAGATTTTTCCCATATTAAATAGTTAAAAAAATATATTATATCTTTGGCAACAGTTCTTATTTCTCATCATTCTGAAACACATGGATAGAACTTGGAACCTACTTGACATTCACCCAGAACTGTCAATCCGAAAAGTGTAGTTAACAGCCTCATTGTGGTCAAAAGGTAGGCATGAGTACCTGTGTAATTACATTTTTATTGTTCATTGTTAATTTAAAAGAAATACTAATTCAATAAATAAATAGTTTACTATCCCCAAAATGAAAAGGGTAATGAACTATGATAAGCCAAATCAAGTTAATACAATAAGGCCAACTTTGTAAGCACATGCGTTTTGGGACATTGGCATCTACGGGCTGAGGCTTAAATCATGGGCTGAAAAAATAAAAGCTGAGTTCAAAAGCAAAGCCATGTTGTCCGGATGCCTATATAGACCCTTCAAAATGCTCGGTCATAAGAATGTTCACAATTCCTAAATGGAGGCGAGTAAGGTCAAATGAAGTAAACCATTAGGTAATTTCAATGATTCGCTGAAATCATAATAAAAACACATCTAAATACACGTGGTTTCAAGACTTTATAACAAAAATAAAGCTACAGTTTTTTAATTTATATAAAAAGCTAGACATGTCAGTTAGTTTGCTTTTCTATCACAAAATGAAAAATGGTCTAATTGTGGTTCACAAGAAGTATAATTTGTGGCTAAATGTCTTTAAACCAGGCTCTGATATGACATGACATGTATCTGAGCAGTTATTATTTGCCAAAACCACCTTAATTTTTCATATTTTGTGATGTTTTGACCCGTTTCTCCATTGAAATCACATTATGTTCCACTTAATGTTTGCCTCCAGTTTCCTCCATTCTGGAACTGAGAATGTTTTTGCTTACAAACTTTTAAAGGGTCTATATTTCCAGGTGTTAAAAGGTTGCTCAGTACTTTACTTTTGTTGACGTTTCCATGGTAACCCTTCATAAAAGTTGATCTCGCAGCTGTGGCCTACTTTTACGCACAGGCCTACGCTGCGTCAGAGCTTCTCTGACATTAGAACCATGTCCGGGTCACTCAGTGAACCATGTCCCTGTCCAAATCACATCAGAACACAGCACTTCACGCAGTCCTCCCCTGGTGTGGCTCTTTTCTGTAGCGCCGCTCTCGTCGCAGTCTCGAAAACTTCCCAAATTCCCTCTTAGTTTTGGCTGAACATTCCAAATAGTCATATGCCCCGATGCGCGCCGCCATGGCCCGGCCGTCGTCGGGCTTCACCGCCTCTTCACGTCCTCGTCGTGGCGCAGATCCTTCTTGTTGGCCACTAAAATGATTGGCACATTAGGGCAGAAGTGCTTCACCTCGGGCACCCACTTCTCCGGGATGTTCTCCAGCGAGTCCGGGCTGTCCACGGAGAAGCACATGAGGATGACATCAGTGTCTGGGTAGGACAATGGCCGGAGCCGGTCGTAGTCCTCCTGTCCAGCCGTGTCCCAAAGAGCCAGTTGGACTTGCTTATTATCCACCTCGATGTCCGCTACATACGTCTCGAAAACCGTGGGAACGTAGACCTCCGGGAACTCGTCTTTGCTGAAAACAATGAGCAGACAGGTCTTCCCACACGCCCCGTCTCCCTACGACCACAAGTTTCTTCCGTATGTCCGCCATTCGTGCGTCCTCGGCTGTCCCACCACCGCTGGCTCACTTGTACCATCCAAGACGCGGCCGTTGCGCTCTCGAGTGCAACACTGTTTAATGCTGAAAACGGGGCAGGACTTTTTGTACCGTAAAGTCGAGCGCTTCTCCCAGCATCAGACCCGCTCCAGTCTCAGCGGCAGCCTCTTTATAAAGCGCACATAGTTTCCTAAATATAGCGCTCCAATTGGAAACGGGGAGGTGAGCTCACTGCGGCGGAGGAGGGCGCTGATTGGAGTCGAGCGGGATTTTCCCAAGGCAAAGGAGGGTCCAACGCCACGAGGGCCCATCCGACAAGGGGCCACAAAACTAAACACATACGATCACTGCAAAGGCGTCATCAATAAGCAACGTGTACAGTCGTGAATGAAGAGCCTACATTAATGAACAGTTGCTGAATTCATAAAGTGAATGGGTCGACATGATAACAGGCCTTAATAAAACTCACCTGTATGATGTCATATCAAAGGCTCACAGCTTAATTGACAACGTGGGTGATTATTCAAGGTTCTAATGAGCCATAGCAATAATACACTTCAGAATCAGAAAAGGTTTATTGCCTTTGTCAATTAACACAATTCACAAACATAAGAACTTATTTTGGCATTAAGGTGCAACATAAAAACACTGATCAATAATAAAAACAACATATATGAAATCAAAAGGGCATGCTGCATCAAGAAAAGAAAAAATACTGTAGTATAAAGATGTGCATAAGACTGCAATGAACATACATACTCATACATCAGGCTTTGACTGACATGTACACACCTCCAACTCATCCGGATATTTACAAACGGCACGGGCCCCTGAAGACAAGTGGAGTCCTTTTGATATCATGTCGTGGGCGCTAGGAGCAGCTACGAATGAAAACAGGCAATTGACTTTAAGCCTAGCATTTGAATGTGTAACACTCAAAAAAGGAAGACCTAGGAAAGCCTACATTACAAGTAGCTATCGTACAACAATTATGAAAAAAGTGAGGAACCATTTCTGTTGTAGGCGTGAAACAAAAAAGCCATCTCAATACATTTAGACTTTGTTTTGATTGTGAGTTAGTCTATAATGTTTGTGTCTTTTCACAGTATTATGTCTTAGCGCCTGACCGTCATCTTTACGCACGGCTGCGCAGTAGCCGCTCTTTACAGCAGGGGGCAGTAGCGTCAGTGAATCCTCTTTAGCTATAGTCAGCGGCTGCTCGGAGCACGGAGCTAAATCAGCGCTCTACACAGCCTCTCCGCTCCAAAGGGAAACAAAACATTTTGGGAGTGGGTTTGGACGGCGTGCTGCGAGAACAGAGCCGGCTCGACCCAAAGCGCGTAAGTACCCGGGCTGCACCGGCTCCGCGGTGCTGATCGCGGAGCTCTGCCTGTTCGGAGCCACCGCCGCGGCGTGAGTCTTTCCCTTTTGTTTAGCGCTAAGGGCCCTCTGTTTGGGACTTGAAGGGGGGCCATGTTGTTTAGTTTGGATGATGTGTTGGCTCACTACTTGGCAACCATGGCTAACTAACAATTGCCTTCGCGTCGGGTTTATTTGCTGATTTGAGGTTGTTGTTTGTGGTCAGTGCGTGGCAGGAGCAGGATCACAGCGCACACGGTAATACCGGAACAATAGTTTCTCTTTTGAAGTGTAGCACGGGATGCCCATCATAAACACATCGGCCCGCAGCAATTAGCCCCTGATGCTAATCTCGAATACATCCGATGTGACATTACTAGACTTCGCGTGTGCAGATTCTTTGTTTGTTTTGAAGAAAATGTGTGTTTTAGACCTCATAACTCCACGGGACAATCCGCATGTTTCCCACCCAGAGCCCGTAATGACAGTGATCCAGTGATACTGTAACATGAACATGCTCTGCTCAAGCTCAGGCTTGTGCTGTAGCTTTGTTAGCCGCTACAATGCTCTCTGTTTTGGGCTTCATCTTTGTGTCGCTTGTGAACATTTGCTTGTAAAAGACACGAACGTAGTCCATGGGTTCACCGTTAGTATTTTCACGCTGACATTGTGGTTTGGGTCACATCAGAAGAGCTGACTGTGTGGGGCTTGTGTTAAGTTAGCATCAGCTAGCCTCCAGAGCTAACATCAGCTTTGTTGTTGACTAGCATCCTGAGTCACTTGTTTGATTTGGGCTCTGTTTTTGTTTCTAAATCGCTCCCACAGATTAGACATTTACATTGAACATGGATTAATAAATTAATGGCCGCTTTTAAAGTATTTCTCTCCAAGGCAAATTTGACACGGGCCAAACAATGAGGTACAGCCAGAAAAGCATACTATCAATCTGCGACCACAATTTAAACACATTCATGGGTTTTAGAGTTATGAAAATGTACCACTGATGCCATGACAATTAATAATTAATCTCAAAATATATATTTTGAATGGGCTAAAGTGCTCAAAATCTCACCCATAATCAGATTAAATCTGTGAATAGGCTACTGATGTACTGAAGACCTTAATTAATGGTAAATCTGGAAATAAAATACAATTTGCGATGCACATCGGGGATTATGAATCTGTATCAACAGTTGAGCAGACTGCTAGTATGTGATGTGCACTTAAAGACCCACTGTGTAAGATTGCAGCCAGAAAATAAGTAAAAGCATTTTATTTTAGTTTTTATGGTTTTTTTCTTCTGTTGCACTAAATCTCTTTTTAAAATACATGTGTATTGTCCGTCAGCAGGTTTGCCTCTCCGCAAACCTGACTCGTAACTTTGTAGGGCTGGGCGATATGGGGAATTATTTTTTTTCTCATATTGATTGATCTCGAGTTTGGTTTTAGATATTATTTGGTCTTCCCAGAAACAAAGTCAATGACTTTTAGTAATGATTTCATGAGCATAAACAGATTTTTAGACTGTGGATTCTCGATTCAAAACCCTCTAAAATAATTGTCAATTTCACATGACTTGTTCAGTCGATCTTTGAATTAATTGCTCAGCCCTACTTGGTCAGGGGGAGTCTCAATGGAGCTGTACTTTATTATTCTTCTCCACGGAGAAGAGTTACATGCCCACCACCAGAAATCATACAAGGTGTGCTTTATTTTTTAAATCTGCTTGTCATTTACACCAACTCCAGTTATTTGCACAAAGTCTTCCTTTGCCATTTTGCCTTTTTCATTGAGGGCCGCATTTTGAAACTTACACAGAGCGGTGACAAAGAAGGGAATCATTCAAAATTTTGCATTTGATGCAGTTTGGATGAGCCACTACACCCTTTAATGAGGCTTGGAATGAGGTTTAACATAAAAATGTTTGAGACTTTTTTCAATTTGACTGTAAAAAGTACTACTTTTGGTTGTTTGGGCCAATTTAGCAGGGACCCTGAGGGCCAACAAAAAAATGTCTGGTGGCTGCATAGTTTGGACACCCCTGCTGTATATTATCGAATACATTGAGTTACTCTCTCCAAGCAGCTTGGGCAAAACCTAATCATCTGTTAAGAACGCACAAAAAAAACGACACAGTTAACCCCTTGATACTTTGCAGAGTACTTATTTCTTGCTAATCTAATTGTTTCAAAGTAACAGACTGAATGGACTCTTGAGTGGCCTTTGAGGGAGAAAAGCATTTGTCATCACTTTGTCATTCCAGGTTTTCCCGTGGAATGAGCATTCCATGCAGCATCCTAGGCATGAATGACGTGGCCTGGCAGGAGACGAGAGGTGGGATGCTGCATGCCAATGGTGCTCCTGAAGGTGGAGTGGTGAGGGTGCATGGGGGAGGGCCCTTAGCCACAGTGGCGGGTGTTAGCAGGCTCTGGAGGGCCGCACCTGAGGGACTTGACCGGGGACAGAACCAGGCCCCGGGCACACCACAGCCCCCCCTCAGCGGCAGGTCCAGGACGATGCCACAGTCGGATACTTCTTTCAGAGGCAGGCTGGGGAGCAGCTTGGAGGGTGCGCACCCAGCAAGCACCGCTGGCCCACTGGGGATGCCAACCATGTGGATCAGGTGCAGTAGTACATTATATACCAAGTACAATTTCTTCTTCTTGTCAAAGGCACTGTCCAATAAATTGACAGTACCTTTTTATAGTTCTAATAATATTACATTCTAAAATAGTGATTAGGAGTGATAAAGAGCAAGGAAAAAATAGACTTGTAAGCAGTCTCAGTATGCCTCTGTTCCAAACCCATGTCTGGGTGGTTCCTCTGGGCACTCTGGTTTCCCTCATCAAAACAAAACATAGGTAAATCCTCCAGTGAAGATGGTCCTGACCAAGCCAACCTCAAGATGGTCCCCGGGCGCTGCACTGACAGTTTTCCTCAGTAGCACTGGTTGAAGGATGGGTCAAATGCAGAGGATACATTTCTCTACGGGAAAAATAAATAATCAAATCAAAATGAGGCGTAACTCATTTAAAAAGGAACTGGTCATCTTAAGGTCGCACTGAGAATCTGGTGAAGAGTTGTCTCAACATCTTCTTAAAGTGGAAGTTTTGAACAATTTCTAAGAACATTCTTGAATGAGGCCCAATGAGTATATGACATCAATTAATTAAATGTTCTCACTTCTGAAGTATGAATGCAGAGTTTTGCATTGGCCACATGTCTTATTGTTCCTGTGTCATTTGTTTAGAGAAGTGGTTTTAAACTTTTCGGCACTGGACGCCCTTATAAGTACTTTTCCTAAGCCGAGGCACTCCTATGTTTTACGTAACATTTCACTTTATCGGCTTGACCTTTTGTGGTTTACCTTGATAAAATACATATTTTAAAGCAAGTGTGAAGATTATTTTTGATTTCTGGTTTTAAAGCATTTATTTTTGGCCTCCTGCATGATAATTAAATAAGCCCAGTTCATGTTAAATACATTTAAATCTTGTGTAATTGTAATTGAGGCAATTGCTGTTTTGTCTCAGTAGTTCTAATCCACCAGTAGATTACCAGTACCAGAATTTTGCCAACCAAGCAATTTTGATTTGATAAAGATTTGAAAAATATATCAAGCAAACTTACCAAGCAAACTTGAATAATTTATAACCTAAAACGGTATCTGTATAACCAGGGGTCTCGCTACGTACATACAGGGAGTATGCTTAAATAAACCATCCAAAACCCAAACTTCACCCATATTTTAGGTAGCGCCATCATTAAAATACTACTTCAAATAAACAAGTCTTGTCTTAAGATTCAAAATGCTGTGTGTTTTATTACAATCAGACTCATATTCACGGAGAAATTTGTTTAATGAGGAAGTGAATGTAGACGCGGCCAGACCTGACTCACTGGTCAAAAGACATGTATCACTACATAGATACAGAGTCTACAGTTGTAAGGGACTTCAAGTGAGGCGATTAATAAGATCAACCTTCTTATCAACCGTCTAGTTATTTTTTAATTTTTTTAAATGTCATCTGTATGAATGGGTCAAGTTAATAAACAGTTTCTCTTCCCTGCTTTATATTGCACATCTATACATAATAAAATATTATTAGGCGGCCTATATAGTGTTAATAGTATGTTTAGGGCTCATGTACCTTTGGAAATAATGACGGTACATTAAACCATCCTTGGAGGAAAATGCAACCCCATATGAGGCATATTTAACCATCCCTTTAAAAGATTCTGGGGAGAGCACGGATAAAACTGTAAAGCAGAAAGACTGGTCTGATCTGCTCCTAACAGGATCTCTGTCCTGCTCGGCTCTAGTCTGTTCCTCTCGTCTTTACTTTCAGGACAATCACAGTTACGGGAAGCAGGTTATATGCACGCGTATTAAGACTTGCTCTCGTATTACAACTATAGCAGGTTGTTTTGCATGGAATAAAAAGTGTTAGAAACGTTTCACTCTCGTCTGATGTCCTCTTGTTTTCTGGCTCATGACAAGCCTCAGAGCGAGGGAAGACTGCTTTACAGCTGCTTAATGCCACGCCCCCTCAGCCAAAATGTATTTTTAAACAATTGTTGCATGAATTACGAATGTTTTCAATCAAAACTACTTAAATAGCATTGAATGGTTTACAAACGATTATTTCATGAACCAATAGTTACCTATGTTCATTTGCCTTTCATATTTCACTGCAGATTTGCACTATATGCCACGGCACCCCCTTTTGAAAAAGCTGGTTAGATAACGGGTCAGTGGTGTGCTGTCTTACATGCACCTTTTCTTTTAATATGTGTTGGTTACTGCTCGGGACACAGTCATTTATTGATTGTAGAATAGTATCCTTTAACATGTGCCTACAATCTGCTTCTAATGACTTCAGTCATTATATCAAGTGACAACTTTTTCACTTTGACTTAACTTTCTATTATAGACACAATGGAGTAGTGCCTTGTCATGCCAAAACTGAAACATCTGTTTTGAAATGCATATTCTGCTAAATTGACTTTTAACCATGTTATAGCTGTTTTCGCTCATCATTATCTTTGAGTTGTATTTTGAATGATTCATGGATGTTTGAATAATCCTGATTGTTCTGCATTTGAGGCTTGAGTGACCAGAAACATTATTTTCACCTACCTCCTATCCCAGCCCACTGCTCTGTTTTAAAAAAAGAAAAAAAAAGAAACAACTAATTTGACTCTGGGTCATACATGTTGGGTTATAAAATGTAAAATTTTTAGATAGGTGCAGGTCAAGTATATAACGCACAGCTCCTTTTTTAATGTTGACATATTCTCTATTTAGATGCCTCCATTCAGTATATTTCAACCTTTATTTGGTTGACAGCCTATTTAAAAGTCTCTGTGTAGAATCTAAATAATGTTTGACGTATACTAAAATAATCATTAATTGCAACCCCTAATGAACAAAATGTAAAATGAGTATCTGCGCATGTAGTTTAACTTTAGAATATAGGATAGTATAATCTGTCTTCTAGATTTATTTAACGAGGTTTGCAGATAAAGCATGTTGCATTCAATGTGAGTGGTTATTTTATACAAAAAAATCAAGTGTTTTGTTTTTTTTTCTTCTCAGATCTAAACTGTATCTGATCCATGGAGAATAGCTATTTAAGTGTAAACTATTTATTTATTCCATTTCTATTGTTTTGTTTCAGGTCCGCACTGTAGATGAGATGAATTATGACTTCAAGCGCTTGCTTTGGAGTCTCGAGGAATGGGAGAAGTACTTTTTTTTTTTAATTCTTATAAAGATAGTTCTGTTAAATGCTGTGCTTGTTGCTAATGTTGACCTGTTTGTTTTGAAAAGCTTTTGCCTGCAAAGAAGCTCTGGGATTCTGATGAACTGGCCAAAGATGGACGGAAGGGCATGTTGCTGGGAGAGGAGTGGAAGACAATGCATGGGGCTCATCTCGTAAGACTTTCTTTAAATCTTTTAAGGGGATGAACAAACTACAATTAGATTTGCAATAATAAAATATTTTTTGCTACTGTCCAGGGTGTACCCCGCCTAAGGCCCAAAGGCACTCGGATAGGCTCCCTAACGGGAACAAGCGGTAGAAAATGAATGAATGAATAAAATATTTGTAATATTTTAATAAACATTTTTTTAACAGTTTAGGATCTAATTTTCCATATTATTTATAAACATTACAAGATAATAAATAAATACTAGGGATGGACCAATATCTGTATCAATATTGAGATATTGGAAAAATGTAATGGATCAAGTTACTTCCGATACTGAACCTATTCTTATACCATTTTGGGTACATAAGATATTTTTTTAACTCCGTAAATATGGACATGCCCCACCTCATTTTAATCCAGAATACATTTGATTCGTCTATTTTAGAATCTACACTTTATTTTACAGCATTTTAGTTTGTCTGCTGCGATGTTCATGGAATGGACATAATTGGCCTATATTTATGATAATAATAAATAATAAATCTTTCTGCATTTTGGGAACAGTTCTGATGAGGAAAGTCCCAAGTATCGGAACTGAAAAAGCTGGATCGGTGCATCCCTAAATAATACATTTATACCCATGGAGACATTGGGAATTGTTGTTCTTTTCAGTAGATGTATTTCCTTGATACAAATGAAAACATTTAAATGGCTTTAAAGCTATTGGCCATTATGTATTCTTCATAGTATATTGCCAATTGCATAAATTTCAGTAGCATTTTTAGATTCATTTGTAATTACCCTATTCTTTCAGCGCTTACCTGTTTTCTTTAGTTGTATTCTTTTAGGAATCAACTGCACAGAAAGTTGCTTGCTTTTAGCTTGATTGGCTGGACTAAAATTAGACTTTAGACGTTTGAAACTGGCCTTCTTGTTCAGATCATTCAGTGTCTCAGCCAATCATGGTCCAGCGGCGGCCAGGCCAGAGTTTCCATGGCAACGGTGATGCCAATTCTGTGCTTTCACCTCGCTCAGAAGGTGGAGGTCTCGGAGTCAGCATGGTGGAGTACGTCCTGAGCTCCTCTCCGGGAGACAAGATCGACAACCGCTACAGGAATGGCGGATATGTGAGGCCCATTCACTTACTATAATGAAATCTAGACTTATGAATCAGCAATATTTACACAGATTTTTTTGTTCTGTTTTTCAGGGAGGAGGAGATGGTAATCAGGACGGCAGAGAGAAGAATGACGTCCCAGAGAAAGTGTCTCCATTTGAAGAGGACAAAAGCCTAGAGCATAAGGCCGCAGAGGAGGCTGATCCTGCTAAAGCCAATGGCAGGGGGCTGCTCAATGGGATGGACCGGGACTGCAAAGACTTCAAGTGAGACGGTTATATTCAGACACCCACTCTGCTGTGTGGTCTGTGAGCTGCTACATTTAAGGAGCTATATAGGGCATGTTTTTGATCTCGCCATGTTAAAGTTATGGCTGGGCACCGAAACAAGGTTTCAAGTTGGAACTGACCAAAAAAGCACTGGTGCCACAAAAAAATAACGTTCTTTCGGTGCCAATTTTCATTTCCTTTCGCTTTAAATACTCTCGTCAATGAGCCAACACAACATAAACCAACCCGTGCACTCGGGCTCTTGGGGTAACTTGAATATTGCCTCACTAAAACCGCAAAAGGGCTCATGTGCCGGTATCTGTAGTTTACATTTTAATAAAGTTTCGCACACAATAATGCATATAGTAATTTTACTGTCTAATGATGAATTATTTCATGTTTCACATCCCCTTTCTTGTAAGAAAGCTTTCCCCATGTTCTGCCATCAGACTCGGCTTAAGTCTCGAGCAGACGGGAGTTTTGTGTGCCAACTTTTGATGCATTTACTTTAAATTAATCTCGTCAATGAGTAAATGAGCACAGATGTAACAGCGCAGGTGTGCTCGATAGAGCCTTCTGCACAAACGGCACAATGTTTCAACATAAGCCTACATTTACCTAAACAAAGCACAGTGTATCAGCTCACCGATAAGGAACTGGAGGTCCAGAGTTGCCCTTGTATCCACTCGTGCGTAAAGCCACGGTCTGTGGTCCTCGTTGAAAGCCAAAAACGTAAACTCTTAGTTAAAGCCCAGTCATTCGGCTGTATTCAAGCAATTAAACAGGCTATGGGTATTATTTATGATTAATCTGTTATTCAGTTGATCATTGAAAAATGCAATGAAACCTGTACAATGGAGTATATTTACTCTTAACATACAGAGTTAAGTGGGGAGTTGGCCGTTTCTAAAATGTACAAATCTATAATAAAAAAAAAAAGTTTATTTTCTAATTCTGTTCAAAAGTTCTGAGGCTGTTACTATTCTGTGTGTCCAGCCCGGCCCCTGGCAGTCGCCAGGCCTCTCCCACTGAGGCGGTGGAGAGAATGGGCCCCCCTCAGCCTGGTCTAGAGATGATGGGCCAGCCACACCCTCACGCTCTGCAGCAGCCCAACCCAGTGCAGAACAAGCCCCACAGAGGACTTCCACAGCCAGGAGGCTCAAGAGCATGGCTGGCCTGGAGCAGCAGCAGGGGGTCGAGTCCTTGCAGTTTGACTACGCCGGAACCAGATCCAAGTGGACTCCTCTGGGACGCCAGTGGGATTGTTTGACTACAACTCACAGCAGCAGGTTCGGACCGCCTTCTACTACTTTGTATGGGAAATTATGAAAATCAAATGTTTCTACAAATATAGATTTACGGCAACTTATTTAAAGGAGATATGCATAATAAACTTTTAAGAGCTGAAGAGCTTTTCCGATAGCCAAAATCGGGCTAAAAATCCAGTGTGTAGCCTGCCTAAGATGTTTTAGATCATTATTGCATTTTTTTTTTTTAAATGAACATGATGTAAAATAATTGTGCTTTTTTTCTATACTAATCAATTAAATGGACTGAAAAATTGATAATTTTAGCAATGTTGCCATAATTCCCTAGTTGACTACTTTTAACTCAAACCCTTTGGCCATATCTAGTCATTTCTTCTTCTTAGAGCATAGACTGATATATCATATAGTGGATTGGAGAAGACGATCTATATAATGTGTTCTTTGTGTTCAGTTGTTCCAGAGGTCCAACAGCTGACGGTCCAGCAGCTCACAGCTGCACAGCAGCAGCAGTACGCTCTCGCTGCAGCTCAGCAACAGCACCTTGGTCAGTCTCCTCCTCATGTCCCCTTCTCCTGCTCCCCCCTCTTCCTCTTGCCTCTCTCCTCCTCCAGCCCATCTCCTTTTCTATCTGTCTGTTTTTGTTCTCTTCTCCTGTTCCTCTGATTTCTTAAACCAGATTTTTGTGGTTAGTTTACTCTGACTTGTACTCTATATTCCCAGCTGCCTTGCTCCTGCCTTTGTGCCAAACCCATACATCATCAACGCGGCACCCCCTGGAACCGACCCCTACACCGCTGCTGGTCTGGCTGCTGCAGCGTCACTCGCAGGTCAGTTTACTTTTTCACTTCTTACCTCAGCGATTTCATTAAACAGAGCCACTTTTTTTTTCTATCTTAAGACTTTTTATAGAGGACATCATTGTGTCTGTTTGTTTACTCATTGTCTTGATTCCCTAGGCCCCACAGTGGTACCGCCTCAGTACTATGGAGTTCCCTGGGGAGTGTACCCAGCAAACCTCTTTCAGCAGCAGGCTGCCTCTACTGCCAACCACAACGCTAACCAGCAGGCGTCTAACCAGGGACCAGCCACTGGACAGCCACAGGTACCATGCTTTTGGAGTAGTGCAAAAGAAAGGAAACACTTATATTGTTTTCTACGATGTGTTTTTTAACTTGCAAATATTCCTGAGAGGAAAATTTGTCATAACAATTAACCTGCCTATCCTTTAGTGCAGCAGATAATTGACAAAATAAGATATAATGGCCAC
This sequence comes from Chaenogobius annularis, assembly GCA_015082035.1. Classification (NCBI taxonomy): domain Eukaryota; kingdom Metazoa; phylum Chordata; class Actinopteri; order Gobiiformes; family Gobiidae; genus Chaenogobius; species Chaenogobius annularis. Next base: position 207,140 of record BJKM01000430.1, on the reverse strand, counting down.
AAATGGATTCAATAATATAAATATAAGTTTCTTGGCACCTCTCTGTAGCTCTCAAGTGTTATATCAGTTATTAGTGAGATGAGCCCATGGTAAAGCCCAGGGGCAGGGCATGAGACTTTCAGAAAGTTACTTTCCTTTGGTCCACGCCAACAACAAACAGCTTTGTCTCAGCAAATCTCAGCAGCTTCATGCCGGTGGCTCTCACCCCCATCTGATGAAGACACTGGAGCGGCTGGTCCTGGACCACCTCCGCTCCACCGTGAGCTCAGCCATGGATCTGCTGCAGTTTGCATACCGGCCTGGCATCGGAGTGGAGGACTCCTCGTCATCTCCCTGCTGCACCGCTCTCTCTCTCACCTGGAGAAGCCTGGCAGCGCTGTGAGGATCCTATTTTTCGATCTCTCCAACACTATCCAGCCGCTGCTCCTGAGGGACAAGCTGGAGATGGCAGGTGTGGACTACAACCTGGCGGAGTGGAACCTGGACTACCTCACAAACCGACCCCAGTTTGTGAGAACAAGGGACTGTGTGTTTGACACTCGGACCTGCAGTATGGGGGCCCCAGGGCACCATCCTCGCGCCCTTTCTCTTCACCCTCTACACTGCAGACCTCAGACGTGACACGTGTCCTGCAGAAGATCTCTGACTCTGCCTTCATCGGACTCATCATGGGCGACAACGATGCAGAGTACAGAGGACTAGTGCAAGACTTTGTGTCAGGAGAACCACCTCCTCATCAAGGTGGGGAAGATGGTGGTGGACTTCCGCAGATGCCACTCTGCTGCCCCCTCACCAGTGAAGATCCAGGGAAGGGACATTGAGAGAGTGGACTCATACCATCACAAGTACCTGGGTGTTCATCTGAACATCAAACTGGACTGGACTCAGACGCACTCTACAGGAAGCCCCAGAGTCGGCTCTACCTCCTGAGGAGACTCCGGTCCTTTTGGAGTGACAGGCCACTCCTGAGGACCTTCTATGACTCTGTGGCGGCATCAAGCCCTCCTGTATGGTGTGGTCTGCTGGAGCAGCAGCATCACAGAGCGGGAGAAGAAGAAGCTGGACAAAGTTATCAAAGAAGTCCAGCTCCGTCCGGGGCTGTGCTCTGGACTCGGTGCAGGAGGCAGGGGACAGAAGGGTCCTGGTTAAACTCACATCTGGACCGTGAGTCTCCCCCTGCAGGACACTCTGTCTGCTCTGGAGAGCAGCTTCAGTGACAGACTGATCCACCCTCGCTGTGTGAAGGAGAAGTTTCGCAGGATTTACAACAAAGACTCTTAGCCCTGAACATGTGTCTTTCAGCTTTCTATAATTCATGTGCAATACTGTAATAATCATGTGCAATGCTGTGACATAATGTCAATCATCCTGGTGCAATATTTTCTGTTCATATAACAGCTGTTAATAAGAGCGGTATTATTATTAATAATAAGATTATAAGAGTTATTTCTAAATTATCTGTTTTTATTATTATACTGCTCTGCTTAATCTGTGTTGCAACACTGGAAATCCCCTATTGTCGGACAAATAAATCATCTTAATTATCCTCGTAAAGGACACACATTATGCAAAATTGACTTGTCCAAACATTGTTCCCTCATCATAAACATACCTGGAGTAGCCTTTCGCTAGTTTGATGATTCCTGGTTAGAAACTCCTCACCTCCAAGCGTCAAGAACCCTCTGTACTGCATCTCCTCAATAACTGACATTTTCTTGATCTGTGAGTGCGCTGAGAATGTTTCTGCTGTTTTTTAAGTCCATGAATTAACACCAAACTTGTTTTTCCTGTCTAATCACAACCGGTACAACTGTGTGTTGAAACCCGGAAGTGAGAGGCCAGCTTGAACTGAGGAAACATTTTTATCTTAAATTGTGTGTAATTTCACCTGCAGCCAGTAGATGGCCAGATCAAAACATTGGTAGTCACGGGGCAAACGGCAGAGATTCAAATGTAATTTTGCTTATTATAAACCAAAATGTTTGTTTGTCCCAAAACATTAGATGCCAACTCAAGGTACTCAAGAGCATATTTAAAGGCTAAAAACAATACATAAAATGCATAATATTATATATAACTGAAGTTATAATATATATAACTTCAGTTATATATATATATATATATATATATATATATATATATATATATATATATATATATATATATATATATATATATATATATATTACCTTGAATGTAAGGAGAATTCACGACCAGGCTTCACAAGTGGCATGTGTGACCCCTAGCTTTTGTTTCAGGTGATGCGCACAGGAGCGAACCAGCGGCCCCTTACCCCAGGACAGGGCCAGCAGAGTCAGCAGGAGTCTTTAGCTGCTGCTAACCCTGCCCTGGCCTACGCTGGCATGTCAGGTCAGTGCTCATGTTAATCATCCTATATGTTTAGTAGTTTTAATTTCAAGAAAGAATACTTGTCATGGATTGTCATCAACATGTCCTGCGTGGTGCATGGTCTGGCGTGGGGGAAAACACAACAAACACTGCTAATTCCTGGCAGATTCCTAAGAAAATCTAATTTAAGAGTACAACTACTCATTAGCCTGTTAGCTTCTCCCCAAATTTTTTTTTCTCTCAAGTGTAATTCCGTCTGCTGCCAGTATATGGAGCGCCCATAGCGCACTTCCTCTGTACTGAAGAGCTAGTTTAAAGGCCAATAATAGAAAAAAAAAAATATTATCCTAAATTGACTCTTTTTTTAAGATTTTTAAATATTTTCTAACATTCTGTTGGTACCTAGTACTCTGCTCTGTGCTCTTGGCCCCGCTCAGCCCTGGTAGCTTTTCCATTATAATTGGTGCTCACTGGTGTAGCATAAAACTGGGCGTGGAAACGGCGTAAAGGACGTGTGATTCAAAAGGTTTTTCTGCTCGACAAACTCCAAAACCCAACAACTGCTACACACTACGATATTGTAAAAACATCAGCATTACTGCTACAGTAACCCCCCAATAGAGCAGAGCGAAGCAGACTGAATTACAGACTAAGTTAAACTACAGCGTTCTCATCCATGTCCTTATCGTATTTTCCTCCCCAGTTCAATGAAGCCCAGTCCCCGAAACATCGGCATTAATCCAGTTTGAAGACTTCTTTACAAAAATAAAACATTAAGCAAATTGATTTTCACGTGTGTGTGTTTATAAATCCATGCTGGAAGAGTCAGTGAAGCTGCTGTAGAATACACAGTGAACTCTCTTCCTGTGCAGTTTAGCGTCAACAAAAAAAAAAAAATTCCTTCCACGTCACACGTGTGTGCCACTTGTGTTACTCTTTCACAAAAAATGCCAATACAATTTATGTTTATGGTTGTGAGAGTATGAACACATTTGCAAGCCACTGTATAATGCTAATCATAAATCACTGTTTTAATGTTAACGCTAGTTGGTGACCAGAAAGATGGCCAAGCATTGCCTTACAATAAAATATCCTCTCCAGGTTATCAGGTATTGGCTCCTGCAGCGTACTATGACCAGACTGGGGCCCTCGTGATGGGACCAGGAGCTAGGACGGGTCTGGGAGGTCCAGTACGACTGGTTCAGACCCCCCTCCTTATAAACCCCGCTGCAGCAGCCCAGGCCGGTAAGTCACGCTTCAAAACCTCTTTATTGAGAGTTAGGTTGTAGATATTGAAAAAGAGCAGTGCAGTACATTTACTGTTCCTCTCCTCTCCAGCTGCCGTGTCTGCATCTGGCTCTGGGAACAACATGTCTGGACCTCCAGCCAATGGCCTGTACCGCTCCATGCCTCAGCCCCAGCCTCAGCCCCCTCAGCAGCCCCCGCCGCCCAGCAGTGGCCTGCCCTCCTCCTCCTTCTACGGCTCCGGCTCAATGCCCAACACGTCCCAGAGCAGCTCCCTGTTCTCCCACAACTCTGCCCCTCCACACAGCTCCTCATTGGGCTTCAGCAGCGCTGGGGGCTCCCTCGGTGTGGGGCTGGGCTCGGCTCTGGGGGGCTTTGGATCCTCTGGTCAGTGCAAATTATAAAAATTAATTTAGGATTTCAGATTGTATCATTTATTTTTGACCACTTTGTTAAAGATATGTTTTGTACTTTCCCAATATAAGGGTGCATGATATTATCGGTCACCAATAATGAATTTTCTTTATCTGTTGAAAATTCCATTATCCTGCGTCCATTTAAAAAAAGACACAATAAAAAGTATGACAAAAGTATGAACATAAAAGAGTTTTTGTTGTTGTGGCTCATAAGATAATTGAAGATATGTCAGATTTTGAAGTGCATTGGCTGGTAAATGAGTCCTTTTTGATTTGAAGGATTCTGTTAAACTATTGCGAGGACAACGGATGACCATGTCAAATGTTTTAAATCGGGATGGAATCCGTATGCCTGAAACCCATTAATAGACCCCAATTTGAGAGCCATTCAAAATATATAATTTTGTGTTGAATTGTTAATTACTATGGCAACTCTTCTAAAGTTTTTTTGAAACCCTTTTCTTCAATGAGCTGAGCCTTCCCTGTTTTCCTGCAGTGTCGAGTTCCAGCAGCAGCAGTGTGTCCAGGCGCGACTCGCTGCTGGCCACCTCAGACCTGTACAAACGCGGGGGCAGCAGTCTGACACCCATCGGACAGCCCTTTTACAACAGTTTAGGGTACTCCTCCTCCCCCAGCCCCATTGGCCTGACTCCAGGACACTCTCCCCTCACTCCTCCTCCCTCACTGCCTTCCTCACATGGGTCATCGTCCAGTCTACACTTAGGTAAGTCACCCTACCTTTACGTGAATTCCCATTACAGACATGATGGAGTCGAGTCTAAATTGTACTTGGACTGTGCCCCAGATTCAAGGTAAATGTACTCAAATCAAATGTAACGTTAGTTTTTGCTGAATACAGATGATATTGATCTTTATTGTTAATTACATAAACATTGGACCAAAATTGCTGTTATAATTCGGTGTTTTGGTTCTTAAGATGATTATCCAATCGGTAAGCAGCACATGAGTTTCTCATATGGGTTGCCAGAGGGCTGTTTCAAAGAACTGGCTTACTGTGTAACTTATTTGTTGTCATGGTTTCATAACCCAGGCTCGGTCAGAGTTGAGGATGGGTAATCAAAGCAGAACCATGCATTAGTAATGTACAGTAGCCTTTACAAAACAGACTGTGACCACACGAAGAAGAGGCCATATCATTTTCCATTTATTTAGGTTATATGAAAAAAGATTTACAATTTAGGACATTGCAATAGCTTTATTTTATTTTTGGATGGGAGGGCCTCTGGCATGCAGGGAGTGGTAACCTCTCCATACTCCCCTAGGGGAGGCACAACAATATCCAGCCTTACTCAGAGTCTGACTCAGTCGTTATGGAAATTTAGACAGCTTTGTCTGGAGCAGATTTAAAAGCCAGGTTAAGATCCCTAAGTCTGAACACTTTATAAACACTGTCAATGTTAATGTGTTGCCATCTCACTTTATTACTTTGCATTCTGGGGGTTCTGAGCTTTCACATGAGGCATTTTATTTCGTGATAACTGATTTGGCACTCAAATTACGGAGAAATAAGTTTTGAACAGTGTTAAGATTAACAGCCCTAGAATCCCTGTTTGTTCAATCTTGTCCCCCTCTCGTACTTAGGAGGCCTCACAAACGGCAGTGGACGCTACATCTCTGCTGCCCCCGGTGCAGAGGCCAAATATCGCAGCGGCGGCACATCCAGCCTGTTTAACTCCAGCAGCCAGCTCTTTCCCCCTTCCCGGCCCCGCTACAGCCGTTCAGATGTCATGCCCTCCGGACGCAGCCGCCTCCTGGAGGACTTCAGGAACAACCGCTTCCCCAACCTGCAGCTCAGGGACCTGCCCGGGCACATGGTGGAGTTCTCCCAAGACCAGCATGGATCCAGGTGCAGTATGAGGACCAATGTTTACTCTAATGTTGAACTGAGGGTCTCTGGACTAGTTTGCAGATGAAGACAAGAGTTAGTTTTGTCCCTGGTTTTAGTTAAACATTGTTTAAATTTACCTGGTTTAGCAGAACACCAGAGGGCTATTTCATAAAACCGGTTTACTTTGTAAGCCAGGCTCAAATAGTCAAATCTGACTTATTTTGTTGTTATTTTGGGTCCATAAACCAGGTTCACTCCGAGTCTGACTCGGGTTGCTATTACAGGGCTCATGACCCAGCCTAGATTGTTACTTTATTTGAATCAAATGTTTATTTAGAATTAAATCCAAAACTCAGAATGCCAGACACTATTTAATCATTTCATTTATTCTTGTCCCAAAGGCTTTATTTGACAGGACAGTTGAGAGTTGGTTTGATCCATAATGTACCTGTGGATTTGTGATGGTAAAATAATCTATGTATGTAGTAAGCGCGAGTGATGCTCGGGTCAAGGTTCTTTCCCCACCCCAGCCCGCCCCACACCACGGAATCTATTTTTCTACATGCCCTGCTTCGAAGCCTATTAGAAATGTTGCGTATTGAAATGCAATGTATAATTTAGACTGCGGGTTTGGGTCAGTCTGAAGAAGTACGTGAAAGCTCTTAACAGGTGACATGTAGGATCAGCACATGAGCAATGAGACCTTTTAACAAAGGATTCGGCCTACTATGACTAATAATCATTTACATTAAACTGGGAGTTCATGTCTCTGCACAGGAACAGATCCAGATATGGAGGCGGACACGGGTAAATCAGCTCACACAGCAAGATCATGGACAGTGACTGCACAGACATGTTTGCTACACATTAAGCTACAAAATTTTAGATTTTATTTTACAACATTTTACGGAGAAGCGAGCCTTATGTGGAACTGAATTAAGACGCAATAAAATGCAAACGTGCAATACTGCGGGCAGCATTTTATAACCTATAGAATTTTCTCTGGTGACTCCCATGTAGGTTTATCCAGCAGAAGCTGGAGCGTGCTACTCCTGCTGAGAGGCAGATGGTGTTTGGGGAGATTTTACAAGCTGCATATCAACTCATGACCGACGTCTTTGGGAACTACGTCATTCAGAAGTTCTTTGAGGTACTGCATCATTATTTATGTTACTCTTGAGTATAAAGTGTTCCCAGTCAGATGTTTGTTCACTTGTCGTCTCTACTATTAATCTCTGCTATCAAATTCAGAATTTTATATTTTTGGGGGCTGTTTGGCAGTGCCAAATCATTGTAGTTTTGTGTTCATTTCTAATGTGAGCCTGTCCTCTCAGTTTGGCAGCTCGGAGCAGAAACACGCCTTGGCCACTCGTATCCGTGGACACGTGCTCCCTCTGGCCTTACAGATGTATGGCTGTCGAGTCATTCAGAAGGCACTGGAGTCCATCTCCTCTGAGCAGCAGGTAATTGTAAGTGAGCCTTCATTCTCTTCACATGTGTTTACTTGTGCAAATGGTAGAATATGTGAGCATGTGTCTCCTCCTCAGAGTGACATCGTGCGGGAGCTGGATGGACATGTGCTCAAGTGTGTGAAGGACCAGAATGGGAACCACGTAGTACAGAAGTGCATCGAGTGTGTGCAGCCCCAAGCTCTGCAATTCATCATCGATGCCTTCCAGGGACAGGTGAAGGCTCTTGCTCACCACAGCACTGTGGTATTTAGTATGTACAAGATTTAGTTCTTCATCCAGCTATGGGTTTCATTCAGAGTGAGGAAAACAAATATCAGTTCAAAACTAAATAGTCTGTATTTTGAATGAGCAAAGGTACTCAGGATTTCAGCAATAAACAGGAAGCTGAAACCCATAAATACCAGAGTGGTAAGAGATGATGTACCACCATCGCCAATCCTCTCGCACACACGAGTCATTCTGTGGGTGAACTGGATATTAGTTTATGCCACCTGGTTTTTCCAAGCGATGTCCCATCCAAGTAGAGATGTGATGAGATTGGGTATTGACAAGCCTGTATGGCCACATTGTCCATGGAGACAATTACCTGGAGGCGTGTTTGTGAAGAGACTCGCCCGCTCAAGGCAATAGAGCTTGTATTTCAAGGTATTTTAGTTATTTAAATACACCCATACGGCAATAAATGCCATTTATTTATTTTTTCATCAATTTAAGGCGTGATAGCTTGATGGCTTTTTAAAATTCAAATTTTATTACCCTGATAAAACAAAATTTTTAGTCCCATTAATGTTATAACTTTGTAGGTGGCGCTGAATAGCCATTTTTGAAAGATGTACATTTATGTCTCATATGTTCAGGTTATCAAAATCCAAATACCCAATCGGGGTCGGTCAAAATCTGACATGAGAAAAGTTGCAAACATTTTTGTGCTGTCAAAAATGACTGCTTCGATAAGAGCTTGCTGAAGGGCAATACGACTATCTCGCCGCTGCTGTGGCTCTGAATCAGCGAGGCTGTAGTTCCACCGCTGTCTCCGTTCCACCGCTGTCTCCGTTCCACCGCTGTCTCCGTTCCACCGCTGTCTCCGTTCCACCGCTGTCTCCGTTCCACCGCTGTCTCCGTTCCACCGCTGTCTCTGTGCTTTCTTGTGTGCTCTCAGTGCTATTGGTGCAGGCTCTGCTAACAGCAACTAAACACTTTCTGTGGCACAACATAACGGCCACCTGGTGCACTCTGCTCCAAGTCTTCTTTTGGCCAAAAGGTTTCAGCCATAGCAGACTCAACATCCACATTTGTGCTGATGAGACGCAGTGGCCAGAAGTTTGTGTAATGTCCTAATTTGTGTGTGACGTGTGTGCAGGTCTTTGTGCTGTCCACACACCCGTATGGCTGCAGAGTGATTCAGAGGATCCTGGAGCACTGCACTCAAGAGCAGACACTGCCCATCCTGGAGGAGCTGCACCAGCACTCGGAGCAGCTGGGACAGGTGAGCCCAGACGTGTGTGTGTGTGTGTGTGTGTGTGTGTAGACTTGAATTGGGAACAACATTGAGAATAGGGCCTATGCCAAAGTAAAAAATGAAACAAATAGGGGTGTAACGATGCATTGCGATGCTCAAATGTCAAACTTCACCATACACACCGTTCACGTGTCTTGATCCGTCTTGATGCAAAATTGAGAGCTGCGCGCTGAAAGACGACATTAAAACTGCACCGCAGCCACGTCCTGACGGCACACTGAGGATCTCCGCGCTGCATGGCAGCACTCATTTCATGCTGCCAAATACGAGCTTCAAATGACTTTCTCTCCTCATACATGCTTTTGTGCACGCGAGAGGCGGAGGCGCCTAGCGACACCCCCCCCCCACACACAGACACACACACCTGCACGGACATATCAGACGGTGGTCAACAGCATGCAACTGTTTCCAACAAGTAAATTGCAAAACATTTCACCAAACAGTTATAAAGACGCAGACACACTTGTTTATGCAGTAAAGAAACTCCCACGTGGAATATAATAAGCACTAAATAAGACTAAATGCATCCAGCAGTTCACCTCATATGAAGAAGAGAGCCTATATTAAGCCTTATATGAAATAAAAACAAATACCATAAACTCAATTAGGTTACAGTTGAGTAATTTGCTTATTATTGTATTTTACAATAAAAATACTAAATAATTCAGTTTTTGTACCACAAACGTGGCCATAATAACATGAACATTTTCATTATTTGTTTAAGAATTGTGATAGAATCAAATCGTAGGTCCTGAATCAAACTGAATTGTGAGATTTCGGAATCGTTTGACTCCTAAAAAAAATATGTGTACTGGTAATATGCAGTAATACACATATTTCTCATAATGTCACTGGCCCTGGTTTACTCAAACCGGGGAGTACCGGGGAGTAACCGGGGAAGCTCTACCTCGCACTTCTAGTCTTCGTTATGATTGGTCAGGTTCTCTGATCTGTGTTGCAAATTATAAATCCCTCCAGGTCCTTTTATGATGGTTTAGGCTTTCTAAAATACTTTTGACATCTAATGCTGAAGACACATCAATATTTTGTTAATGTCAGAAACTACAGTCAAAATCTACATTTTCTTGTTTGCTTGTTGATGTCCTGAATGCGGAAAAACTGTGCAGTGTTTAGGCCGAGTCAAGTAGAAAAGTGCTGGAAAAAACTTGCGAGTACTGTACCTCGAAGGTGCTTGAAACATTTTTTGTTTTATTTTCTTTAAAAGGTGTCGTAGGAACCCTGAGAAATGACAGATTCTCTACTATTACACATATTGCCACCAGCTTAAGCGCTAATAAATAGACAAGACAACGCGTGGTTCAGCTCCTCGTACTCCTCTCCACATCTCCTCTCGTGCGGCTCACGTCTGCCTCATATAAATGATCCAAATGATGCAGGTTTTCTTCCTAAAATCCATAGAAAACTTCTTCACCTTTGTCGCCACTTTGAGGTCCTTTTGAGAGAATCGTGTGTAAGTTGGCATCACTGCGCCACAACGTTGAACTGTTTAGGTCGCCCAGTAGTCGCATGTTTAACAAATGACTGAATAAATAATACATTGTGGTCTATAACTATGATGGATGCTAATGCAGTCCAGTCGTGTAGGGTGAACCTCTCGCATCATTCTTCATCTTCAGCGTGTCCCCAGCTTTAGCTAGGGTTAAGCAGTTTAGAATAGGCAAAACAAATTGTAGCTTTAGCAGGGAATATTTCAGATGAAGATGTATGTACTTTTAAAACAGAGGAGCACTTCTGGGTTATCTTGACACCGGGCATTTTGTGAGTCATGTGGATTCAGAATTACTCAAACATCTAGACTGAACCAAAATGAATATCATATGGATTTCAACGGAGCATATTATAGGCCTTTTTAAATCTGTGCTGTGCCTGCATCAGTCATTGTAAATGTCCATTATAAACCTGTGAATGTACATCATAGTGCCATTGTTTTGTGTTGTGTAAATGTGAGCTGTTGTGCTTAGCTGTCATCACACCTGCCCCCTTCACTTATCCCATCAGAAATATCAAGGCGTTTCATTGGAGATGACCCCCAAATCATATTATTCAGTGTCCCGTGACGCACTGTTCAAGGTCAGGACATCTGCCTCGGCGCAGGCGGCTCGCTACCTCCTCTCTCCTTTCCTCCTCTCTCCTTTCCTCCTCTCTCCTTTCCTCCTCTCTCCTTTCCTTCTCCTTTACTCTGTCTTTTGTATGTTTAATTTATTTCACTGGCAGGCCTGTCACTGGAAGCACTTTATCAACCTATTGCATGGTTCATTTCATTAGGGTTGTGAAAAAATTGATAATTAGTAGTTTTCATTTGTATCAAAGTTTGAATGAAATATTAGTATTTTATTACTCGAAAGTTCCTCGAATATTCAACCTTTTTTAATAATTCTATCAGTGAAACGCTTTACAATTCTTGCCAACTGTGACATGCAATAGTTTACTTTTTTAAATGTGCTATTGGAACAGGCCTTACACCAAGAACACCAAAAACTATTAACTATTTCTGTCTGCTTCATTTCACATCTTACGTTCTCATCTTTTACATTTTTGCCCAAAGCATCTCCTCATTTTATCTTTTAATCAGAACTCTCAAATGTTAAAACATAGTTATGAGAACAAAAGGTTCTTTTTAATTATACACTTTTATCAAAGTGCAAGGAGATGTTTTGGAAGCAATAAATTGTCTTCTAAACAGTCAAATGGATGCATAAAAAAAGCTGCCAACACATGGCACTAAAGTAGGTCATGGTTGTACATTAGACCTACAGTATATCGATATGTTCCTCAATTATAATTTGAGCACCATGATATGTGTTTATAATGTGTTAATGTTTGTGGGTCATGTTTTTTAAAAACCACTACAAAATGTAAACCAATTGTTTTTGCAAACCGAATCTGTCCCTACCAGGTTACTGGAGATGCTGATGTTTAGATTGATCGAATCCTAATGCAACTAACGGAACATTTCCCGTTGCTAAATATCTTTATTTTATTTGGATTTTAAAATATTTTCTTGGGCCTATAAACTTTATTAGACAGCGCAGCGTGAAATGGGGGTGAGACGGGGGAGGGACATGCTGCCGGATTTGAATTCCCGGCTCTGCGGTCTGCTCACATGGAGCACTCGTGTATTATCTACTCGACCACTGAGCGGCATCCCATTAAAACATGTATTTAAAATATTAAATTCATGGTGTTAAGGATTTTTTAATATCCAAACAATTTATTCATTTATATTTTTTTCTGTATCCATCTGGTCTTCCTTCTCTCCTGTTAGCTGGTTGTGAAGGGGCAAAGACGCTGCTGGGTTTTCCTGTTTAGTAGAAGTTGTGAACCAGCAGCCTCTGTGTTGTCTGACCTTCTGCAGTGATGACCTGAAAACATCCACACGGGGGCGCCACTCCTTCCTGTGCCTGTAGACATGCATGTTCTGTCAAACTGTTTGAATATAGTGCATGGAAACTGAATGTTTTGAGGTTGCTGTGGTTTGTGCTCATTGTGTCCCACGTTGCCCCCTGTAGGACCAGTACGGGAACTACGTGATCCAGCATGTGTTGGAGCACGGCCGGCCCGAGGACAAGAGCAAGATCGTTGCAGAGGTGCGAGGGAAGGTGCTGGTGCTGAGCCAACACAAGTTTGCAAGGTCAGTTTTGTGCTGAATTAAATTCAGAAATGGCGCTATAAACGTCAGGTTTGAATCGAGTAAAGTAAAAACGAATGTCTCCGCCTCATGTTAAACTTTGCTTTTAACACCATCCAGCCCTTTTAGTCGAGCGATGACTTCTGATTTTAATCTTGATTTGGTGGACTGGTTATTGGATCTTTTTCACCGCCAGATCCCAGTGTGTGAAGGCTAATGATGCTATATCGAAGCCTGCCATTACATCCATAGGTGTCCCTCAGGGCTGCTGTCCAGCTCCGCTCCTGTACATTCTCTATACAGATCAGCAGCTTGCATCAGCACAGATTTATAATGTTCTCTGATGATTCAGTCGTAGTCAGCCTTCTGTCAGGGAACAAGCTGGGTCATGGACCAGTCCTCGATTATTTCTGGTGCGATGCCTTTTTTTTTCTTCTTTTTTTTACAATTAAACGTTAAAACAACAAGGATATGGTTCTTGACTCCACCTCCACTCCCCACCACCGCAGTGATCAAGGGTACAAACATTGACCTGGTGGAGCAGTACAAGTACCACGGTTCCATTGTGGACCATAATTTGTGTGCTCTGGTCGTTCAGATGTTATTCAGGTTGTACTCAGTGATGAGGGAGCCGCAATCAGCCAACAGTAGGATGTATGGCCCAGTACAGGGCTGTTAGGGGAACAAAGAAGATTCGTTTCAGGTGAAACCTAAAAACGGTAAGAAAATGCAAACAGGACCAGCTATCAGGGGGCTCCGCCTGGTGGGGAGGGATTGGATAAATATCCAAGTTCTCAGGCTAGATCCACAGATTGAGAATGACTCTTGGATGAGAGTCGAAACATCTTTGTCTTAAAACGGTGTCGAGATGACGACAACTGAAGCTTTTTCTTCAATTTTGTGTCTGTTTGTTGAATTGTTTTTTATGTTGAGTGATGCTGCTAAACCAATTTCCCCTTGTGGGACAGTAAAGAGACCTTGACTTTGACCATGATAAATTGTTGTAGTCAATTTAAAAAAAGATGGGAGACATAATCATTGGTTTAGGATACTGATGTCTGAGTTGTTATAATGTATGTGAAGTTCAGGATGGGCTTCCATAAGTAAGTCTGTTTAGCCCAGGGGTCTCCAATTATTTTTTCCAGGGGGCCAGATTGTTCGAAGGGCTACAAAATCCCACCACAATTTAATGTTTTATCTCTATTAGATCCACAAACAACTCAGTGGCACAATTAAACAGAAATCAACATATGACGTTTTTACTTCTCTGAAAGTAAAGTCCTAACAATATGAAATGACTAAAAACAGGACAAAAGCACTAAAACCCAGTGTTTACCAGAAGCCTCACTTGACTAGTGCAAAGCAGACCTGGGGTAAGAGCAGGTTTAAACCAAGACTAAACAAACCACATCTACAACATGGACTAGAACTAGAGCGGGACTAGAGCGGGACTAGAGCGGGACTAGAGCGGGACTAGAGCGGGACTAGAGCGGGACTAGAGCGGGACTAGAGCGGGACTAGAGCGGGACTAGAGCGGGACTAGAGCGGGACTAGAGCGGGACTAGAGCGGGACTAGAGCGGGACTAGAGCGGGACTAGAGCGGGACTATTTTTTTAAAATAAATGTCATTCGAACATTTGGTTCAAATTATATTAAAAACACAATACCCTACCGTAGCTGCCAAAAAAAAAATCTCACTTTGCATTTAGTTCATAAGAACAAACGCAGCTGTCTCTAGGCAACATGCACAATATCATGCATGTTTGTGGAGTTCTTTGACCTGTAGCAGTCTATTTAACAAAGAAAATCTTGGCGGAATTTAAAATCTGATTTCCTCTGGTGTCTGTTTTACTCTAAGTAGAAACAAGCTCTGCTCAGAGTCCAAAACTACAGTCACAGCATCACAATTTTTTTCAGGTGTTTTTTGAAAAATTTACTTTAAGCATAAGGGTTTAAAGATCGATAATTGGTACATCTTTGTCTCTATGGGTAATGTACAAAACCTGCTAATAAAATAACATGCCGAATTGGCCAATCCTAGACCTAAGAAAGTTTCACCAATAATGGTGAACTCAAGAGCAGTGTTAGAAGTGTCAAACTCAAGTTGAAAGAAGAGGCATGAGGCCGGAGTTCTAATTTTGGAAGTTTATTTCCACCAGGCTGGGACCCAGAGACATGAACCCTAAGACATTGCGATTGTGTGCATTCCAGTCTAGTCCAGTCTCGTCTGGCTAATATGCTTCTATTGTAGAAGTATAGTACCTCTGACGTCGGCCAAGATGACGAGAGCTGAGGCAGTGAGAGCTGGCAGTGTTTGACTGGCACAGAGATTCTTGTAGCTGATGCAATATCCGATATTTGCCAATATCGAAGTTGTAATCCATTGCGAGGCAAATTGATATAAAGTTCACAAATACATTTACATTATATAATTATATATAATATTATATATTATCTTCATTTATCCATTTCCATAGCAATCCAACATGTGAAGCTACAGCTCTTGGAAAATGATGATAGGGTTCATATGACCGACCCTTGCTCTATTGTGTAAATGTTTCCTTTAACCTTTTGGACATTATCGTGTGCTCTGTGCCCCCAGTAATGTCGTGGAGAAGTGTGTGATCCACTCGTCACGAGCCGAGAGAGCGCTGCTGATTGACGAGGTTTGCTGTCAGAAGGACGGGCCCCACAGTGCCCTCTACAGCATGATGAAGGACCAGTATGCCAACTACGTGGTGCAGAGGATGATTGACATGGCAGAGCCAGCCCAGCGCAAAATCATCATGCACAAGGTAAAGGAAACTGCTGTCTGCTGATTAATGACAAAAATCATAATCATTTCAAAATTGAAATTGGGCTAAAGAAGAAATGGTTTGCGATGGTAATACAGTCAAAATTAACCTATTGAGAAAGTATAGGACCTGATATATTCTTTATATTTTGTGACACTTTTATTAAAAAGCCTATGAAGATTAGAAAAGTTGATTGACTCCAGGTTTTGAGGGACAGAACTAGAGTACAAAGTCGTTTCACATAACCCTGTGTTTTCCCTCAGATCCGACCCCACATTGCCACCTTGCGCAAGTACACCTACGGCAAACACATCCTGGCCAAGCTGGAGAAGTACTACATGAAGAGTGGCTCCGAGCTGGGGCCAATCGGAGGGCCCGCCAACGGCCTCATGTGAACTGACCCCACACACACACACATGTAAAATCTCCCTACACAAGCTGAGCCCCCTCCTACTTCTATCTCTGCATCACACACACTCGCCTATAGGGAGACGTACCAAAAAAGTTCCTCTAAGAACGCTGTGATCCTGCCCACTACTCAGGCAGGCTGATTCTGGCTAAAGCACATTGTAATTGATGTAACTGACTGGTTTTTGCATAATATTGTACATTTTTTTTTATTTTAGATTTTTTTTTATTACCGAACAGTGTAAATTCTCTGTAGAAAGTTACTACAATATTTGGGGAAATTCTTACTTTTTAACACCAGCAAGTGACTTTTGAAGTGTAATTGCAAAAATAATTCCACTTTTTCTACGCAGGTGTTCAAAATTGCTACAGTATATTTATATGTGAATTTAAGCAGAACGCAAGGCCATGCCAAAGCAGCTGAAGAATTAGCACTATGTATAAAAATTGTCAGATTATTTCACTTGAACAAGGATTTTCTAGCTTGATTTTTGGAATGGTGCTTTGTCTCAACATGGACGCAATGGTAGCTTTGTCTTGCATTGTTTATTTAAACTATTGTTACCTTTGGGAGCAGCTAATTCTGTTTCCTACTAAAACACAAAGTAAGAACATTTGTGCTGATTTTTTTTTTTGTAGATGTAAGACAAAACTTCTGTGCGCTCCAGTCCATTTTTCAGAATAGTTTGTACAGTTACACAAAACGACCACAAGGGGGCTCTTCTTATTTCCCGCTGGGGAGGTTTATGCAAGTTTAAGCGCATGCTGTGACGAGGATTTTCAATCCTAGGAATGATTCGATTTTCCTCTGGTTTTTATCATGTTTTGTCCGGTCTTGTAGTTTTTTGCCCGTGGACACACTGGCCTTGTGAGAAAGAAAAAAAAATCTAAATAATCATCTATGTTGTAGTTTTAGTGTCGTATAGCTTCTTTATGTAATTGTCGCATTTTGGGGGATTTTTATTTTATTTTTTTCGGGAAAGATGATTAACAACCCCACCGCCTAAAGCTGGAGAGTTATTTTTATTTTTTTTACTAGAACGTGAAAGTGAAGTTAAGCGCAGTTTTAGTGGTTTTAACTTTTTTAATTGGGTAAGAAAGTGCTGAGGTGGAGGCGAGTGGGGCCATCGCGCAGTAGCTGTTTTAAATCAGTGACTTTGTTTTTCTTCTGAATAATTGTAGATTCCATGTAGTATATGTGCAGTTATTAAGTGTAATTATTATAATAGTTGAATTGAGGAAACTAGTTGTGGTGTTTTGACAGGCCTTGCTTATATATGAGACTTTGTAGTGACGCTTTTAATCTGTTTCTGTACAGTTGTACATTTGTAAACGATGTTGCTGTAAATTGTCTTTTATTACACTTTTTGGGGAGACTAAATTTGTGCATTTCGACGTGTGTATATTCACCACTCCTTTGACCCCATTTTGAATATAATGTATACAGTTTTATTTCAAGTTTTTATTTCACAGAATTTATGCATCTGGCATGGATTTTTTTAAACTCTTATTTTGAAAGGCCGGCCTCTCTTTGTACCATCTCCTGTTGATAGTCTTTTCAAGAGTGACGTAAATTTTCTCTTCAATTGATGCTCCATGAATTCTTCAGAGGAAACAATGATATAATATTTTTGTACAGATAAAGTCATGCGCTGTTCTTTTGAAAGCAGCAGCCTAAACCTTGTAAAAGCAAAAAGCTTTGTAAAATATTGTGCATTTATAAATATGAAGATATGAGTTTGTCACACTGTCAGTGGTGTACATTTTCAGGTGGCCTTATGTACATTTACAGATGTTAGATGAAGAAGCGGCTCATTTTTTCAAAGCAGAATTGTGACTATGTACAATTAAACTGTTCTCTAACATTTGAACATGACTCATGGTGCTTCATTTTACATTCACTACATGGTTTATGTCCAGACTTGAATTTATGACTTATAATCAGGGCAAAAATAAGAGCAGTTTAGAATCCAAAATGTCATAAAATGAATGAACTTTATTGTAAAATAATGTGATGGGTTGTTTATCTGGATTATTACCACCACCACTAGTACTGCTACTAGTACTACAATTTATGAGTAAATAAGGACATTTTTAGAAACTTTTGCAGCAAATTACTATTTAAATGTGTGCTAGATTGTTGGTCGAGAGATTAGGCTTTCTTTGTAGCATTCATGGTACAATGGTAAATGATACATGGTAAAAACATTGCCTGGCGACCCCCGTCCCAACACGTTTTGACAGACTACTTTTCTGCATTTGAACAGAATGTAGGGGGGACTGGCTGGTCAAGCAAGTAAATACATTGTAAATACAAGAAATGGAAATATCAGAATTATCTCTATCTATATACATATGTACACATAGAGATATATAGATGTAGAGATGGATAGATGTCTTAATCCTCGCCGCGCGGTCCCACCTGTACGCAAGGGGGCGGGGCTTAAGCTGACTCACCTGCGCACGAGGAGGAGGAAGATCACATCAACAGCGCGACAGAGCCAAAGTCCAGCACCATGAGGCTCCTCGGACTCGCAGCTTTCTTCTGCCTTTTCCTGGCCTTATGTTCAGCTAAGGACGAGGTAAGACACACGTTTGTCACGGAGTTGTAGCAGAGAAAATAGGCCTGGTATTTCATGTGAAAGCTCGGTGGTTCCAGGGTAAATACCGGGCACGCACCTGAGTAACTTCCTGTTTTGGCCACGTACTTACAATTAGAGTGAATCATCGAGGTTTAGGTTTGACGTGAGAACCATAACCCTTATTTGGTTTGGAATTGGAAGTAATAAAATGTATATTTGCACAAGATATTATAGTTGCCATGTCAAACTCTACAGTGGGCTGTCGAAAGGCTGCCAAATGACATTAGGCAACTTCGTATTTGTCAAAATATAAATCGGTGCAAAAAAAAAAACCACACAAATTTTTAATCATTAAACACATAAGTCAATTTTCTTCCAAAGTTTGAACTGATGGTGGGTTTGGATCGAGACTTGTCCATTTAAAAAGACCCAAATCATTAAAATACTTAATCTTGCTTCAAGTAGACCTATGTTTAAAATACAAGGAGCTCTGTTCTATCTGTTCTATTAAATTGTAACCTATTGGCTACTTTATGGTCTTTATAGTTTTACAGATTATTTAAAACCCAATCACTTTAGTTGTGTGCCTTGTATCAGTTTCCATAGTGATTTGAACTGCATATGTATTAGAGCATTAGTTTCCGAGCCTGGGCCCAGACACTCTTCCTGTATTGTGGTTTGTTTGGACCGCATGAAATAAGAAGTGTGTGTTTGTGCTGTGGTCTTAGTGAGACCCATTACACAGAACATGACACAGTGAGTGTGTCGGCCCTCGCGGGAAACCAAATCAAACTTTCTGCCTTTTTTGTGTGTGTATTTTTTAAGAATGTGACTGAAATGAGCAGTGGTACTCAGTCACCCACACTTTCCAACTTGAGTGAGCATTTTGGAAACCCTTTTGAAAATAACTGATTTTGTGTATTATTTCATGTTTTGTCCTTCCAATTAAAGTATTTTTCCCTCATGAGAAATGTCTTGGACCACAACTTTGTACTTTTGAGTATTATTTGGAAGTAACATTCCCCTTGAGTACACATTTTGGCAACCCTGCCGCCTTTTTGACTGAAATAAGATAATAACGCAAGCATTAGTAGAAATTCTCCAGTCAGTTCTAACGCGAGTGGAGATTTTAGTGTAACTATTATTGTGAGAAGAAATGGCACGATATTACGATTGCTATTGATTATTGGTACGTGACCAAACGACTTTCACTCACCGTTCTTGGCGAGCTTTACGACGTCAAACTTCCTGAATGAAAAAGTGATGATATTGTCACAAACAACCAGATTCCACACACATTTGTATTTTGTAGTGTAGGACGACGTATATGTCTCATCGCCCTAAAAGCGAGGGATTTTGAACATCCAGATTTTTGTTTTATCCCGGTTTATGACTGATTTAGTCTTATTTTGTACATATTGTGAATGTCTGTCCAATATTTGCCTTGTTGCTTTGGCCAGCGTCGATAATAATATCTAGAAAACTTGTCAGGTTCAGCTTTCACATTTAGATTTTGTTGTCCACTAATGCGTTTCCCCATTATCATCTGGAACATCATACAGTGTTGAAGCTTGTGTTTTTATGACTTGTAACTATAACGACATCCTTTCCTGGTCATGTTGTCATTGAATAATTAAAAAGAAATGTTTGGCTTACTTTGAACCAGTTTCAACTTTGACAGCCTGTTTAGTGTTTAGTGTTTAGTGTTAATTGGCAAATTAAAAAAGTGTTTGACAAAATATAAAACCTGTTGGACCAGAAATGCTGCTGATGACTAAAGCTGAAGTGACTGAGGTCGACTCGTGATGTTCGGGCGTCAGGCCAACACTCACGAACGTGGTAGCAATGTGTCTCAGTGTGAACTCTGTGACTGTTGTGTTCGTGTGATGTTGTGTCTCTCTGTTGTGTCTCATGTGTGATGTGTCTGTGATGTGTCTCGTGTGTGTTGTTGTGTCTCAGTGTGATGTGTGATGTTGTTGTGTCTGTGTGATGTGTCTCAGTGTGATGTGTTGTTGTTGTGTCTGTGTCTCATGTGTGATGTGTGTTGTTGTTGTTGTCTCTGTGATGTGTGATGTGTGTTGTGTCTCAGTGTGATGTTGTGTGAGTGTGTGTGTTGTTGTTGTGTCTCATGTGTGATGTGTGTTGTTGTGTCTCAGTGTGATGTGTTGTTGTGTCTCAGTGTAATGTGTGACGTGTTTTTGTTGTGTCAGTGTGACGTGTTGTGTTGTTGTGTCAGTGTGACGTGTTGTTGTTGTTGTGTCTCAGTGTAATGTGTGACGTGTTGTTGTTGTTGTCGTCAGTGTGACGTGTTGTTGTTGTCGTCAGTGTGATGTGTGACGTGTTGTTGTTGTTGTCGTCAGTGTGATGTGTGACGTGTTGTTGTTGTTTGTCGTCAGTGTGATGTGTGACGTGTTGTTGTTGTGTCTCAGTGTGATGTGTTGTTGTTGTTGTCGTCAGTGTGATGTGTGACGTGTTGTTGTTGTGTCTCAGTGTAATGTGTGATGTGTTGTTGTTGTGTCTCAGTGTAATGTGTGATGTGTGGTTGTTGTGTCTCAGTGTAATGTGTGATGTGTTGTTGTTGTGTCTCAGTGTAATGTGTGACGTGTGACGTGTTGTTGTTGTGTCGGTGTGATGTGTGACGTGTTGTTGCTGTGTCTCAGTGTGATGTGTTGTCTCAGTGTGACGTGTTGTTGTCTCAGTGTGATGTGTGACATGTTGTTGTCTCAGTGTAATGTGTGATGTGTTGTTGTTGTCAGTGTAATGTGTGATATGGTGTTGTCTCTGTGACGTGTTGTTGTGTCTCTGTGTGACGTGTTGTTGTGTCTCTGTGTGACGTGTTGTTGTTGTGTCTCTGTGTGTTGTTGTTGTTGTGTGTGATGTTGTGTCTGTGTGACGTTGTGTGTGTTGTGTCTCTGTGTGATGTGTGACATGTGTCTCTGTGTGATGTGTGACATGTGTCTCAGTGTGATGTGTTGTTGTCCCAGTGTGATGTGTTGTTGTCCCAGTGTGATGTGTTGTATCTATGTGTGACGTGTTGTGTCTCTGTGTGATGTGACATGTTGTTGTGTCTCAGTGTGATGTGTGTGACATGTTGTTATTGTGTCTCACTGTGATGTGTGACGTGTTGTCGTGTATCCACAGTGTTCATTTCTTTAAGGTTTTGTGATTTCTGTCATGTCTTTGTGATTTTAATGCATTTTTTTCCCGTTGTGTGAAGCACTTTGAATTGCCGAATTGTGCTCTACAAATAAACTTGCCTTGATGTGTGACGTGATGTGTGATGTGTTGTCGTGTCTCTACAGAGGTCCCAGCCTCCTGAGGACCTGGAGGCATCTGGAGGTGACTTGGAGATGGAGGGCTCCGGTTCAGGAAGAGGACCTGATCAAGGTATGATGTTTACCAGAATCTCAGAAGGGACTCGTGTTTGTTCTACAAGATTCAGACAACCAGTGACTGCATTATTGGTAAATATTTTAGTAATTCAGCCAAAACGTGCCTGTAAATATATTGGTTGAGCTTGAAGTGTCACACAAAGAGTGAATCTTTGTGGACATAAAATGTATCAACAAAAGTGAGTAAAATCAGTGTTTGGCATAAAGTTGTGTATACAATTTACAGTACTACCTCTGAATGCCCTCAGGTCACTCCTGATCATGTGACCAAGATATTTGACTTCACACACACAACCGATAATTCCCTCCAGACACAGATGAAAGCAGGAAACAGTCTTTAGATACAGACAATCCGGTTCCCCTTCTAACTTTGATTGTTTGGTGTGTCTACCAAAAATGTTGAGCCTGGATTTAATGAGGTTGTTGTAACTTTTCAAACAGTTTGCTTCTCAGATGTCTCTTAAGCTGTTGACCACATCAATCATGGCAGAGTCCCCCATTGTTCACTTGTAGCTCATGGCATCTTTTCTCCTGTTAGAGCTGCCCATTAGGAGTGTGTGTTTTTATTGTATTATAGCGCTCCCCAGAGGACAGTAGTACAAACTATTATAATGTTTATAATGCTTGCGAATCAGTAATTGAAGAAATTAAATAAATGTTAGCTGCACAATATTAAACCAAGTGTGCATGCATAATGTCTTCTGTCATTGCAGAGATATTGGATGGAACGCCAACTGTGTGCTTCGGAAGTAAAAAAGACACAGATCCAATGAAGAATCAAAGACAAGATCCTGAGCGGGTAAGGTGTTATTATAGGCGTTTCATAAAATAATGTCGCAGATATGATATTGGACCCTATAGAAATGTGTAAATGCCATTCACTATAATTGATTTGTAATACATATACAGCACTTCCCCAGTTTGGAGAACTGTTTAAACAGCCACAATAATCCGTTTATAATTGTAGTTTATTTAAAGAAGTTCATCCATACAATCATCATTCACCGGAAGATGCTGTGTGCGTCAACACTCGGGTGCGTCCTAGCCGAATGGGTTATGACGTCACATGTTTCAATTTGAAGGGAGTGGATTTTATCCATAGCAAACTTCACTAACACATTTTTAATAGAATCCAGTTGTAGTTTGTTCCAGTAAAAGGGCAATCACTGGAGGTGTGCCAGGCATCAACTTCAGGCCATGTGCCAACTCCGCACCTCCACACGCACCTCCACACGCACCCTCCACACGCACCCTCCACACGCACCCTCCACACGCACCCTCCACACGCACCCTCCACACCGCCTCAGATCACCCTCCACACGCACCCTCCACACGCACCCTCCACACGCACCCTCCACACGCACCCTCCACACGCACCCCCCACACGCACCCCCCACACGCACCTCCACACGCAGGGGTGTCGACACAGGGTAATGTACACGCGTCATCTTGGGGCCTTTACCATTTCTCTGAACTTCGTGGTCATGATAATCAAATAAGAACCTAAAACCTGGCAGAAGCCAGATATGTCAAGCACTTTTGATTAGAGTTCTACACATTATCGATCTGGCATGGCTCTTGCTGAAAGCAATACTTCAAGCTGATTTTTTTTAATTTATTTTTTTATTGAAACTAGCTGTAAAGGAACAATATGTTTTTAGATGTTGATTTTGACCTGTGTGTGTCTCCAGTTGTGAAGTAAACATGTTCAAATAAAATATAGCTATTTTACTAGCTAATTTGCATAGTACGTCTGTGTACTCCTTACGACCCCAGTGCCCCCTCTGTATATTACTGCAGTCGACTGAACCTCTGTGTGTGTCTGCTTACAGGAGTATGAACATCCCTGGAACAGAAAGTCCGTCACTGTACAAGAATCTAGGAGCTTCAGCAAAGAAATCCTCTCAGGTGACTTGCACTAATATAAACAAACTCCTACTTGACACTCAATTATTCAAAAACAGATAAATCTGTTAAATATGCCATACTTGCCCCGTAACTGACCTCTCAAGTAATTTCTGAATGCATCTCTAGCTATGTTTTAAGTGCACATGAACGCAATAATCCCTGCAAACATAATACAAGTATGTTTTTAAATGTGGGAATGTATTGCATTTGTGGGACAGTACAAATCAGAGCTTAACGCAAACGTATTGGCAAAAACAAAACATTTATAAATAAAAGCACATTTTAATAGTTTGTTCAAAATGCAAAAAAAAAAAGGTCATTAACTTTTCAATGAGTATTATGTTCATGGGTTTAACAACATGACATTTCAAAACCTTATGAAATAGCTGATGCTTTGGACCATTTTTGTAATCATGAGGTTGAGCTTGCCTTGTATGTAAGCTTTCAAATAACTATTGCCCAAAATTTAACTTGCATAATTTAGATTCTTGTGGCATTTCTTCCTGTTCAGGAGTGATTGCCGGAGGAGTAGGAGGACTAATGCTCGGCGTGGTGTTGGCAGGATTTCTCATCTACAAATGGCAGAAGAAAGATCCCAATGGATACAGCCAGGGGATGAGGCGAACAGAGCAGGACTACCTCAGACACCCAA
This sequence comes from Chaenogobius annularis, assembly GCA_015082035.1. Lineage (NCBI taxonomy): Eukaryota > Metazoa > Chordata > Actinopteri > Gobiiformes > Gobiidae > Chaenogobius > Chaenogobius annularis. Next base: position 182,904 of record BJKM01000430.1, on the reverse strand, counting down.
GGGGGGCGCTCCGGGGGGAAGACGTGGTGCTTGTATGAAATCCTACAATCTGCATTGCACCTGCTGCTGTAGTCTACTTTATGACAAGCCAAACCCAGATGTAAATATGTTGATTGTTTGAAGTGTAATTTATTAACAAAACCTTGATTGAAATGCCAATGCTATTTTTATCTGTGTATGTGTAAATCTGTATCATGTGTAAAGATGTTTTGTGGCAAACAATTGTCAGAAAAATATTAAGACTACAGTTTGAATATATCATATATATAAACTCGTAAATATTAAAGGAATTTATATTTTCATTATTTTGTCTGTTCTGTGACGCACTTGATTGTTTTAATAACATTTAGTTTGACCTTTTTATTAGCATTAGTAACGTTATGTACTGCAGTCATGCAGTTCGAGGTTGGTGCACTTTGAATCTGTTTTGTGGTAAAAGGGAGGAGTAATGATGTGAGATACTGGATGGTGGATAAGTGGACTTGATAGGGACCATAAATAGTGGTTTACTCAACTGTATAGTTATTTATTTATTTATTGTGTACTGGGTTGCCCATGGGACAAAATTATTACTTTATTATCCGCTCCGTTTACGTTTCAAACTGCTGCCCTCGGTGAAAAGGGTTTGGACCCTCGTACCCCGGGAAACATTAAGAAACGAAATAAAATCTAAAATTACAATGACGATAATGGACCTCTAGAAAGTTGTATATCTGACTGAAAAGGACATCAACACCTTAATCTGAAGACCGCTTTTCCGCTCCTCCTGCTCCGTGTCCGTGCCGTGTTCCGCGCCGTGTTCCGCTCATACCGCTGCAGCTGTGTTTGGACGTGTCCGCTCAGTGTGCATGCTCAGAGGCTTGTTCCCTTCTGGGCCTCAGCTCTTGATGTTCCTCCCTACATTTGTAGAGGACATGCATCACTTCAAACCCTTTCGGGAGCGGCTGTACACGACCCGGTGCTGCGGGTGCTGTCATGTCCGCACGGGCACGATCATCCTGGGGACATGGTACATGGTAAGAACACGGAGGCTACGGCTAGCGGCTAAAAACACAACTAGCTAACGTTTGAACTTGACGAGTAGTTTGTTTCTCCAATTTGTTTTGGTTTACTTGTGTATTGTGTTTGATGTTGTGGCGCATTTAGATGCCAAACCTCGTACTAAATGCCATTATTAATCTGTAAACCGCTTTTCGCTTCCTCCCGTTCACTTCCTCCCGTTAGCTTCCTGTAGCTTTAGCCTGTTAGCAATGGTAGTTCTAAATGTCTCGTCTTTATTTTGGACTTTTGTATTTTGGATCTTTCAGGCTGATAAATGGTGTGTTTGGTCAGCAATTCGCATAATAATGGGGTTAATTATATAAAAGGTGCATTATGTAACTTTTCTGATGGAGGGCCACCTTCTTTCCTCATGAAATGATTGTTTTGCCTGGACTGTTCCGCAGTATGGTTTTATTATTACATTTCATGTAGGCCTATTCAGTTACAAGCGTTTTCATTGTCATAATAAACTTGGTTTGGTGGTGTCTCCTGCTCGTTTCCATGGCTAAATTGTATACTATTCAGTGGAACTTCCAAGGTAAAATATAACATCTCCCTACAGTGGACGCTAAATGTAGTCAAGAGGGTTCTGGACCCTTCACTTAAAAAGTTCCACACCAACCCTTTAAACTTAAGCAGCCACAGCTAAACTAAAAACTAGAATTAATGCGCCATGTAGAAAACACGTGACTAATATAGATTGTTTTGAAAAATGTATTAAAATCACAAAAACATGGCAGAAATCACAACATTTTAATTTAAAAGTGCCATCTTCAGGCTATCCGTCAAATAGTTCAAGACCTAAAAGAGAAGAGTGCAAAGAAACAGTTTTTAGCTTCGATTTGAACATTGCCAGAGTAGAGGCCTGTCTCATTTATCACTTTAACATCCAACATGCTTTTTATAGATTTAACTGAGAAGTCATTGACTTTTCGTTTCATATTTAATATAAACCCTCCAAATGTAGTCAAAAGAAGAAGTCTGTATTGTATTGGCCAACACATGGATAGGCACAATAGATCTTAGGTTCACGTGGATTCACCAGACACTTCAATAGATGAAACCAATTAGGAGTTTATATACCATGTTTAACCAGTTGTATAGTAATGTGCCTATAATAAAGTACAGAATTACATAATTGAGAGTCTGGCTATAAATGTGTACAATAAATAATTAATTCACAATACAATGTCTTATTTTTTTTATTGGACAACATATTGGATTGTTAGTTGATGACTGAGTGCTTAGCACTCTCGCCTCACACACAGCCTCTGCAGCCCCACATGATGATCCTGTGTGCTGCTTGTTGCTGTTTCAGGTGGTGAACCTGTTGATGGACATCCTGCTGACCGTAGCAGTGAGCCACCCTGGAAATGTGCCAACCATCGACCTGCAGTATGAGGTCATTGACCACTACTTTGCCTCGGACCGCATGTCTGGTGAGCTTCACTTCACTCAAAAGTCTGCTACAGCTCAGACTGAACCTCACATTGGCGTCAGGCCGTCTGCTACATATTCAACTGTTATGAAGTAATGTGTTTTTTCTAAAGGAAGTTGTGTGGGTGGCAGTAGATCTTTACTCAATAACCCCAAAATTGGCAGTTGGTTCCCTGCTGTTGCCCATGGATATGGTCTCTGTGACATAATTTCAGTCATCCCTGGTGCAATATTTTCTGACTATATAACTGCCACTGCCACTTAATTTCTATTATATTTTTAAGGAAATTATCTGTTTTTATTATTCCACTTCTGTTCCTAATCTGTGTTGCAACACTGGATTTTGCCCATTGTGTGACAAATAAAGGTTCTCTTATCTTGCTGTGTCCTTGGGCCAGACACTTCACCTGCTGTGCCTTAACTCACTGTTTACACGCAGGTTGAGTAAACCAAATTATAGAGAAATTGGGACTTTGCACCTGACATAGATGGATTGAGCTACATCAATCTAATCACAATCACTCATTTTCTGCAATTTAGCAATTGTATGTTTTGAGGTTTGTGTGGCCTTTTATATGAAGAACCTGGGGTTTTACTTCACTTTCTTTACACTGCAACTGTTTCGACAGGAAGAGACTTAAGTAAGACATTTTTAGAATGACACAACACGATTAAGTATTGAGGAAGTTTCCCTCCCTGACGACTGAATCCACAGGGACACAAGTGCTTTGTGCACTTTTGTCTTTTTATTCTGCTGCTGTGACATCATCAGTGTTTTCCTGTTTTTTCTAATGAGGGATTTAGTGCTTGACACTGCAGTCACATGGGGCAGATCTGTGTGTTTCCTGTGTTTGTATGAGTGTCACCATGAGTGAACAGCCCACCAAGTTGATGATTGACTGTTTGATCCCAGCACAGAACAAGTACTGCTTTTGTATCCTTTAGCGAGACTCTTCACCCACTGTTTCTACATATGAATGTATGATAATGAATTAAATGTCAGAAAATCTTATGGTGCTGATTGCAGTAGTATTTTACCAAAAACTTTATATCTGGGATGAATGAATAATGACCACAGTGTAGGGTTTTGTGGTGCAAGTGAATAAATTCACTGTGGATGAAGTTAATCTGGTCTAAGCCCCGCTGACTCTGTCTGTGTTCTCAGAAAATGCCTGTGTGGGATTTGCCATCTCTCTGCTGATGCTCACCATCAGTGCCATGCTGGTGTACGGAGCCATCACTGTAAGTCTGACTCCACTTAGACCAGCCCACCATCTACTGTACATGACATGGGTCCAGCATAATCATACTGCAGTAGTAGAGATGGGTTTAAAGAGTTTTCATGTTGGTTGTCTTCACCTCACAGGACTGACCACTAGAGGGAGCCTTCACAGGTTTGAGTGCTGAGATGGTGATTAGTTCAGGATTGCACAATTGAAGTTCAGGCTCTTTTTACTACAAAATACAAATTAAGACTAATGCCTTAGAATTGACCTACAATCACTAAATACCGTAGAGATGTTTAGTGCTGTTTTCATTGACAATATTACACATGTAAAGTTAAAATGCATTTCTTGTATATTTCTTCTATCTCTGCTGAAGCCAGAAACCTTCAGATGTGCAATGTGTCAGCTCTAATGTTTACCTCTGCTTCTGAGCAGTGAATAGTCCCACTGCGTGTCATGTCCCTATAGATGGTTAGTTAGTGAAGCGCAGGCCTTATTCTTCATTCAAGGATATTATCAAAAATTCACTATTTTGAGCTGTTAACCATATTATAACATGGTTCTTTCCACAAAAACATACCCAGAGCTGTATTTAGCTTAATTCATGCTTGTTCCATTAATCCAGTTAAAGGCTCCTTCTCTGAGCCTCACAAAACCGTTTCAAATTACCCAGCTTTGTGATGCCAAAGGTAGAAATCCTGAGGTCTCCTGTGCCGTTTTTAAGTCCATAAATCATCGCCACACTCTGAGTATTTCTGCCTCAAATCACATTCATTACAACTGTGTGTTCACATTATCATGTCGGGACAAGCTAGCTTTAGTTTATTTTTCCATCGTAATTCTCTCTGCTGCCGGTAGATGGAGCGCTTATACCAATCTTGTTGAGGGAACACTTGACTGGTAGAAAGTCACATATAGTTGATTATTCTAAGTTCACAAACATAAGATGCCAAAGTAAAGGTAGAGCCTGTTTAAAGGGCAATAACTGTACAAATAATGCAGAATATTTGTACTATAATATACACTATATATACAGTATACCTTAAATGGTTGAATTGCTGTAGATGCAGTGAATCCTTTTAGAGGCTTTTCTGTGTTGTTCGTTTTAGACAAATCATCCCGTACATTCATATTGATGCCAGTGTCTCTAGATGAGCCTTGTGTCATGTTCTTGTTTTGACTAACTCCTGTGTCTCTGCAGCACCGCGCTGGCTGGCTCATCCCCTTCTTCTGTTACCAGCTCTTTGACTTTGCTCTCAGCTGTCTGGTGGCCATCAGCTCCCTCACCTACCTGCCTCGCATCAAGGACTACCTGGACCAGCTGGTAAGAATATTACTACTACCACTACTACTACCACTACCACATTTAATAAGGTTGTGTTCATGTTCTCGAAATTGATAATTTCATCATTTCAGATGGAGGGCAGGGCCTATACAACTGTTTTTTTTTTTAAAGAAATATGCATTATCCACAAATGTTGAACCTCATCTTTATTGTTAGGAATTAGCTGCACAAACTTGCCATGTTCATTATTGGCACCACTTTTAAGCTATTGTAAAGAAAATAATGTCACTTCTTAATTTGTACTGACAAAGAAGGCTTTATGTCGGTTTTTGTTGCACATGGCTTGGCCCAGGGATGACAGATATGAACCATTCACCAGGTCAACAAATCTGCAATCTGACATTTACACGCCATAGAATTCTGACTTGTCTCCAGCTCGTGGCTTTAGCTCAACTAGAGGCATTGTACAATAGTGTAATGCTACGGGATCCCAACCTACAGAACATCTGGAATATTCCATGCAATGCTTTGTGTGTTCCAGCCTGACTTCCCATATAAGGACAACCTCTTGTCCATGGACTCCAGCTGCCTGCTCATGTTTGTGCTGGTCTTTTTCGCTTTCCTCATCCTTCTCAAGGTACAAGGGTTATTTTTTACTTTTATATTTACACAAAGTTCAACTTAAGCTCAACTTCTTATATGTAAATGCATATCCTGCAACGTTGCCATGCTCTTAATATGTGTCCCCTGACTGACTATGGGGCCTTGTGTGTTTTTGCTCAGGCTTATTTGATCAACTGTGTGTGGAACTGCTACAAATACATCAACAACAGAAACATGCCCGAGATTGCTGTGTATCCTGCTTTTGAAACCCCTCCCCAGGTACGCTGCTGCAAGCACTCATGGGAAAGGGAATGGAAGACTAACTCAAGGGGTACAATATAGAACTAATCCTGTTCTCAACCCAACATAAACGAGCTATGTGCCCATTTTAGGCCTTTGCCTTATAAGTATTGCTTTGTAATGGGTTTTGCCTTCTTCAAACAGCAGTACAATATAAGACAACTGTTGCTACAGTACTTTATACAGTACATAGTGTTTTTAAGTCAGGACAAGCCATTTATTTCATCCTGTCCATGAGCATTTAAGAAATGGGAACAGCTAAACTAATACAAGTAGTAGTCTTTATTTGTTTTGTCAATTAATCCAGTCGATGGAGTCTTGTCGGCCCAAAATGTATATTAGCCATCTAATTATTTTGTATAGATTATAAGATTTATAACAACAGGAAGATACGGAGTTTAATCTGCCTTTTTTATGTGATGAATGAATGAATTAATGTAGTTTCCTTGTACATTTCTGTATAAGTAGTTGTTTTTCTTGAAGACCCGTGCAGTTGTAATCTCGTGAGCGAAATTTTGGTCCGAAACATATAGTAGTGATACTTAATCATTTTCATAGCTTTTGCCACGCCTCCTTTTAATCGACCAAGTCTTTCTTTAGTTGACTACAGGCGTGAAACCTACAATCCAGAGGTCTAAACTACAGGGTTAAAGCTTTTAGACGGAATAATAAGACCCTATGGAGAAATAGGGACATTTAGTTTTCAAAAAGGACGTTTGTCTTTGTTTTACTGAAGGCATCACATCGTTGCCATGATGAGGGAGTTTTGTCACTCAGATGAAAGCTATGAACAATACATGCAGTATTAATTCAACCTCAAATGCATTTAGAATACATTGTTGAAAAACTGAGAGAATAGATTTATTAAAATGGTGTCGAATCCCTTTCTTCACAGTACATTCTGCCCACTTACGAGATGGCGGTGAAGATGCCAGAGAAGGAGCCGCCGCCGCCGTACATGCCCGCTTAGACGAGTCCTTTCCCCGTGCAGGCCAGCGAGCGCGCAGCCCTCATCACTAAGCACCATTCCTACCACAGCACGCCTGTCTGAGCCCTGTGCAACCTCATGGACGAGCTTCCCCCAACCACTCCCATGTGTTCACAAGTGTAATGTCATGAGCAAGCGAGAGAAGGAGTCTACCAGCCTTTGTGTAAATACAGAGGTCACTGCCATGTTCAGATTAGACAAATATGAGGACATCTGCTTTGAAAGGACCTACTGTGTGTAAATGTGCACTAGATTCACTGTATATTGTAACTGAGAGAACATTTAGGTTTCCAAGTGTAGAGCAAGATTCCTTTCCAAATTTGCTTTCAAAATGTATCTCCCAACTATTAAACCCTCTACTGTTGAAAAAAAAAATGTCCAGTATATTTTAAGTCTTGTCAACTTGTGAACAACAGAAATGAGCAATTGTACATTATTCTGGGGAAAAAAATGACATTCTCGCTTTCATCTGTGTAATCTGAACATGTTATGTGGCTGTACCATGCCTCCAGCACCATCCCATCTATACAGTGAAATATTAGAAGTTATTAATAAGACAATCCAATTTTAGCTCTTATTGTTGTTAACATTGTGTTGCTTTGTTTGCCTTTAATATGAAGCCTTTCCATTTGGACCTTTTTGAATGGTTATTTATTTAGCTTTGTTGTAGTTTAGTTCACCGCTGACTCATTTTTGGCCCTCTTTTGCCGACTGAAGTGGCCGTTGCTGTGAGGTTTTTTGAGCTCGGGTGAAGAGAAGGACAGGGTTGGACCACAGACGGCGGCGCTCATGTCTGGTCCTGCAGTAACGTGAAAACAGGAGCCGAGTCTGTCACCAGTAGCTGCATGCTCCCTGCCATTGCTTTAACCTGTAAAGATTTATGTTAGTAGAAATACATTTGAATTCAATAAAAGTTTATGATCCATCAGCATTGTTTTAGTTTTATTGTGTCCTTTTAGATTAGAGATTAAATGTATTGTCTAATTGTTCATGCCTGATCTTTGTTCATCTGTACAGTGGTGTGAAAAAGAGTTGGCCCCCTTCCTGATGAGTCCTCGTTTGACCTCTAACCTCTCTACCTGATTGATTTGATTCCTGTAATGACTTCCCTTAAAGAATGACTAAACTCTGACCCTTTTCTGTATTTTAAAAAGTTACTAAGCCCCCGTGTGTGTGTGTTGTGATACAAATTCATCAAACACTATAATGGTAGTGTCTCAACACTAATTTCAGATCATCAAACAAATTTAAAAATGATTGCAAGCAAACCCAAAAGGCAGTTTTAAAATGTTTTTTTTATTATTAAGGGGTAAATTAAATCCAAACTCACATGGGCCTGTGTGAAAAAGTAATTGCCCCCTAAACCTAATAACTGGTTGGGCCACCCTTAACAGTAACAACTGCAATCAAGCGTTTGTTAATTGGAATTCAGCAACATTGGGGGGGTTTTTGAGCATGAACCGTCTTTTTAAAGGTCATGCCACGGCATCAATAGGATTCAGGTCAGGACTTTGACGAGGCCACTCTAAAGTCTTCTTTCCTCAGTCATTCAGACGTGGACCTGCTGGTGTTTTGGATCATTGTCCTGCTGCAGAACCCAAGTTCGCTTCAGCGTGAGATGAACAGATGGCTGGACATTCTCTTTCAGGATTTTTTTCATAGACAGAATTCATAGTTCCATTTATCAAAGCAACAGCCCCATACCATCACACTCCCACCATTATATTTTACAGTTGGTATGATGTTCTTTTTCTGAAGTGTTACTTTAATGCCAGATGTAACAGCACACTAACCTAGCCAGCAAGATGAATTCTTGCAATTTTTGTGAGTTCACAAAATATTGAAAATCCGTCTTGCCAGTCAGGGCCCATTTAAACAATGACGGTTAAAGCAGTATTCTACAGACAGTGTCTAGACCAGGCATGTCCAAAATGTGGCCCTCAGACCAATTTTTGTTGGCCCTCCAGCTTCCTGCTAAGTTGGTCCAAACAATAAAAAGTAGTACTTTTTACTGGAAAACTGGAAAAATTCAAGCATTTTGATGTCATACCAACCTAATATTAATGTTCCAAGTCTTATTAAAGGTGTCAAATGTCAATGTCAAATGCAAAATTTCGAATGATTCACTTCATCGTCGGGTTGTATGTGGCCCTCTGTTTCAAAATGTGGCCCTCTGTTTCAAAATGTGGCCCTCGGTGAAAAAAGTTTGGACACCCCTGGTCTAGACCATTTCAAGTATAGAAAGAATGGCACTAGCTAGGCCAGCTAACAAAAGCTAACTAAAGCACGGATTTTTTTACATCATTGTAAATTATTAACTCTTTCTTGTTTCTGTTAGCGACAAGCTTCAATTACTTAAAGTATTGAAAATAATATAGAAAGGCAGCAAAAACAGGTGAAGTCTCTTTCCATTTACACAAATGTATATAGAATTTTGGCGGTCCAGATTGTCCATAAAATAAATCATATTTTTGAATATGAAACAGGGCACATTTGAAATTTCCAGTTGTGTACATTGACCCAGCAAACAAGACAAAATGTGCAAGAATAAACGGTTCAATAGTTTCACTCTCTGAAGAACAGAAAGTACATGGTTCTGAATCAAAATGAAACCTTCAATGTACAAATTCTCCCACAGGATGATTACCAGATATAATCTTAAAATGTGTCTTTGGGTGCAAATGGATATGATAAATAAAATACATATGGCTTATTTTCGTAAGCGACATAAGAGTTTTCAAGGTTTTGCCTTGTGTTGTTATTGAAGTTGCAAAGTATTTTCTGATTAAATGCCCAGGTAACCCATTTGTTGTTAAAAATGTTTCCTGTATATAAATTTGGTCCATTGTTAACAAAGGTAAGCTTGTTGTAATGGGTGTAAAAATGCATTTTGGATCAATCGAAGTAGAATCAGAATCAGAATCAGAATCAGAATCAGAATCAGAAGGGGTTTATTGCCATTGTCAATGAACAAAATTCACAAACATAGGAACTTGTCTCGGCATTAAGGTGCAACATAAAACACTGAGTAATAATAAACAACATATATGAAATCAAAATGGCATGCATTAAGAGACAATTTAAAACTACTATAGTATATAAAATAAAAATAAAACAGGCATTACTATGTAAACGAGAATTACGGTTAAATGTATAGTTGTGAGTGTGGAAAGTGACAGTGCAGTGAGTGATGAATAGTTGCAGTAAAAGTGACAGGTGTTTAGAAGTGTTCATGAGTCCAACGGCAGAGGAAAGAAACTATACTTGAGGCGGGAGGTTCTGGTCCGGATGGACCGTAGACCATGTCCAGAAGGGTCAGCTGTGATCCGACCTGCTCGTCCCAGAGCCCTGGAGACGTACAGGTCCTGCAGAGATGGAAGTCTGCAGCCGATCACCTTCTCAGCAGAACGCACAATGCGCTGTAGTCTCTGTTTGTCCCTGGCTGTGGTTCCAGCGTACCACACGGTGATGGAGGAGGTGAGGATGGACTCAATGATGGCCGTGTAGAACTGCACACATCATCTGCACTGGCAGCTTGGCTTTCCTCAGCTGCCGCAGGAAGTGCATCCTCTGCTGGGCCTTCTTGATGAGGGAGCTGATGGTGGGCTCCCACTTGAGGTCCGGGGTGATGGTGGTGCTGAGGAAGCGGAAGGAGTGCACGATGGTGATGGGGGAGTCTGTCATGGTGAGGGGGGGCTGGGGGGCTGTGACTTTCCTGAAGTCCACGACCATCTCCACTGTCTTCTGGGCATTGAACTCCAGGTTGTTACCGCTGCACCAGGACACCAGCCGGTCCACCTCCCTCCTGTAGACAGACTCATCCCCGTCCGAGATGAGCCCGATGAGGGTGGTGTCGTCCGCAAACTTGATCAGTTTACGGAATCGTGGCTGGAAGTGCAGCAGTTTGTGTACAGGGAGAAGAGCAGAGGAGAAAGTACACAGCCCTGTGGAGCTCCTGTGCTGATAGTCCGAGTGTCTGAGACATTCTTCACCAGCCACACGCACTGCCTCCGATCCGTCAGGAAGTCAGTGATCCACCTGCAGGTGGAGTCAGGCACGTTGAGCTGGGAGAGCTTGTCCTGGAGCAGAGCAGGGAGGGAGGTAGTGAACACAGAGATGAAGTCCACAAACAGGATCCTGGCATAGGTTCCCGGGGAGTCCAGATGCTGCAGGATGAAGTGGAGTGCCAGGTTGATGGTGTCGTCCACAGACCTGTTGGCTCTGTATGCGAACTGCAGGGGGTCCAGCAGGGAGGAGGTGAAGGACTTGAGGTGGTGCAACACCAGGCGTTCAAATGACTTCATGACTACAAACGTCAGCGCCACAGGCCTGAAGTCATTAAGTCCAGTGATCCGGGGCTTCTTGGGGACAGGGACAATGACGACAATGGGAGAGAAGTACAAATCTCAGCATAACCATTACTTGAGACTTATATTTGTCTGAGAAAATGTCAGTCCGAGCGGTTGCACTGCTGGGGACAAATTTTTCCCCACCCACTCCAATGCAGTAAAACTGAGGCAAGATGATTTTAAGAATTAAGCTTGTCACACCCAATTGACATAAAATAATCGTACAAAATCCTGTCTGGTTCTGTTAGTCGTGAAATTTGAAAAATACCAGAAGAGGGCAGCACAATTCTGCCCCAGGCTCAGCTGAGCAATACCCTACTGTTGCCCACTCACTCAGCATACAGTAGTTTACAGTTGAGCTGGACACGGGTCAGACGTCTATGGGAGAATTTGCTGTTTTGCTGTAATTGTCCCATTGCAGATTTGTCGACCTGTTTTCTTGTTGAAATGTTAATATAGCTGCATTTACGGGTCCTTTCCACATGAAACAAAAACAGGTACTAAATTCAATGTGTAAATTCTTCTGTGTCCGCACAAATGAACTAGGATGAAATGAATTGTAGGCCTATAGATTATGCAAAGTACTGCAGTACTGACGGTCAATGGCTGTGACTTCTTAAAGCCGATAAACTTTGACACATATGTATTTGGAGCTGAGACCACGACTGTTGACTAGAGACTGGACTGGAATGAAGGACTTGTGAAAGGTACCGCTTATTGCGCGCACTGTGGACCACGCATCTGATTGGACCGTGGCTGTGACGTTTGCCTTGCGCGCACCTCTTATGCGGAGCCTGACCTCGGATCCGGACCAGACTGAACCAAACCAGGACCAGACCAGGACTACAGTGGGACCTCAGTATCCTCAGTAGACGCACTAAACAGCACCATGAAGCGTGTCCTCGTGGGGCTCGCGTACAGTGCGTGCCTGTTGCTGTGGGACGTCCTGGCCACGTACACGCACCTGGACGCGCTGGAGCCGCACACTATCGCTGCGCAAAGCTACGCGCAGAGCCGCCAAAACGGACGACCCCCGAGCCGGACCCTCAACCTGGCCAGTGAGTGACACTACTATTCACCTGCTTGATGCTGAAATGACAATAGTAATATTGTCTATGAAACAAGGAAGGTCCAACCTTTCTACTATGTTTAAAGTCCCACCGGGGGAATTTTAGCAAACTTTTTTTTATTGCACAAAACTATGCAAACCGGTGTCCATGTCCGTTCAGCTTTAATATCCTGCAGTATTATGGCATCAAACCTGAATTTATCTCCATGAAGAATGTTCCAAAATATGGATTTAACTTTAAATGTGTCCTGAAATCTAAATTTTCACAAACAAAAATAATAATAAGAGAAATACCATGTAGTCTACAAATATTGCTAACACAGGCTTACCTTTTTAATAATTATAAATAAACGCTTCATTAAAAGGGGAATAATTGGCCCTAATTTTACTTTGATATAATATCTTTTCACAACATGAATTAGTAAGCCTGTCATTTGCACAATAATACCTTTGATTATAAATATTATTGTAATTTTGTGATTGAGCGCTAATTTGATAAACCACTTACACCATAGAGACTATATCCTACTATAAGAAATGTAATTTAAAAAATAAACATTGCAGCAATTAGCTTCTGATTATCCACAACAACACATGTAAAACAACAACAACAAAAACTTGCTGGTAAAATCAAGCTAGATTTTTGGCCTGTGTTTACCACATGTCTTTGTTAGATGTGCATGGACCACTGGGTGTTTCACAAGCTCTGTACAGTCTTGGAGCAAACCTCCCAGATGCTAAAACACTGCTTTTACTAATCAAGTTCTTTTGTGTGTATTTAAAGCAACACAGAAGAATTACAAGTCTTGATGCTCCTAGATATGAAGCAGAGTTCAGCATTGACTTTGATGTCAGGCAGAGAACTATCTGGGAGGACAATGTGAAGTGAGACGCTCAAAGAGACGAGTCCCAACCCTAAATCTGCTCTGTAGGTTACTGTCAAAACACGCTTGGAGAGATGCATGTGAGTTCGAGCACTGAGGAATATGTACCCTGGTAAAATACTATCAACTAGACTCATAAATTGTTCATCAGAATGTTTCAAATGCTGATGGCAAAAGTGAAATGTAAATGTTTTTACATGAAAACAAAAAAGACTAGGCCTATGATTTATGGTCATTCATCTGTAAGTAGTAGTCATTTCTGTGGGGTCAGTGTGATTCTGTACCACTTGAGTCGCAGCTCTAAGCCCTCATATTGTGAAGTCCCTACATGTTGAAAACACTTACAGCAGCTAATCAGAGCAACTAGACCGCACCAGGCTCCGCTGCTTAGTGACGGCTCTTAAATTGTAGAAATAGCAGAAGAACTTTTTAATTTATCATCAGAGCTGATTCCAGTTTCTCCTCGTGTATTTGTTTTTAATATGACCCCGCTCAATCACATGACACGTTTCTAGTCCCTCGCTTGATCGCTTAATCTTTCTTGAAAAGGGCAATTGTGTGGTGTTGTAATTGTTGCAAAATGTCGTAATGTCTGTGGTTTGCCCACTTTCTGTCATGTCTTAAAAACAAACACTTTTTTTTTTTTTTTTTAAATCCTCTTGTGTGCAGCAGGTCATAACGTGTAACATTCCAGGTAAAGCAATAACATTTCCATGGAGACACGAATCCTCCACCAGAAAAGTTACATTGTGAACCTTTAATATTTTCTAACCAGTCTCTGATGTTACATGTAGCCGAGTGCTCATCATTTGCCAGGATCATCTTTTTTCATAATGTTTATATTTGCGATGAATCCCAGTTTCACACTGTTCGGTAGTATCGAGTTTATTCCCTAATTATACAGAATAAATATATGTAGTTAAGATGTTATTGTTGAAAAACATAGACTAATGGCTTTTCATGACAGCCATCCTGCACGGACATTAATGGCAACTGAAATTAGCATCAAGTGCTAAAATCATGAAGAAGCTGGTTTTTATAACTGGTGTTGCTTTAAATGTTCTTAAATGTACCTTTAAATGTCTTCTTCTGTGGCTGTCCTGTTTAACCTACTAATGTTGTTCTACCGCTCCCCTCTCTGGTGCCCTCTAGTGCACAGGAGTGATTTCACGTATAGAGGGGGGTATCTGTCCCACTACCAGCCTCCTCCACATCCACATCCTGGGATCTCTGCACCTGTTCACCTGTACCCACCCCACCACCAACACCAACACCCACCCCGTCCACACCACCACAAACACCCGCCCCATCCACACCACAGGCCTGCTGCAGTGCCCCCCTTTCACCACCAGGGGGTCCACTCTTACCCCTTATTCAAAGGTCCTCCTGTCCCTGCGCCCCATCACCCTCCGCAGGTGTTCAAAAGACCATTCTATTACAAAATGAAAGGTCCATGCCCCACTAAAGCCGGCTCCACTGCCCCTACTCCGCCGGTGGTCCGGCCTCCTCCCACTGTACCCCCTACCCTGCCCCCCACGACCAAGCCCACGCTGCTCCCTACCACGCCCCTGACCACTACTCTGGCCGCTACAACTACTCTGCCAACTACTACCACCCTGGCCACAACTCCCATGCCCACCACCACCCATCCAGCACCCCCTACCACCCCTGCAGTGACGACCAGCGCGCCCACGGTGACTTCCGCGCCTGTGACTCTACCGGTCAGTACCCAAAGCGGGCTCAACACCACCATCAGCCCAGTGGAGACAGGTAGAACATGCATTAGGTTTGTTCCCAACTCCCTCCATGTTCCAAAGTTTAGATTGTACCCACACAAAAGAAGCTGTTGATTCATACGACATCACATTTTGTAACAGAATTGGGTCTGCCACTTGTTTGTCTCCATGGAGATGTTATTGTTTATCCATTTTTAAATAGAAAAACTACAAACAGAAAACAAGACACAGAGAGGGAACACAAAGCAAAACATGTTGCTGGTATGAATCAAATGTCATCCCACTGGGGAAACTTCCTTTTCAGTTCCTTTGAAAATGGACATATTTACCATTTACAAATGTCCGTTGTTGTTTGAGCCCAGTCCTTGACAGTTGGTTCATTCTGTGACATCCATGTCTTAGTAATATTTTTTCCCTGCCTGCCAAAAGAATATTCCAAAGGTATCCATCTATTGTTCCCATTTCAGGAGTTTCATGTCAAGGATACATAGTTTTAAAGTCAAGTGGAATGTTAATTCACAGTGCAATTCCACAACACATAATAATGAGATGGATAAGGTTAATGCCATACCGTGGAACATTCCAGGCAAAGCAATAACATTTCAATTGAGACAGGGAGCAGACCCTCCACTCCACTGTAAAAGTTACACAGTGTACCTTTAAGCTGCTGCTTGGTTAAATACAGCAGTAAAATAGACCTGGTCGCTAATAAAAATGATCAGGATCGATGTTTGTGCATTTTCCTTTTGTCATGCCCCTGTCTGAGGGACACACTCTGAAAACAACACATATTATGTATTCAAGGAATATCATCACACATATTGAAACTACATTTTATTAGGGTCACATTTGATTTTTCACAGTTCAGCACATGTGTCAAAATATAGTAAATGTTGATACATGTGCTAAACTGTGAAATATGTACTATGTACTTTGACTGCAAAAACAGGCCATATCTACATGAGTTAAATTACTAGAATCCAAAATGTTCATTTTTGACTAATTTAGATACATTTACTTCTATATTTTTATTACTGGCTTAACATAAAAAGAGACCAGAAATAGCCCATGACCGATAAGTAAGTAAGAAATATCTAAGCTTGTCAAAACAGCTCGTTCTGGATTCTGAAGTCATATGAGCTCCTGCAGATTGAATGTTTTTGGATTGCCCTAATTAACTGTCTCCATCTGTGGACATGTCCTGTGTTTATCGTTTCATTTGAAAAAATGAGACGAAAGGATGAGAATCTCCATCATGTGTCCTCCAGCTTCTCTCCATTCCATTCTATCTGTATGCACTTTTAATGCAAATGTGATGCATTAAAAGGAAGTACAGTAAGTGGGGTAAAGGCAGTCTGGTAGTCAAACCCTCATCTTTCAATTATTAATTGCATAAATGCATTTAGTGTATTTCAGAAATATATTTTCCTAAAAGCCATTTCAACAAAGTGTATTACATGTATGTATATATATATATATATATATATATATGGAATAATGAGGATTATTTTACACCACTGGTATGATGAGGCATGATAGCTATTGGGAAGAATCCTTTCAAAATGTATTTAGTTACAAAATAACTACAATTAAAATTAATTTTGTTATATGGTCCAATCAGTGTACTGGAATTGAATACTTAAAATATTTAAAATACTTTCACATACTTTGCATTATAATATTGTGTAAAAGACATGACATAGGATTAAAACAACTATTTTTGTTTAACATTTTGTTCTACATTCATTTATTACCAATCAGAGACGAAAAAATCCCCCTTGCTCTCACTGCAAGAACGGTTTTCCTTTTTCTCTTTAATACTAGAGTAGCTAAAATGTTGTCATGTAACTAAATATAGACACAAGGTCCTGAAAAAATCTTGTTTTAACAAAAATAATAAAGCCTAGTACTTGTAGCACTTACGTAATTTGTCGCAGTACAGTTTGGGGAAATCTAAAAGGTCAAGCAAATTCAAATACCATTAGGCCATTAGTTTATCTGTAACTGTGTGCAGTGAGCCAATAGTGGCAATTAGGGTCCAATCAAGTTTTTGTCTTTATATTTTAATGAAATGGCAAAAGATGAATCCGATGCAGCTGGCTCTTCTTTAACCCTCTCCTGACCCTCACAGAGATGGACTCCGAGTGCAGGAGCCGCCCTTTGGATCTGGTCTTCATCATCGACAGCTCACGCAGTGTCCGACCCATCGAGTTCGAGAAGGTCAAAATCTTCCTGGCTGACATGGTGGACACTCTGGAAGTGGGCGCAGACGGCACTCGCGTGGCTGTGGTCAACTATGCCAGCACTGTCAAAATCGAGTTCCTGCTCAAAGACCATTTTGACAAGATGAACCTGAAGAAGGCAATCTCCCGCATCGAGCCATTAGCTGCTGGAACCATGACCGGCCTCGCCATCAAGTCTGCCATGACCGAAGCCTTCACGGAGCAGTCCGGGGCCCGACCCAAAGCCAGGCAGATCTCCAAAGTAGCCATCATCGTAACAGATGGACGGCCCCAGGACAACGTCGAGGAGGTGTCTGCAGCAGCACGGGGGTCGGGGATTGAGATCTACGCCGTGGGGGTGGACCGTGCGGACATGAACTCCCTCAAACAGATGGCTAGTGTCCCACTGGAGGATCACGTCTTCTATGTGGAGACCTACGGAGTCATCGAGAAGGTCACCTCCAAGTTCAGGGAGACGCTGTGTGGTAGGAACGACACTCGAGTAGAGCTTCGCTAACAAGCAGTATGTTTACATGCAGGAGAAGGGAATTAAGAGTTTTAAAATGTCAAATGAATTTATTAGAGCTTTCCTGTTGTGGATGTTCAAATCTGTTTACATCAATGAAAGGCAAGGCCAGGCAAGTTTATTTGTAGAGCACAATTCGTACACAAAGGCAATTCAAAGTGCTTCACACAACGGGAAAAAAAAAATCATTAAATCAGAAAGACAAGACAGAAATCCCAAAACCTTAATTTAAAGAAATTTAAAGGTGCCATTTTCAGGCTATCCGTCAAATAGTTTAAGACATAAAAGAGAAGAGTGCAAAGACAATCCTTTCAGTCATATGCACAGCCAAACAAAACAGTTTTTAGCTTAGATTTGAACATTGCCAGAGTAGCGGCCTGTCTCACATCCTCAGGAAGACTGTTCCAGATTTCAGCTGCATAAAAACGCAAGATTACCCCTTTTGTTTAGTCCTGACTCTGGGCACCAGCAGGAGGCCGGTCCCGTGAAGGTCCTCAGAGTCCGAGATGGTTCATATGGCACTAACATGTCCGAGATGTACTTTGGTGCTAGGCCATGGAGAGACTTGTATATTAGCAGAGCTGCTTTAAAGTCTATTCCCTGAGCCTGGAGCCAGTGCAGAGACCTGAGCACAGGACTAATGTGATCGTACTTCCTGGTTCTAGTCAGGACCCGAGCAGCAGCGTTCCTGGATGTACTGGAGCTGTTTTACAGCTCGTTTGGAGAGGCCAGTGAGCAGGCCGTTGCAGTAGTCTAATCTACTGGAGATAAATGCATGGATAAGTCTCTCCAGGTCTGGTTTAGGACACTATACTTTTGATTTTGGCAATGTTTTTTAGATGGTAAAAGGTTGCTGATGTTATTGATCTGACGTGGCTGTTAAAATTCAAATCTGAGTCCATTATTACCCCCAGATTTCTAACTTGATTTGTAGGTTTTAGAGTGAGACTCTGGACACTTGCATCCACACACTGATCTGTTGGATGCAGTGACAGAGTGAATCCACTGGTCCATATTCATCTGCCGTCAGTGAAACATAGATTTGAGTGTCTGCGTAATTGTGATAGGACACATTCTCCGCTGCGTATCAACTGACCTAAGGGCAGCATGTAAGACGGTTGAACAGAAGGGGTCCCAGGATTGACCCTTGGGGCACCCCACAGGTCAGGGGCATCTGGTCTGAGACACAGTTACCAATTTCAACAAAGTACTTCCTGTCTTCCAGATAGGACTTTAACCAGTTTAGGCCAGTGCCTGTGATGCCCACCCAGTCCTCTAGTCTCTGTAAGAGGGTCCCATGATCGACAGTGCCAAAAGCAGCACTCAGATCTAACAGAATTAAGACTGAGGCTTTGCCCGCGTCAGTGTTCAGGTGGATGTCTAACATAAAATATTTCAATGATAAAGGGTGGCATTTTGTGCAAAATCATCACACTGATTTAGTCAAGATCATATTTATGTAACATCAGACAGGCTCAAAAGTTCAAGTTTTTATGGTCCAGTCAAATCCTTATTAATTGTGAATTCTCCATGTAAACATACTCCTGCTCTGAGCTTCTCACTGCTCCTTTGTGCTCCGTGTACTGCACATGGGCTGCACATGTCCCTCACCAGAGCTTCTGAGAAAACACAGGAAAGTTTGGAGGATCCACTGACCCTAAACTTTGTCATAATGCTGGAAATGTACTTAAGCATGTGTAAGAATATGAACGTGCCTTTTGTACTCAAAGCATCTCTATGGTGACTGCTTGAACCAGCGCAACTGTGTCCTCCGTTAATATATGCACCAATGTTAATACTGTGGTGATTTTGGGAACTTTGTGTTGTAGTGTTACACTTTCTGACCACAAGAACCAGCCCTCCTCCGGTGTGACGGGGGCCTGACACTAACAGTTAATTAAAACATAATTATGAAAATACAGTTTTTTTTTAACAATTGTACTTTCAATGGTGCCTATATGAATGGAGACCATAGTGCAATCGTTTCTTTTGTTTTTGTTTCAGTAAATAAGAACATTAATTATAATGCCTCTCTTGTATCTCCATGTTCTTTCACGCTGTGACGTCAGTAATGATCTTACCTGTGGTGTCCAACATGCAGTGCACCTTGGCTCAGATGTGGTGAAGACCAGTGGATTGATTTCATTTGGAAACATTCAAATATTATTGACTGTCTGTGAGTGTTAGAGCCCTGCAATGATCCTGACATGGGACAGGCCGTAGCCTCCTGCAGGATTTATAATCTGAATTCATGATACATTTAGAGGGTGATTATACAAAGGGAACCAAACTCGAGAAACCCCAGCGTCATGTTCCTGTCACACTATTTCTCTGTTTGACCATGCTTCACCTGTAGCCGGTTGTGCTTGGGGCTAGCTCCTATATCCGCTCGCTGTATTCTAGGTGTGGACCCTTGTGCCATGGGACACGACTGCCAGCACACTTGTGTCAACAGCAACGCCTCCTTTTACTGCAAGTGCCGCGCGGGCTTTGTACTCAACGCAGACAAGAAAACGTGCTCGCTCAAACGTAAGGACCACCCTGTGGATGGCTGCAGCTTCATGTAGGCTGTGCTGCTAACCCAACGCTAGCTTCAGAGTGCTGTAAGGGGCGCTTGCCTAGCACTGCTTCACTACATCACAACCAACTTGCTCTTCCTCACTTTGAGAGAAACTGTTGGACAGTCACTGGTAATATTAGAGAAATATAATGTTCTTTGTGGCTTATCAGCATTTACATTAGTGAAAATCCTTTTTTTTTTTTTTTTACTATTCTTTTGGATGTTTCTTTTTGCCAAACATTGTTTGCTGCACAGATGTTTTGGCTACTTCCTGTAGTCTTTATCCAAAGTGTCATATGATGTTGCTGTCTTGAAGGCTGTGAAAGTATTTTTGTCAGACGCCCTCTCCAGGACAGCACCAGGTGTAGGGTAAGGTGTAGGCTCCTTGGTCCTGGTGTATGGTCCCTTTGCATGTTATCCATGGATCCAACGATGATACCTGTTAGTTTGATTATCGATGACCCTGGCATTTTTCTACTCTGTGCTGCAGTCTATTCTCTTGCAGGATTTAGAAAAATGTACTCCATGCTGAATATATTAAGTAACAGTATCACCAGTAGGGGAAACAAGTTTGAATTTGATCAAAATTAGGTTTGATGAAATTTCCTGAGCCAACAATACACAGTAACATCAGCATCCTTTGGGTGATTAGAGGCTGTTGGGATCTTTGAGACATGCTTTGATCTGACTGTGTTGTGTGTTTTTTCCTCAGAGGTGAAGGTGGAGGTTGTAGAAGACCCCTGTAAGTGTGAGGCCCGCTTAGCCTTCCAGAGGCAGACCCAGACCGCACTGCAACAGCTCACCTCCAAAAATATCCTTTCACCCGAATACATAAACAGTACAACACTAATGATTTTAATATTTATGTGGGCAAAACATGGATTATGAATGGATTAGGGAGAAAAACATGTTTACAATATCAGTGTTTCATAATCATTTTTCTTTCAAAATAGAGAAGTAACTTTACTCAAGTTCTCAAGTAAAATAATTTCAACATGACTTTTTGTATATCCAAAAATGCTGTCAAAAGAATCTAGGGGCATTACACAATGGAAAACCAAAAAACTGTCCCAAAAGACCCAGCTCCTTTCAAGATTGCCACATTTTCTCTTTGGCCGTGGCCGAAGATATACAAAAAACTACAATTCTAAAAACATGTTTCCTCTGGCTCACAGACATGTCCCTGCAGGGCACCCATAGTTCTCCCCGAAGAGCTAATGGGAGGTGTAGAATTTAAATACACCTGTAGCAGATGCTAGGTTCAAAAAGCCATGCCAGTTCCTTCATATTAAGAGTTTTTGCCTTGTAATTTTTTCCTTAACCTTTGTCCCACTCGCTGATGTGTCGCGGAGAATAGAAAGCCTGGAAAGACTGGCCGGACGAGGATAAAAGACGCTCTGTTCAGGGGTAAGTGCTAAGCGTCTCACCCAGAGGACCGTAAACCTCACGGACGACCCCCTAACCCCCTGTTTGTTTACCCAGGAATAATGGACCAGCAGAGGTCCGGACCGGGCTTCCTCTGCTGCCACCCCTGCCCCCCAGCGGACCTCCAGAAGCTGTGAACAGATTGTTCAGGACATTTCAGGATTTAAATTTCATTTTATTTTTTACATAATTCCATACTTAGTAGTGCGGCATTGTAATTTTGACATATTATGTACAAAGATGTTATTGTATATAAGATTTAGTATCAATTTATCTTACTTTTTCTATCATTTATTTATCAATTTTATTCTTAATATTTTACTTTAGCTTTCGCGTCACAGCCAGAAGGTTCCATTCCAGACACTTACTGTGTGGAGTTTGCATGTTACTTTTTCTATCATTTATTTATCAATTTTATTCTTAATATTTTACTTTAGCTTTCGCGTCACAGCCAGAAGGTTCCATTCCAGACACTTACTGTGTGGAGTTTGCATGTTCTTCCCATGTCTGGGTGGGTTTCCTCTAGGTTCTCTTCTTCCCAACCTAAAATATGTACAGTCGGCTAATCCTCCGGCTACGTAGGCTCAAGTTCTGGAGAAGGATCTGCGACCACAACTGGTGGTCAAATGGACAAACTACCTTTAAAACTTTATATTCTCATAAACTCAGACAAAGATCTTTGAAAATGCATCTATTACTTCTAATGTTAATACATATGTTTGTGTTTGATTTCATTGTTTGATTTTACTTCAACATTTTTGTGTGAGGTAATGGCTGATGTGATTTTGGGCCATGCAAAAAGACATTATATTAGATTGTAGTTTTAGCTGAGTTGTCATAGTAACCAGACTAGTGCTTTGAATAAACATGTTGTAAAATGTGTGTGTGTGTGTGTGTCTTTGTGTGTTGTTTATGAGCTCAGCTGTTTAGTTTTCCCACAGTCACACAAGACCTACCTTGTACACATGGGTGGTCCTTCGACTGTTTAAACCACACACAGTTATAATAATTTGAATTTTGTGTATTGCACTGGATTTTTTTTTGATTAGGTAAAATGTCTACAATTAAGACTTTTTATGATATTTTGTATTTCTTGGGAAAGGTGAACGTGACTTGTTTAATGTCCAGACAGAATATGGTCGGATGAAGATAAGTTCTACTTAAACGTGCACATGTAACTGGTCTGGGGGGTCTGTCACCTGTCTCACAAAAAGGTTATGGTTTTTCATGGAATTTTCTACATAAAAAAAAACTTTCTTTCATTCAACAAATTCCAAGCATGTTTGTTGCCAAAAAATAATTAGTTTCACCTGCTTGTTTCCATGGAGATTGCTGAATTTGATGCCCTTTTCTGGAACATTTCAGTCCAATTAACATTTCAGTAAAATTAAAAACCCATATGCTTAGGGGCCTATTTTTCCTAAAATGCTTGAAAAAATGACCACCATTTAAACTGAAGCTGTTCCTGAACCCTCTGGAGTACAAACAAATGGCTGGAGCCTTTGTGAAGCTGAGGCTCTCTAGTTTTGTTTTACTCTAATTATAAGTAGAAAATAAAGCCACACGTGGCATCCACCACCTTCGCGGGCTGCCAAATGTTGTACTTTGCACTTTCGACTTGATGAAGATGGCACTGACTCAGTCTCATTTGATTATCATGATTCTGTGCATCACCATGGCAAATTAACACAACTCACTGTGAAAGTTGCGGCACAAAGACAATAACGTTTTTACAAAACTATTTGATAACTTTTAATGCCCCCCTCCTGAAGATGATTGTCACCATGGTGACATGATGGTTGCTCAATTTTCCCATTGGGATAACATGGGAGGTTTGTGTCATTGCTACAGATACAACGTACAAAATATGATTTCGGCCCCTGGACTTTTTGGATCGAGATGCCAAAATAGATTTTTTTTCAAAATTTCATTTAATTTGGAAAAACTATATTGTTTTTAGGCCATGCTAAAGGCAAAATAATTCAAATTCTGGGTAAATTTTGCAGCGTCACCGTACGTACACCATGAGACGTATCTTATAAAAATTGATACATGTTTGCCAAGTCTTGAAGATGATTCCCCCTGCGATTTTCTGTCATCGCTGCGGCTATGCCGGAAGAAAAAGCTTTTTATTTTTTTTTCATCTGGACGGAAAATACAATTTTGTGCAAAATTTGAAAATAAATTGAAAAACTAAAAGGGAGCATTTTTGTTAATGGTAAAATGTCTAAATTTGTGGGACAAATTTGCAGCTGCGCCGCACAGACACCGTAAAACGATCAATAAAAATGTTGATAACTTTTGATGCCCCAATCCTCAAGAGGATATTCCCCAAATTCAGTCATTGTTGACTATTTTTCTCATAGCAGGAGTAAGTGCATGGCTTTTTCACTGGTTATTGTCAGGGGCGACCTTTGGCAGCGTTGCAGGACCAATAGGCCCAATTGCTGGGGCTCGGGCCTAACAGGCTCTACACAGAGGAATTCAGATTTTAAATCCTGCCTAGGTTTTCTTTGTTAAATATATAAATGAGTAAAGCTGGTGTCTGGAGGGATCGGCTGATTGACACTAAAATGAGCATTTGTTGAGCATTTGTTGGCTTAGCTCTCCTCCAGTGCAGACGTGTTTCTATCTGCTCCTGCTCTGCGTGCTACTTCGCCTTGTCTTGTGAACTTTTTTCTCTCTACTCAAGGTTCGCGTGCTCACCTGCTGATCTCTGGGAAAATTTATCTGATTGATTGGTCTCTGAGTACATTGGATAAAGTTTTTTCCCAAGAAAAGCTGCTCCGGGAGAAGCCCGTCCCGACGGTACGGACGCAGGGGGGTACGTACAGGACTCTTGGATAATAAATAAATGGCAGGTCTTGGAGTCGCCTTGGCCTATCGGAAAATTGGAAAGACAGGAAAATTCACCCAGATACTGTCTGACAACAACAAAAAGGAGTTTGTGGAATTGAATGAAAGGAGGAAAAGTCTCGAACAGAAACTTGAGTACAGTATGGCACAGCTCGTAGAACTGGACAAAAACATCTTTGTCCGGATTACGGACGTGCAGAAGACCGTGGGACGTGACCAGGAACAGTGAACTTTGGGAAAGATGGAGTAACTCAATGGCACAAACGGATCACGACACAGAGGATCAGAAATGATTGGACTATTCAATCTGACAAATTACTGATCAAACAGATGTACTAGGAAGTATTTTTTTTCCCCTGTTATGCTCCATACTCCTGTTCCTTCTCCCTATTCGTTTCTCGGGCCTTGGCCTTGAGACCAGCTGGACAGCCTGTGAAACCGAGCCACACACACAACAGACATCTCCCTTCATTATCGCCGTCTGCACTCCCTCGTATCTACTTCTTCTCTCGTTTGTGACCTTGGCCCAGATCCACTGAAAAATGTTGTGCGTGACCTCGCTCAACGTATTCACTATATGTGTTGTATACTGTGTATTATTGTTATGCTTATGCTGAACTTTTTTTCATTTTCCAAGATTTCAAGTATCCCAGTTGGTTGCCCGGGTGACTGGAGCTCTTTTTGCATGTCTCTCATGTCGCATCTGTCATCAAATCAAGTTCCTGTTGTGAATTCTGTTCACTGACAATGGCAATAAATATATCCTGATTCCTGATTTTGACAATTATTTTATAAAAGCTGTGAGTAGAGTCACTTAAAATGAGTTTTAAGGACTATTCATTTTAAAGATTATTTCAGGATAATTTTTTATTTGGGGGTTTGGAGTACAAACTGACCCTGATGCTTCCCAGAATGATTGATTTGATGGGAAATAAGTGGGCTACAGCTTTATTTGTATGTACAGCATATCAAGCAGCTTGAGAGTTTTCTTTTATAAGATGGTGGACGAAACAGAAAAAATATAATACATTTCCAAGCGCGAGGGGTTAAAAAAAATAAATGAACAAAACCTCGGGACCAACGTGATATTTGATGGTCAATGGATACAAGACTTCTCCTTTCTGTCAGTAACCTGTCAGTAACCCCCGCAGGTCTCTCCGGGGGTAAAACACGCGGCGGAGGAGTCTGTTTCTACATCAACAACGCCTGGTCTTCAGATGTGACTGTGATCTCCAAACACTGCTCTCCTGATCTGGAATATCTTTATTAACTGCAAACCATTCTACTCGCCACGTGAGTTCGCCTCATTCATTCTGGCTGTTGTTTACATCCCCGAGCGCAAACGTGCACGTGGCACAGCGCGCGCTCGCGGACCAGATTCTGAGTGTGGAGCGGACCTTCCCGGACTCCTTGTGTATTATCTGGGTGATTTTTAACAAGGGGAATCTCAGCCACGAACTACCAAAATACAGACAGTTATTTAAAGTCCCGACCAGAGAGCAGAGCACGCTGGATCACTGTTACACAACAGTCAGTAACGCCTTCCGCGCCGTGGCTCGCGCTGCTCTCGGCTTCTCAGATCACGCCATGGTTCACCTGATCCCTACGTACAGCAGAGGCTGAAGCTCTCAAAACCTGCAGTGAGGACCTCTAAGAAGTGGACCAATGAGGCAGTGGAGGAGCTACGTGCGTGTTTGGACATCACAGACTGGAGGTTTTCAGAGCTGCCACAGAGAGTTTGGATGAGTACACGGACACTGTGACGTCATACATTCGATTCTGTGAGGACAGCATCATACCAACACAAACCAAAGTCACTTTCAACAATGACAAACCCTGGTTCACTCCAAAACTGAGGCAGTTAAGGCAGCAGAAGGAGAGGCAGCGCACAGGGCTGGTGACAGGGGGGCGCTACAAAGACGCAAAGTATGGATTTAGCAAAGAGGTTTCTTCGAGCGAGATCACAGTACAATACGCGTCTGAAGCAGCAGTTCTCTGACAACAACCCCGCCTCCGTGTGGAGGGGGCTCCGGCTCCTTACCAACCACAAGCCCCGAGCCCCCCCTGCTGCAGACAATCGAAAACTGGCTGAGCAACTTAACACCTTCTACTCCAGGTTTGATGTGACCACCCCCTCCCCCACGGTGGCCACCTCCGCCAACCAAACCTGGTCACCCCCACCTCCCCCACCACCCTCTCAGTTCAGGAACAGGATGTTCACAGGCTATTTCGGGAAATCCAACCCCCGAAAAGCTGCTGGACCAGACGGCGTCTCTGCCGCTACATTAAGACATTGCGCACGAGAGTTAACCCCCGTCTTCACAGACATTTTTAACACCTCCCTGGGGTCATGCCATGTCCCAGCCTGCTTCAAGTCTGCCATCATTGTCCCTGTCCCCAAGAAGCCCCGGATCACTGGACTTAATGACTACAGGCCTGTGGCGCTGACGTCTGTAGTCATGAAGTCATTTGAGCGCCTGGTCTTGCCCCACCTCAAGTCCTTCACCTCCTCCCTGCTGGACCCCCTGCAGTTCGCCTACAGAGCCAACAGGTCTGTAGACGACACCATCAACCTGGCACTCCACTTCATCCTGCAGCATCTGGACTCCCGGGAACCTACGCCAGGATCCTGTTTGTGGACTTCAGCTCTGCGTTCAACACCATCCTCCCTGCTCTGCTCCAGGACAAGCTCTCCCAGCTCAACGTGCCTGACTCCACCTGCAGGTGGATCACTGACTTCCTGACGGATCGGAGGCAGTGCGGCTGGGAAGAATGTCTCAGACACTCGGACTATCAGCACAGGGAGCTCCACAGGGCTGTGTACTTTCCTCCTCTGCTCTTCTCCCTGTACACAAACTGCTGCACCTCCAGCCACGACTCCGTAAAACTCATCAAGTTTGCGGACGACACCACCCTCATCGGGGCTCATCTCGGACGGGGATGAGTCTGTCTACAGGAGGGAGGTGGACCGGCTGGTGTCCTGGTGCAGCGGTAACAACCTGGAGTTCAACGCCCAGAAGACAGTGGAGATGATCGTGGGACTTCAGGAAAGTCACAGCCCCCCAGCCCCCCCTCATCATGACAAGACTCCCCCATCACCACCGTGGACTCCTTCCGCTTCCTCTGCACCACCATCACCCAGGACCTCAAGTGGGAGCCCTCCATCAGCTCCCTCATCAAGAAGGCCCAGCAGAGGATGTACTTCCTGCGGCAGCTGAGGAAAGCCAAGCTGCCAGTGCAGATGATGGTGCAGTTCTACACGGCCATCATTGAGTCCATCCTCACCTCCTCCATCACCGTGTGGTACGCTGGAGCCACAGCCAGGGACAAACAGAGACTACAGCGCGATTGTGCGCTCTGCTGGAGAAGGTGATCGGCTGCAGACTTCCATCTCTGCAGGACCTGTACGTCTCCAGGGCTCTGGGACGAGCAGGTCGGATCACAGCTGATCCTTCTCACCCTGGACATGGTCTATTTTGAACCACTCCCCTCAGGCAGGAGGCTACGGTCCATCCGGACCAGAACCTCCCGCCACAAGAATAGTTTCTTTCCCTCTGCCTGTTGGACTCATGAACACTTCTAAACACCTGCCACTTTAACTGCAACTATTCAATCACTCACTGCACTGTCACTTTCTGCACTCACAACTGTAAACATTTAACTGTTAATTCTTGTGTACATAATAATGCCTTTTATTTTTATTTTATACTATAGTAATTTTAAATTGTTTTCCTTAATGCATGCCCTTTTTTGATTGAATATATGTTGTTTTATTATTACTCAGTGTTTTTATGTTGCACCTTAAGCCGAGACAAGTTCCTACGTTTTTGAATTTTTTTCATTGACAATGGCAATAAACTCTTTCTGATTCTGATTCTGATTCTGATTCTGATTTCTGATAATATGGGCTGATTGTGCCGAATGTGATCTAAATCTAAACCTTCTAAATCATATGAAAATAATGTAACAGTAAACTGCCCGAGGCCGAGTGGTTAAGGCGGCGCACACATGCCATGTCCTCCCATGTCTCTCATCCCCATTACATGCTAAAGCTGTCCTATCCT
>BJKM01000430.1:0-153318 GCA_015082035.1 Chaenogobius annularis | reverse complement strand
GGGGGGCATCAGAGTCAGGTAGTGTGGGGGATCGTCTGTGACACTGAGGGAGGAATCAGAGTCAGTCATGTGAGTGGAGGATCTGTGACACTGAGGGGGGGCATCAAGTCAGGTAAGTGTGAGGGGGGATCTGCGACACGAGGGAGGGCATCAGAGTCAGGTAAGTGTGAGGAGGATCTGTGACACTGCATCAGAGTCTGAGATCTGTGGAGGGTCATCTTCAGGGAGTCAGGTAAGTGTGAGGGAGGATCTGTGACACTGAAGGGGGGGCATCAGAGTCAGTAAGTGTGAGGGGGGATCTGTGACACTGAGGGAGGGCATCAGAGTCAGGTAAGTGTGAGGGAGGATCTGTGACACGAGGGCATCAGAGTCAGGTAAGTGTGAGGGGGGATCTGTGACACTGAGGGTGGCATCAGTCAGGTAAGTGTGAGGGGGACTGTGACACTGAGGGGGGATAAGTCAGTCGTGTGAGAGGGGGATCTTGCGACACTGAGGGGGGGGCATCAGAGTCAGTAAGTGTGAGGGATCTGTGACACTGAGGGGGGGCATAGATCATAGTGGGATCTGGATCTGTGACACTGAGGGGGCATCAGGTCAGGTGAGGGTGATTGCGAAGATCTGGAGGGGGGCAAGGTCTGACCAGGGGGGCATCAGAGTCAGTAAGTGTGAGGGGGGATCTGTGACACTGAGGGAGGGCATCAGAGTCAGGTAAGTGTGAGGGGGGGATCTGCGACACTGAGGGGGGGCATCAGAGTCAGGTAAGTGTGAGGGGGGATCTGCGACACTGAGGGGGGGCATCAGAGTCAGGTAAGTGTGAGGAGGATCTGTGACACTGGGGGCATCAGAGTCAGGTAAGTGTGAGGGAGGATCTGTGAGCATCTGCGATGGGGGGCATAGAGTAGGTAAGTGGGGGGATCTGCGACACTGAGGGGGGCATCAGAGTCAGTACGTGTGAGGCGGGATCTGTGACAGCTGAGGCGGGCATCAGAGTCAGTAAGTGTGGGGAGGTACTTACACTGAGGGGGGGCATCAGATAGGTAAGTGTGAGGAGATCTGTGACCTGTGGGGATCAGAGTCAAGTAATGTGAGGGGGATCTGCGACACTGAAGGGAGGGCATCAGAGTCAGTAAGTGTGGGGATCTGGACACTGAGGGGGCATCAGAGTCAGGTAAGTGTGGGGGGGATCTGCGACACTGGGGAGAGGCATCAGAGTCAGGAAGTGTGGGGGATCTCGACATGAGGGGGGCATCAGAGTCATGTAAGTGTGAGGAGGACTGTGACACTGAGGGGCATCAGAGTCAGTAATGTGAGGGGGGGATCGCGATCACTGAGGGGGGGCATCAGAGTCATGTAAGTGTGAGGAGGATCTGTGACACTGAGGGAGGGCATCAGAGTCAGGTAAGTGTGAGGGGGGGACCTGCGACACTGAGGGGGGGCATCGTAACGGAGGAACAATGATGGAAAACCTCTGGTCTGGTTGTGACTGGTCTGCATGCATGGTGAGTGCGTGATGGTGCTTGTGCATTTTCACGTCAAGTATTTTTTGTAGTTGATCACACTCACACGTTTTTGCCCAGGGCCAGATTGAGATCGACTTAGTACAGCAGAAGAACAGCAGGCCAATTGTCTCCTCCTCTCAGTGAGGAGGTTTTGGGTTAGATTCCTGTACCTGATGTTTATGAGTTCGTCCACAGTCTTATCCCTCATTCATCTTCCACTTGACAGCAGCCTGCGTTTGTGGTAGCCGTGAAACCACTATGAACTGACCATACAACATGAGAAAAGAATCGGAGCAAGACAGAAAAAAGAGGAAAGAGGAAAGAATCCAGTCAGGTGGAGGTTAATATTGATCCTCTCATCACACAGACATACCAGACAGGAGCGCAGTGGTCAGGCAAACACTCCCCCTCTGACCTTGACCCCGGGGACTGAGGACCAGAGATGGTAGCAGATTCTGGAAACTTGGTCTGGAATTATCATAGACGTGAGACGAGGAGACATGGGCTGATTTCAGATAGAGCTGAGGATTGAGACTCCACAGTGAGTTGTAGCACCTTGTTATCAAAATTCAGATCTGATCATGTTGAACTTTCCATGTTGACAATGAAATGTATGGTACAGTTACATAAGAGAGGACGGAGAAAACATGTCCATGCAGTGAGGGACATAGGTAAAAGAATGGTAACAAAGACAGACATTGAAAAATCTAATTAAATTTGAATCATTTAATCAGCTTGTTTACGCTGAGGAACGCCTCGCTGATAAATAGTCATGTGTGGTTTTTTCCAAAGCAGAGGTACAAGAGATGTTAAAAGGCCAATGACTATAAGAATAATACATAAACTGTGTCCTTTAATTATCAGCATCCGTGGTTCAATATTCCACCACTTTCACCTTCACCCTCCACACCTTCTCCAGCTCTTCTCTGAGCCTTTGGTATTTTTCCAGTTTCCGTGTTCTTTTTTCCTGATGTTGCCATCACTTGGTATCGCCACGTCAACCTCAACGCTTCCCTCTGCTGTTTATCCACCACAATGTCTGGTTGGTTTGCCATTACCATTCTGGTCAGTCTGTATCTGGAAGTCTCCACAGGATCTTGGCTCGGTCATTCTCTACCACGTTTGGGGGTGTTTCCCACTTTGACCTTGGGGTTTCCAGTCCATACTCCGCACAGAAGTTCCTGTACACTATGGCAGCCACTTGGTTATGACGCTCCATGTATGCTTTCCCTGCCAGGATCTTACACCTGCAGTTATGTGCTGGATGTCTCAGGGGCCCCTTTGCACAACCTACACTTTGGGTCTTGTCTGGTGTGTAGATCTGGGCCTCCATTGCTCTGGTGCCCTAGACCTGTTCCTGTGCAGCCATGATGAGTGCCTCTGTGCTGTCCTTCAGACCGGCACGCTCTATCCATTGGTAGGATATATATATATATATATATATATATATATATATTATATATACACACTCTCACATATATATAAAAAATATTTAAAAATCATGCTGAACTTGTTAGGGGCTAAGCCACCAGCACATTAATACAGGTTTAACAACAGCAAATTTCCAGGAACTATATTTGATTATATGAATTTGAACAATACACAGAAGACATTCTGGGTTACCACCTGATGACATCAGGCAGTGGGGCCAAGCATGCTAGCCAAATGTTAATATGACGGATTACCCAAACATACTTGAACACAAGGTTTTTGGAGCAAAAATAAACATTTAGCTGAAAAAAACCGTGATGTAGTCTAAAGTAGACTGATGTGGACTGATGGAGGACTGGTGCACAGGTGTGAGGTCTGTCAGCACACACATACATTCCAGTTGCATATATCTCTCAGTATTCATACAGCGCTGTTTTCCTCACTCAAAGCACTTCATGTAACCGGTGTAACGTCGTGGTTGTGTAAAAGTCCCGCTTGGTTGCAGTTAACCCAACTCATAACACCCCTCCACACACACACATACACACACATTTCCTCAAGACTGATTTCTAACCTTGAACACTATAGCTACTTGCCTAACCTTAACCTAAAACCTAACCTTAGCCCAAATATCCATATATATCTGAACTTGAAACCATGTTGTTGATCTAATATTGAAGGATTTTATCTCATGTGGACCTGATTTTTGGCATTTTCCCCATAAAGTGACTGAATCCCCACTCTTGCCTACACCCAAGGGATGTCACACCATGGTCAATAATTATTTGGTTATCAATATTTGAGATTATTCAGTCACAATATAATCGTAACAACGTGACCATTTTAGAAGCAGAAACAAGCTATTTTAATTAAATCTATTCTCCCAAAAAGTAGGGAAAATGTGTCAATTAAACTGCTCTTTAGCTATGAAGTACACGATAACTATTTGACTAGCTTGATCTATGCTTTGACTGAGGTTTGAGCGAGTATGTTTTTGTCTTAACCCCCAAAAAAAATTCAAAGGGAGGATTATTTAATTGTCTTTTTTCCTTCACCCTTATTTCATTATCCCTTCTCACAAGTAAACATGTACACACAAGTATATATATAAAGATCATATATATATATATAAATATTATATATATATATATATATATATATATATATATATATATATATATATATATATATATATATATATATATATGTGCAAAAAACCAAAAGGCCTATGCAAAAAAAATATCATATATATGATATTTTTATATATATGATATTTCATGGTCAGTGAGAATTCTAATGCTAATTGGAGTGTGCTATTTTCTAAAAACTGCTGTAGACATAACACAGCTCCTCGTTGTTTAATGCTTATTTGTTACCTTTGTTACCTTTCTTTTTCTTATTCAGGAACATTTGCATGTTCATCATGAAACCTGCTTTCTCTGTACAAGCCCACATTTAGCCCACATTTTTAGTTTTTATTGGGTCAGACAACTTCAGGGTCATGAGTGTCACTTTGCACTAAAATTCTCAAAGTTTTGTACCTGGATTCACGCTCTCACAGAATGTCCCGTTTATAGGATGACAATGTTTGGTATTTAAGACAGTGGCCCATATTTCGTGTGTTTTTTTTCTATTCTTCAAAATTCAGAAATATTCATTTTTCTAGATAGAACTGCACTATAAGGCCTTTTAAACTTACTATTTCAAGACTTACATTAGGGTAAGGTAAGGTATATAAAATTTTAGTTTGAAATGAAAACATTGCCTATCTTTAATTTGGTGTTTTGGGTTTCAAGACAACTATCCAATCAGAAAACAGAATGAGCCTCATGCAGTTCAAGGCACATGCAACACACAATCAGATTTGATCATTAATTTTTAAACCAGAGGCTACATCCTCCCTTTAACCCTCAGTTTGCCATAATATGTAATGCACAATCATAGCAAGGGCGCCATCTACTGGTGTAACGTATGTATGCATATGTTAGTCAGTTTTATAGAAATGGAGCATAACGCACACATTCTAGCTTTATTATTGAGGAGGAAATTTACAATAGGAGTATAATAGATCTCAGTTGGTAGACTTGAAGAAAATAGTGCATAATGTTATAAAGCTGTGATAATAAAGGCAAAAAGTTACATTCTCATTCATATAAGTTTAAGTAAAGGTGTTTACAGATACCAAAACATGGAATTGGCTGTGCTAGCAATCACACATTATTTTCATTATGACTGTCACGTTTTTCTTTGTAATGCGGGCAAAATAATGAAAAACAGGGGATACTTAGCTGTCATATTCTGCAGACCCTTCTCACACATAAAACAACATATTTGGTCGTTTTGATAGATCTCAAAATACGCAAAATGTTGTCGTATCTTGTGTGCCAAAACAGAGAAATGAAAAACAGGACTTACCATGAGTTGTGGAGATTCCGGACTTACTCAATGTCCAAATTAAAATTCTCAGGTTTGTTTATATCCCAACAGGAAGTGACATCCCGGACAGCGGGACCGAAATATTGTTGTTGTCGTTTACATGTATGTATGTATATCTATATCTATCTATCTCTATCTCTATCTCTATCTCTATCTCTATCTCTATCTCTATCTCTATCTCTATCTCTATCTCTATCTCTATCTCTATCTCTATCTCTATCTCTATCTCTATCTCTATCTATCTCTATCTATCTATTCTATCTCTATCTCTATCTATCTCTATCTATCTCTATCTCTCTCTCTATCTCTATCTCTCTATCTCTCTCTCTCTTCTCTCTCTCTCTCCTCTCTCTCTCTCTCTCTCTCTCTCTCTCTCTCTCTCTCTCTCTCTCTCTCTTCTCTCTCTCTCTCTCTCTCTCTCTCTCTCTCTCTCTCTCTCTATATATATATATATATATATATATTACATAATATAATACACACACACACACACACCCACACACACACACACACACACACACACACATTAACATGATGTATGTATATACATATATTATATATACATGTATGTATGTATATACATATATATATATACACACACACACACACACACACACACACACAGATCTTTTTAATTATCTATTATTTACTGTAGTCAATGGCTTTGGGACAATTCAAATAATACATGAAACGTAATTGTTGTAATGAAAATTTTAAATAAAACCTTAACATTCATTTCAATACTTCAATTTCTTGTTGTTTGTTTGTTTTTTCACTTTCTTTAGTGAGATCATATGTAATCCTATATTTTTATAAATATATTACCAACGTGCGCTACAGCCACAAACCACGCCTAATAGACGCACCGAACTGTGATTGGATGTTGCTCCCCCATCGACGCCTCTGCACTTCCGTGTTTACAGTGGTCGACCGAGCGCACGCTTCCGAACCAAAAGCATCTTTCCTCCGTCTCCCGTCACCCGAGCGCATGGAGGAGGAGGACCCGAGCCACACTCTGCGGAATGCGCACTCATACTTTCACAAACACGACTTCAAACAGGCGGAAGAGCTCTACTCTCACTTTATCAGCCGCTGTTTACGAAGCAGGTGATGCTAACGGCTAACTAATAGAGCTCGGGATTGTGACATCGCTTATCATATTTTCAGTTAGCCTAATATTAAACCAATGGAGATTTTAAGATGCTAATTACTAAATTTCGGTTTCATTCAAAACTATTCTAACACTATAGATTGATAATTATATTTACCAGTTGTGGCTTACCAGGTTGTTCCACGGCTTTTTTGTTTACTTTTTTAACATGGTTTTGGCTAATGTATCAAAACCATGGCGGAATTCCATGGTAACTGACGTTTTTTGACGTTCCATCCAGAGCTCTATAAGTGTCGTTTACGACACTAAGGTACTTATAGAAGTTGATGTCAAAATAGAGCCACTTTTTCTCTCTCTCCTTCTCTCTTTCTCTCTTTTTTTTTTTTACGGTATAGCGTAAAAACATACTTTGAAGACGTACAACTACAGTAGGTGGCGATAAATACACCTTTTGGCTACCAGTCGCCATTAAAAGTAACACAACAACATGATCAAAATGTCAATTAAATGTCAATTAATTTGCAGTTTACAAAGGAGGGGGACAAATCTAGCCTCAAAATTGTCATTTGAGCATCACAGCAAGTATATTTGGCGGTAAAGTATGTAATATAACCATAAATAAAATTAAATATTATTGCATGGTTAAAATTTCTATAAATTGGCCATTTTTTCCCATCAAAAAGAAATATGTCTATCTCTTCAATTAAATAAACAAATAATGTAACATACAACTATAGTAGTGTTTAAAACAGGCTCTGATATGGCTCACTTGTGTTTGAGTGAGATTCATTTGCCAAATCCACCATGATTTGTTGTATTTTATGATATTATGAGGCTCCCAGGTTCTCCATTTAAATCGTCATTCATCTCCATTTTAATATGGTTCACTTTACTTTTGCCTCTTTCTAAACTTTAGAATGTTTTTGTTTACAAACGATTAAAGGATTTATTGGTTGGGTTATGGGTTGAATTCATGTGACACCACAGCATTCTAGAATTTACAACTTGAATAATATAATATTGGAACTGAACATCCATATATGTTAAACCTCGTAGTGTTTTGTTAGGGATTGGGTCCACAATTTTGCCATATTCATGTTTAATGGTCCTTTCAATTGAAACAGTCTTGGGAACTACTTCACTTTAATTCATTTGTGCTGACAAGATGCTGAACTTTGTGACAGTCTTTCTTCCATGTGGATAGTTCCTGTAAAACCAGGTCAAAACATCTGCATTTTGACAGTTAAAAAACAAATTCTACCCAAGGATTCTGGCCTGTCTCCAGCTCAGTTGTTGAGGATTGTAATCTGTAATGTGGATTCATGGGGATGTAAAATGTCGTGTTTTTCCAGGAACTGTGAAGCGAGTGACTTGGCCACAGCCTTTAACAACCGCGGACAGATCAGGTACCTTCGGGTGGACTTTACCGAAGCTGTGGAGGACTACACCTGCGCTATCCAGGCTCGGGACCAGTTTGAAATCCCCTACTACAACCGAGGACTCATACATTACAGGCTGGGTAAGGATGCATGAGAGTAGGCCTACACAATCATTCAAGTACACAAAAAGGTGACAAGTTATATTTGAGCATTA
This sequence comes from Chaenogobius annularis, assembly GCA_015082035.1. NCBI lineage: Eukaryota > Metazoa > Chordata > Actinopteri > Gobiiformes > Gobiidae > Chaenogobius > Chaenogobius annularis. Next base: position 145,248 of record BJKM01000430.1, on the reverse strand, counting down.
CATTTTATAGGCCTAACTATATATGACCTTTTGTTTCATACCCCAGGTTATTTTTTTCAAAATGTGCTACAAATGTACATTCAGGTACATAAAAATACACCAACCTTTGTTGACATGAACTTGGGAGTGCCCGGACTAATCTTCTGATCCAGGAAAGACCAGAACAACTACCATTATTAAATGTAAAGAAGCAGACACAGTGGCACAGACATTATTTGCACGGCTTTTTTTCTGAATTATGTCTTTTGGAAATGCTTAAGTAGATGGTGTGGTACTGCTTCTTTTCAGTGGTTTCCTTGTTTAAACACCAGGTGGAGCGCTACACCTACTGCAAAATATTTCTCATAGTATTTGTATGTGATTTTTCAGGTTTTTATGAACAAGCCAAGAAGGACTTCAAGCAGACTTTGAAACTGAACCCGGATTTTGAAGACGCCAAAATAAGTCTCCGTCAGACACTGTTGGACCAGCAGCAGAAAGAGGACCTAGGATCCTGAGAACTGGCATTGAGCTGAACTGGGGGGCCGAGAGGAACAATGTCCACACACTCAGCGGACCCTGCAGACCGCTGCACCTTTCATCTCAAACAGTGGAATGGAAGCATTGCACAGATACTATAGATTCTACTGAAGCATGTCCTGGCAAAAACAATTGCATATAACAATAAAGTATTTATAACATTTCAATCTCTAAATTTCTTATGTTAACCATTTGAATAAATGCCTCGATTCTTTTCTTCTGCAAATCCTTCAGTACATTTATAATATTTTACACCAGATGCCATGAACTCAAATAGGCAATACAAATGCTACACATCTGTACAAATGATGACTATTTTATTTCTAAATCTATGTGCGGCGTTCTCTGTTCCTGACCTGACACAGACCTTCTTAAACAGCTCCACAGAGAGCTGAAGGCGCACACGGTGCCAAAATGATACGTTATTATGAGCCGTCATAACGGCTAGTGACGTAAAGAGGGCTGAGGCTGTAAACCAGTCTCATTCTTTTCCATCAACAAATTTACAGTTTTTTAATTTTTGTGCTCAAACATCTCATTTTGAGTTATTTTATTCACGGTATGTTTATGAACATGTAAACATGCATAGACCTGCTGAATGTAAACCTAAAATGTATGTATTTAACAAAAGTGAAAAAAAAGCATGTTTCAGGAGAAGTCTCATATCACTGGTGTGGTTCAGTGGTTCAGTTTGACACACACTGCCCACTCTCCTCCAATGTTGTGTTTTTTTATGAAAGAAATATAGTCCCAAATGTATTTTCTTTTTTAGCAGTTAACAGGATTGATCATACAATTTACTCAATATAATAATAAATACCGTAGAAGCAAAAAATGTCCTCCATGCGCAAAAAAAATACTTTATTTTAACCTATGGTCAAATAATAACTATTCAGTTGTCAATATTGACTATTGGCCATCCCTACGACCATCCATTTTGGCTTGATATGTGCTTGGTCTTGCGCCCCTAGTGGTCGCCTCCTCTACAGTACATCTGCTGATGGTTTACTCTAATGATATACACCTGTGTGAGTGGTGACTCATTAAGAACAGCTGCAGGTAGGTACATTTAAAGCCCCACCCTTTGCTGTAGGTGCTTTGTCTGGGTCCTGCTCTCCTCTGTTCTGTTCGACTCTGCCTTTGGCTCCAATATGACGGTCCCTAACTATATGTAAGTCTCTGCACACATTACACATGCACTGTAGTCTAGATATGTATCGCTCTCATTTTTCATCATCGTTCTTTCATTGTAGATTGTTGTGGAAGTTGCTGGCCGCAGTGATCTTTGTATGTCAGGCGAGGCCAAACACGAAGCTCAATTCACAGACAAGTAAAACTCTCAGTCATGAAAAGTTCATTAAAAATGAAATCTGATTTTCACATGCCATTTGCTGTTTTCACAGGCAGTGGTCTGAGGGCCGAGTGTATTGGGAATCTAATGCGGCTGTCACTGGATAAAGCTTTAGCAGTGGGCAATCAGCTGGAGGTGGAGGCAGTCAGTGAGTCCACGAAACATTTGACTCTTAAGTACACAAAGTAGTGGTTTCTTCAAATACACCTTTAGTTACTTGGAGTAAAACGTAACAGCAAGATTGTTTTAATTTCAAGTGAAGGTAATTGGAAGGATTAAACACTCGCATACTGCGCAAAGGCATCGCGTCTCTCGTGGCTAGTCACATCTGAAGGAGCGCATGTGTCGGTATAAAGCTTTCATACTTTGACTTGGTCCCAGTGGGTCGAGGACCCAAAAGTCAAAGAGTACTGTTACGCCAGTAAATGTTCTACAGTACAGAGTATCTACAGTTCTAAAATTGTAGGCTGACTCATAACAGTTATTGCCCAAGCACAACAAAATGCCAGCACTGAGAATTTTAAATTTGACAAACCAAATTTCATACAAAAGGCAAATCTTCAAACGTGTCACGCTTTTCATGTTTTGACACCAGTTTGTTGAACTGTACTAGACTCAACCCCATTCAGAGTTGAGCACAATATAGGAAAGTGAGGAAATGTTACAAACGGCAATTGAATCCCCCCCTCTTTAAAAAAAATATTTAAATAAAACTACCATTTAGCCAAACCTTTTTCAATAAAAACTTTAAATCACATGACTGAACTAAAATGGTAAACGCGTTGTCTTGTCTCAGATGGCAGTAGGCGTGTGCTGCTGACTCCTGCGCTGGCTGCTCAGTGTGGATACAGTATGGAGTCTGACCCCTGGGGCAACACCAGGATCTACACCTCTCTGCTGGGCTGCTACGTCCACAACACGGTGGGGCCAGCTCCACTGCATAAGCATCAAATGGGACCACATTTTAGCACAGGAACAAATGGAAATGAGGTTCTGTGTTTTTTGTTTTAGGATGACACGACGTTTGATGTTGGTCTGAGGCTAGATATGTTTAACCCGACTTCTCCCGAGATCATTTCCCACAACGTGCAGCAGACGTGTAGCTTCTCCCGCTGGGCCCAGAGGGAAGTGCTCTGTGACCGCAACTACATGGAGGTATTGCCCTGGCGGATTGATAACTATGCACTTTAAAGCCGTTTGGCCACAGCTGATATGGCAGCAATTTTCATAATTAAAAAGGCACTAATATTTCCATGGATGAGTGTAAAGCACTGTTTAAACTTTCTAGTAAAAATGCATTTAACAGTCCTTGACAGCTGTGGCAAAGGACAAGTATAGATCTTTAACAAATGTGACTTTCTGAGAAGCTTCAAAGCGGTCCTCGAGGCTCCCTTTGCCATCTATAAATAAGTTTATGGACTGATCTTTTTTCCTTCAGGTGTCTCACCACATGCCTGTGCCCAACTCTCCAGCTGATCCCATGGGCCCAAAAGGCTCCAGTGTTAAAGATGACCCAAACATGAATGTCATTCCTGAGGTATGTAGGTTTTAGTTTGGTTTAACCGCTCTAATCGGGTAAACCTTGTTTGGTAAGCTTGTGAGAATGCCATCTTGATTACTCAGATGGATCATGTGAATTAAACCAAACGACTTCAGATATATGCATGCAGCAGTCTAATTTTATCAATTGACTACAGGGCTCCGCAAAAGGTGGCATCTGGAAGCTGACTTTCTACACCCCTGTGGCCGTGCCCATGGTGCTGAGAGAGGCTGAGCAGGCCGGCTACGGTGCCCTGACCACTGCCAGGCGCGTGGTAGTCCGCAGCCCCTACAACAAGCCAGAGACCTACTCTGAAGATGTAAGGGCCAACTCTAGAACATGTGACTTTGGATTATGGAGACTAGATATATAGCAGACATGTGTTTCAATTTATTCAAATAATTGTCATTCAAAATATTGACTTTTTTAAAAAATTGCACAATTTAACCTGTTTGAATAAAGGGTTACTGGTGTGGTGAACCCAGGGGCACTAGGAACTGTTAGAATCTACAGGCTTGGCTCCTAATTGGGAAAGTTTGTTTTTAGGTGGCCGGGATCCCCATGGAGGTGCTCAGGGTCGGTGTGTACTACAGCGCTGCATCAGGGCTCAGCGTCACGGAAATGTCTGCAGCTTGTCCCATCGGTGAGGGGGCGCCACACAGCAGCGTAGTACTCCTTACAGTGGTGTAGTGATTAGTGCCTCACCGCAACAAGGTCTCAGGTTTGATCCCTGAACCAGGTGAGTTTGGGTGTTCTCGCTGGTCTTTGGACACTTCTGGTTGAACTATTTGCACATTCAATGGTCTACTCCAGTCGTTGCATATGATTAGCTGTGACGAGAAGGGCATCCAGTGCAAGCCAGAAAAGTCCCAACTGTTTAATTTTGCCTCATCCCCAAGGTGTCTTGAAACTTTATATTTCAAGAGATATTTTGAACAGTACTCAAGAGTAAAAAAGAAAGTAGTGGTCCAAGAAATTACTGTGTGAAGCTGCTCAATAATACTAGGAAACATCTGGAAATGACAAAGGCCAAAATGAGAGCGCGCGAAATTTGCAAGAAATTGACCCAAATCAAGGAACTTGATCTGAAAGTGGTGCAAGAAACATGTATTCAAATATTTCATGTAAACATGAAGTTTTTCAGCCGTACATCACTCTGTGGGATGACCAACCCAACCATACTGTGCAACCTCTCCGCACTCTAAAGTGGGAGGAAAAGTTGCTCAAGTACTGAGTGCTACCTACCCTTTAAATATTCTTTTTAGAAAAAAGCTTCTGATGAAAGTTGTCTAACCTCTAGGAGGAGTGTTGTTCTCGGAGCAGCTGATCTCGTGGCACATCCCGCGCTCGGTCACTCCTCTGGTGGACAGCAGCTCCCGGATCCAGGAGCTGCACATGGGCATGAGCGGGCAGAGGCTGGACAAGAGCCAGCTGTCGGCCCGTGGCTACTCCCTGACCACCAAGGACTTCCACATCGTCATGGAGATCCCCATGGGTGCGCCAGATGGCTACTACAAGGTAAAGGGATATTTGTAAATAACTTCATCTGTAGTAAAGGACAACATGAACGCATGGGAACGTTTAATTTTGAAATCATGTAATGTGTAGCACTTGTGAAATCAAAGGGAGCCAGGTTTAAATTTTATGTATTTAAGAAAACTCTTACTGTTGGTTCATACGTTAACCAATAAAGTTTAATTAGAAATAAAAATCAGTCATAATCCTTGTGGATTGTAATGCTTGGAGTCTGTAGATTTTTTTTTTTTGTGGGAGTAAAATGCGTTTTGAGAACAAGGCCTCTAAAGTTGCAATGTCCCATAATTCTGTGGATTTAAAACTATGGGAGAGTACGTTTTGTGTTCACATGTTGAACATGCCAGAAGTGTAAAACTTTAAAAACTTAAGCTTGTATTCTCGCCTGTTAGGACAAGATAACTTGCTTCAATGTAACTAAACCAGAACTGGTTTAGTTACCCCCTAGAGTGGTGTGCCAGCAGTGGTACGTGCCACCACACTGAGCGTCTGTGCTGACCTTTTTGTTTGCAGAGCCACGCCCCAGAACATAAGTACCACGTGAGCTTCAGCGTGGAACCCATGTTGGAGGTCCTGTGGAAGTCAGACCACAGCGGAGAAGAGACCCGGTACAAGGTGCTGTTCCCCATCACCACCCCCCTGATGGCCCGGCCCCCTCATGTCACTGACCGTGAGTTTGGCTTACTCCCCCTGGTGGTAACGGTCCACTTAAAGGCCTGGGTTCCACCACACGACTCTTCCATCGTTCAGATTGGTTTTCCTTAGTGCTACTTTTAGTGTCAGTCTTTGCCTGGTTAGACTGGCCACTGTATTCTGCTTCAAAGGAATAATGAATGTATCAATGGCAATTGTAGTGGCCATCCTGTATGAAGGGCAAAAATGCTACTCTTCCGGGAGTGGTAGAATAGTTGTGCTTAAAGGATGGCAACATAAACCCTACTTTAAAGTTGGCAGACAAATGGTTTGTTAATTACATTAACTAGTTGCTAACATCCTACATTAATGAACTTGAAGCTAGTAACAAAACTGTTTATGCCACCAGCCCAACTCCATTCAACGATTGTGCTCTTGAGTCAGGGCCACCTCAATCCCACTGGCTCTACCCCTTAAACAGGAATTTGGCTGTGCTTTAACTTGTATTTTTTCCTGGTGTCTGTCAAATATGTAGACGATGAAGTGTGTTCACTGAATGATGTAGATCAAAACTAACTTTATAGAAGGGCCCTTGACTTTCTGCTTCTAGTCCTGCCTCTTCATGGGCGTTTACTATAACGCAAGGCACATGTTAACTTAAAATTCCAGCGATGATGGAAACACCTAGTTAAAATTTTCCACATTAATTCCATCTGATTAAAAAACACCATCCGGCTCTTGGAAGGCAAAATATAACGTTTCGGTAAAAGCAACCATTCTGGGAATGTAAGGTTGTACTAAATGCACAAATAAAAAATGAATAGGCCTTAAGACATTCTGCCTAAGCTTTTACTTAAAGTCACTAAATCTAATTTGGCATTTGTTTTGGAAATTTTCCAAAGCTGAAGTGAATTTGACTAAATCTCTTGACTATTTACCAAAGAAAATCTAGGCGAGATTTAAATCGGCTTTTTTCCACTAAGGGCTGATCAGACAGAGGCAAACTAGTCACCAGCCAATTGTTTGTAGCCCAAGTTTCAGGAACTGGAGTTTGAATTGGGAAATGTAACATTATTTTTAAAGCAAGTGTTTTGTTTTTGGAAATGGTTTACAACTTTTTTGCTGCCTCTTTTAAAGTGGGTTTAAGTTTGAATATGGCTTAATGTTGCTGCATGGTATAACTATGTGAATGTAACCAGAGAAACCTCTGTGCTCAGAGACTGTGGCAGAGTCGCGGCTCTTCTCGGTCGAGGTCGGCCCGTTTCTTCAGGACGTGGAGCTGAGAAACATCACCTTCTTCACGGGGACCTTTTCTGTGGAAGAGTGTGTGAAACGAGGATTCACAATCATGAAGCAAGACCTCCCCAGCGGCATGTGCAGCTTCTCCGTGAACCTGGGCTTCAGCGAGGACGTGGTCAAGAGACATGTGAGTCCAACTGGTTCTAAAGTGCAAAGGATTAGTTGAGCAGATATTTAAGTCTCTGAAATCTTCATGCAATTACCTCAAGACTTGTGTTTGAGGGTGTGCCTGAAATCTTTTTTTTCATTGAAAAGAACCCAGAGTCCCTGGTCACTGTGTACTCCCTCTCCCTCACTTTGGGCTTCCTGGTCCAGCCTGAGCTCTCCTCCTTCTCTGCCCCTGTGGAGCTGCAGGCTTCTCTACAAGACGTGGGTGAGTTTGTTCCCCCATCTCATACATATTGTCTATAGAATGCTTAAACTTTAACCCTAAATGACAGTAGCCTGTTAATTTTTTAAATGGTGTCTAATAATATGGGACTCTCGCATGAAGCCATGAACTGACATGACTGCCTCATTGTGCTGCAAATGATCTCTGTCTGCAGAGTGGCTGGGTCAGTCACTGTCTGCAGTGGGACAGAACTGGTGCTTTGCTGCAGTGAATGAGTTTCAGAGAGAACTCTCGTTCTGTGTCAATGGTTCACGTCTATCGCTGCGACTCAGTAAAGTGTACACTCGTATTTTTCCTTTCCAACCTAAACTAACCTTGTGTCCAGTTCTTCCTACTTTGTCAGGCAGCTGTGACCAGGAGAACTTCAACGTAACCGTGGCCTATGGAAACCAGGGCTCCAACTTCGAGACGTTTGAGACACTGGTGGGATACCGGTTGCTGACTGCAGAGAATGCTATGGGGTATGGCTTCAGAGAGAACGCCACGCACTTCAACCTAGTGGTCCCATACAACGCCCTGGACACTGCTTTTGAGGTACTCTACTATGTATTGGTTGGGATAATAAAGACCGATAAAACCTTTTTCCCTTAAAGTATTTTTCAACGGCCTTGGGCTTGACTGCATCTATGTAAAGGACAAACATTGAACATTTTGATTTACTGTTTCCTTTTCGTTCAATAATTCAACTGAATATGAAAATCAGTAATCAATTTTAATCTGTCGTGATCCCCTGCTCGACCATTTAAAGACTGTCCCCTCTTCCGTAGTTCACGCAGTCCTGTCCAAAAAGCTTACTATACCATGTGTGAAATTCTGTGACATAACCGACTGAGCTTTAACAAACTTAAAAAAAACTTGTAAGCCTTTTCAAATTGTAAATACTGCCTCCATATTGTGCTTTATTATAAAAGCTGTTCTGATGCAGATGCTGGAGTCAGACTCAGTTCGAGCCCGACTGGACATCGTCCTGTGGGATGCCAAAAAATCAGTGGCCCGTGGGTGACCTGTACCTGGCCTGCCACTTCCCCCTAATCACCACAGGTAAACTGCACCCTCTGACCACCACACCCAATTTCAAGCTGGGGCGCCCTCCAACATGTAACTGAACAATGAAGTTTCCCCATGAGGTCATACTGTAAGAGCAGCGTGGATTAGGGAGCTCTTAAATATCAAGGTTTATTAATCTACTGTAACAATATAATTACTAACAGGAGTTTGACTTTCCACTTCCAGAAAAGCAGAACTTGGAAAAAATCAGTCCGTTGTGCATAGTCTGCATCTAAAAGCTGGTTTATGCTTTAAAGGTTTGAGGAATAAATCCGCTGTTCTAGTTCCACTTTGTCGTGTTTAAAAAGCTCTTAAGCCAAGCAGGCACCTGAAGTCCTGCATGTAACTCTGAATTTGCCAAGGGTGTTTGAGAGAAGTTTAAAGCTGGGTCAAATGATTTTCAAATAAGACCACCACACGTAAACTCTCACCTGACCAGATGACTTGTTCCTTTGCAGAGTGTTTCCCCAACGGCACCATGACCGCTCTGGCCCTGAAGCTGGAGTCTGTACCGATGCTGGAGCCAGAAAGACTGAGGTTGAGGGACCGTAGCTGCAGCCCAGTCCAGATCACCAAGAAATCTGCCCTGTTCTCCTTTACTGTGGACTCGTGCGGTACCTCCAGGACGGTAAGTGCAACACCAGCAAAGCCATTTTAAAACGGAAGGTCATTTTGGTTTTGCAGTAATCTCTTGCAAAAATAGACTTCAGCAGCTAATAATGGTTACATTAAGGCATTATTGATCAGAGACTTAAGATCCCCAGGAGATCAGTATAGGTTTAGTTGCGTCATCACAAAGCATTTAACATCCTTTCAACTCTTGCAGTATTTGAACCCAACGTTCATGTCAACCTAAAAATGCTAATTATTTTAAATGTACCATATGGAGCAGCATTCAGACTAAGGCAGTTCTTTCAAACTCATGCTTTTACTGAAATTGGCTGTGGACGTGCATTTAAAAAATGCAAAAATCAAGCTGACCACTGACTGTTTGAAATGACTTAAAAGAAAATACATTTTTAAGATTAAGCATATACATAGTTCAATGGATTCCAAATGAGGTTGAATAACTTACAAATTGTATTTAGTTTTTGGACAACTTCGTGGTGTATGAGAACGAGATCAGCCTCGACTACAACACCGGGACAACCTTCCCGAGATGGATTGGCCGAAGCCCTCGCACCAGCCCTGTAGACCCGGAGTACAGGTAACGCCCACTGACCTCCATCTTGAAGAAAGACACAACACGTTTTCTCCCCTCCCCACAGGCAGAGGGTCTCCTGCTACTACAGGGTGGACCAGAGGTTGAGCGGAGCATTCGGACACGCCCCGAGCAACGCTCCAGCCGCAGAGGTTGGGAAAGGGCAGCTGAAGATCAACATGAGGCTGGCTAAAGGTGTTTAATCAGTTTCCCAAAATTTTTGTGACTTTCCTATTAACATGAAATTCATATCAATGTGGTAATCCTTTTCTTGCATGTCACCAAGAGAAATTTTAAGCCATCAGACAAGTTAATGTGACCTAAAGTTTAAGTTACAGAAAGCTATACTTCTAAAAGTAAAACTAAATGTGACTCTTAGCTACTGTGAATACAAGCTACACTATTCCTATCGTTTATATTGTGAACGTCACAATTAAATTCCCTCATTCTTTGACTTCATTGTAGTCATCTGGACTGTTTGAGTCGACGTTTTGCTTTTCAGTCAGTCCAATCTGCAAATAGTCTGGGAACTAAGGTTTTATATCCTGTAAGCCCTGCCCACTGGGTCGAATGTCCAGATGACTACATGGCCATGTATTATTCTGTGGTCCCCAAACTGGACACCCTCCGACCCCTGGGGTGGGCGCTAAAAATTCTGTACATTATGAACCAAACCAGTGACAAAAGGCCAGCCTCAAAGATAAACATGGCAGTAAGTCAGACCTCTCAGGACCACAATGCGAACACAGCTCCTGCTCCGGTCCATATAGGGACTGGACCCCCACCAAAGGACACACAAGGGGGACGTGGTTGGAAGTTTTCTCCAGATTCACAAAACATGTGGACTGGTTGGGCAGGCCCCTGAAAAGAGTGTAGAGCTGCTCCAGTATTCCACGACTGCGCCTTAATCCGAGGTTCAACCATCCCTGGAAAAGACCTTACCGTAGAGGCTGAGTACGAGCCCTCTGTAGTTGGCGCAAACCCTCCATAGGCTGACACCCGTGAGAAACCTGTCCCCCAACCCTCTTCACTGTGGCTGAGCTGTGGGGCTAAGGGGGCCCACGCTGTCCCACTGCCTCTACCTGTGGGCACATCCAGCCCTTGAGATGGGTTCTAGAGCCCAAAATGAGAGGTGAGGCTGAATTTGCCACTGACCCTGGGCAAGACACTTATGCCATCTTTATGCAAGCGTTTTCAGACAAAGGGTTCTTCATAATTCACTGCACTAAACGTTTGCTTTCTCAGATTCTTCCTATAGCTCGTTCTACCAGCCTGAGGACTTCCCTGTCCCTAAATTCCTTCAAGAGCCTGTGTATGTGGAGGTGTCTCTGGGCCTTTCCTCGGACCCCAGGCTGGAGTTGGTTCTGGACCACTGTTGGGCCACGAGTGGTCCGGACCGGAGCTCTCTGCCACGCTGGGATATCATCGTGGACACGTGAGCCTTAGTGTTAAGAGTTTTGTGGGTTTCGGAGTCTGTTCTACATTCAATAGGAAGATGGTTTTTCCTGTTAATTTTAGGACATTCCTTAATATCTTGCAATATATTACTCATGAATGTTGCATTTTAGCGGCCTATCGGTAGTTTTGGCTAAAAATCATGTGGGCTAAAGCATCATTCTGAAACGAATTGGGTGGTGGTATAACTTTAAAGGCAAAGGTTTTGCTTGACAAATACAGAAATGTTGATGGGTATGTCTTTGCCAATTTGGGCTATAGTAATAACTGGGTGCACAGCGTTTCAGTTTTAACCCTCCATGCTTAGCCTGACCCAAAGGTGTCAATGGAACTCCCCCTTCTCCACAACAGGGAAAGCATTAAACCACATCTTTGAGGATAGCACAAGGGTTAAATGTTTCAGTAAATTATTGAAATGTGACTGACAAGCCACTTAATACAGATTATGAAAAGTTAAACTCTTTAAAATGACTTTTGTAATACAATGACTGGGCTCATGTCCATTGAGTTTCTTGCCTCCATCTAAGGTTATGAAATTCTAGAATGTGAACACCACTAAAGCCAGAAGGTTTAAATAACTGGAGATTTGCCGCTCCACACGTGCATATTTTTACTAGGGATAGTTGATCGCACCACTTGCAATGTGGAACTTAATTGTTGCCAAAATGTTAAAAAAATCAAGCAAATCCATACATGAATGGAAAGGTTTTAAGTAATTATAAATCTAGCTTTTTAAAAAAAAATGTCTTTAAGCCTGTGGCTTTAATTGTATGATGTTGCCTTCACTAGTGTTTGCATGTGTTTGTAGCTGTGCAAACCCTGAGGACCGGTACCTGACCCAGTTCCTGCCTGTTCAGAAAGATGTGCTGATCCCAGCTCATGTAAAACGCTTCTCCCTAAAGATGTTCACCTTCACAAAAGATGAGCAGGTCCTCAAGGAGCAGGTGAGATGTATCAAGATGACTCGTATGTTATGCGCATTCAATTTGAACATTTTTAAGAGAACTTCCCACCCGCAAATTATGTTAGTGGTTCTATGCCGGAATGTCAAAATGTCTCTAAAGAAGTTTTCTGAGGCCTTCAGGTTTAACGTTGACCCTAAATAACCCTTTGGTGTGAGACAGACCTAACTGGTGTGGTTAATGTTTGAATAATTCACTGAACTTTGCCAGAGATTAACCTTTTCATTGTTTTTAGATCCAAATTCATTGTGACTCGGTGGTTTGTGACTCTGACCAAAAAGACGGTGCCTGCAGGAGGCAGTGTGCTCACCCCAGGGCACCTGTACAGCCTGGAACGGGCGGGGCCAAAGGCACAAGGAGGGGTGAGCTTCACTGCAATCATGACTAATGGCTAACTGGCTCACGGCTCACCAGTGCCTGTGTTTTCAGAGCGGAGCACCACGGATGCCACCTCGGGGCCCGTCCTAATGCTGAAGAGTCATCAAAACATTTCTTAATAAACGTTTATGCATTTTAACTTTGTCTTTATCTTGACTAGAACATGCAATTTAATGTCCTAATCTCCAGATACAAGAGCTGAATGAATAATCTTGAATCAGATCCGAACCATTCTAGATCTGAATTTTAGAATAAGTTTATTGCCTTTGTCCATAAACCAAATTAACAAAACTAGGAACTTGTCTCGGCCTTAAGGTGCAACATAGAGCACTGAGCAATAATAAAACATGTATTTAATCAAAGGGCATGCATTAAAAAAACTATTTAAAAATTACTATAAAGTTCCATTAGATTAAGTCTGCATTACACAAGTGACTAATGAGCCGTGTTTTAGATTGGCACACTAAAATCTCAAAGCATGGGAGTAATCTTGCATATGCAGTAATAGACCCTCATAGCCGCTTGTACGTTCCTGTATTTTAAAATGATTGCGCCTTCTGTCCTTGTGCGTTGCAACGCTTGGAATTTCCCAAATGGCGTTTAAACTCATTGTTCCGTTAATGTTTAGCAACACGTAAGCATAAAAATTAACGCAATGGAGATGACGGGCCACACCGTATCTCACGTCAGGGCTTCCCGCTGTCACCATTAAGTCTTTTGCTGGAAGACTGGCACGAATAACTGTTCATAACCCCTCCCCGTTATCTCTTTATGCTTATGACCTTTTCATACAAGTAATCCAGCTGTGTAAAGACTTAAGTTCTTGCTCTATTATAGCATTTGGACTTTGCCACATCAAAATGTGTTGTCAGCAGGGTTTTTATTCTTCAGTTTGAACACTTCTGGTATTGCAATTTATAATCCAAGGGAAAAACCATGCAGAAAAGGTAGTCTTAAACTCTAATGAACGGCGTAAACGCAGATCACGTGCAGCAGGGCGAATTAACGGTCAGAGGCAGGTTCATGCAAAGTGGCATATCTAAAGTCTAGGATAAGATTTTACGAGGGGAGTGGCAAGTTTATTTGTAGAGCACAATTCATACACAAGGCAATTCAAAGTGCTTCACACAACAGGAAAAAATGCATTAAAATCACAGACATGGCAGAAATCACAAAATAGTTCAAGACAAAAGAGTGCAAAGAAAAGCATTTCAGTCATATGCACAGCCAAACAAAACAGTTTTTAAGTTTAGATTTGAACATTGCCAGAGTAGAGGCCTGTCTCACATAGTTGGAACCATTGCCAGAGTAGAGCCTGTCTCACATCCTCGGAAGACTGTTCCAGATTTTAGCTGCATAAAACTGAAACGCAGATTCCCCATGTTTAGTCCTGACTCTGGGCACCAGCAGGAGGCCGGTCCCTGAGGTCCTCAGAGTCCGAGATGGTTCATATGGCACTAACATGTCCGAGATGTACTTTTGGTGCTAGGCCATGGAGAGACTTGTGTACAAGCAGAGCTGCTTTGAAGTCTATTCTCTGAGCCACAGGGAGCCAGTGCAGAGACCTGAGCACAGGACTAATGTGATCGTACTTCCTGGTTCTAGTCAGGACCCGAGCAGCAGCGTTCTGGATGTACTGCAGCTGTTTTACAGCTCGTTTGGAGAGGCCAGTGAGCAAGCCGTTACAGCCGTTACAGTAGTCTAATCTACTAGAGACAAACGCATGGATAAGTCTCTCCAGGTTTTTTTGCAATGTTTTTTAGATGGTAAAAAGCTGCTGATGTGATTCATCTGACGTGGCTGTTAAAATTCAAATCTGAGTCCATTATTACCCCCAGATTTCTAACTTGATTTGCAGGTTTTAGAGCGAGACTCTGGAGGTGACTTAACACTTTCTCTTTGTTTCTGTGGGCCAAAGACGATTTCAGTCTTGTCTGAGTTCAGCTGGAGAAAGTTGTTTTGCATCCACACACTGATCTGTTGGATGCAGTGGACAGAGTGAATCCACTGGTCCATATTCACCTGCCGTCAGTGAAACATAGATTTGAGTGTCTGCTGTTGTGGCAGAAAAACACTAGACCTGATGCACCATGCAAAACGACCCCCAATGCTCCCCTCCACACAAATGCTAAATTCATCTGGAGCCCTGGTAGTGCTGCTCAAAGACTGGCTCCTCTCAGGTGTGATCTAACCCCAGGGGTCCAGGATGGGCCTCTTTGCATATGCCTCGCCTCGCCGTTAGGACATTGTCTTTAACAGAAACCAGACAGCCAAAGTCTGAATGCAATCAACAAAAACCCACCCTGTTCCTGTACTTAGCATCTGGCCCATCGAACCAATGATATTCGAGTATGTACTGTCATGTGATTTGTTCAACCTGTATTGTATAAAAAGACACGGGTTCCCTTTTGTGTGGGCCGAAGTCCTGGAAGGGACAGACAACTTGTATCAGGGACAGATGAATTCAGGATTTACACTGAATTAAACCATTCGCTTTGAGACAATACAACTCTGTCCGATCGTTTTATTTCATTTTCTGATAACTATTACTGAAGTTTTCCACGACACTACATAATTGTGATAGGACACATTCTCGCTGCGTATCAACTGACCTAACGGCAGCATGTAGAGGTTGAACAGAAGGAGTCCCAGGATTGACCCTTGGGGCACCCCACAGGTCAGGGGCATCTGGTCTGAGACAGTTACCAATTTCGACAAAGAACTTCCTGTCTTCCAGATAGGACTTTAACCAGTTTAGCGCAGTGCCAGTGATGCCCACCCAGTCCTCTAGTCTCTGTAAGAGGGTCCCATGATCGACAGTGTCAAAAGCAGCACTCAGATCAACAGAATTAAGACTGAGGCTTTGCCCACGTCAGTGTTTCAGGTGGATGTCATTTGTCACCTTGACAACAGCGGTCTCAGTGCTGTGATGAGGTCTAAAACCTGACTGGAAAACATCAAAAGAGTTGTTTATTAAGAGGAAATCAGTGAGCTGTTGGTAAACAACCTTTTCAAGGACTTTGCCCCAAAATGGCAGATTAGAGAATGGGCCGGTAATTACTCAGTACTGCGGCCATCAAGAGTGCTCTTCTTTAGGAGAGGCTTTATGACCGCAGTTTTCAAAGAAATTGGGAATGTTCCAGATTGAAGCGACATGTTAACTATTTGAGTGAGTGGTGCTAACAAACTGTTCAGCACAGACTTTAGAAATCTGGTGGGTAACACATCGAGGCAGCATGTAGAATGAACTCAGGCTGGTGATGATCTCCTGGACAGTTTTGTCAGTTACAGGTGCAAAGTGAGTCAGCTCTAAGTGTGTAGGTGGTTTGAGGGTTATTTTTTGCATTGTAGAATTTATAGCATGTTTAATGCCCTGAACTTTGTCATTAAAGAATAATGCAAACTCATTACACTTGGATGTGGAAATGAGTTCTAACGGCAGCTGAGCTGGACGGTTTGTTAATCTGTTTACTGTGGCAAACAGGACACGCGAGTTGTTACTACTTATCTTCCAATTATTTCAGAAAAATATCCTTCCCTAGTTCTACATAAAATGAGGTTGTACATGTACAACTTCTCTCTGTAAATCTCTTTCTGAACTTGGAGCTTCGACTTGCGCCATTTTTGTTCGGCCCGGCGGCACTCCCTTTTCTGTGCCCTGACCGAATCATCATTTCTCCATGGCGCCTTCTGCTTATTTTTTAACAATTTTAGCCTTCATAGGGACAATGGTGTCGAGAAACATTCAAAACACTAGATGTAACAGAGTTCAACAAATCATTTACATTAGAACCTGAGACATTTTTCAAAGTTAATCATTTCCATAAAAAGTTTTCCTGTGCTGTCATTTATGTGACTCCTCCGGACAACTGCAGGACCAGCTGGTGGTTAGGGAAAAACAGACAGGTCAAAGAAGACACAGAAATGATCAGACAGAGCAACATCACGACACATTGACGTTTGAAATATGAACCCCTTTTGTAATTAGAAGATCTAGAGTGTGCCCTCTGCTGTGGGTGGGGCCACTCACGCGCTGAGTAAGACCGAAAGTTTCAAGGACAGCATGAAGCTCTTTCGCGTTTCTGTCACAGATATTATCAACATGAACATTGAAATCACCTGTTATGACCAAACCATCAAAGTCTGTGCATACGACTGAAAGCATCTCAGTAAAATCATCAATAAAACTTTGGCAGTGCTGAGGAGGCTTGTATAAAACAATGAAGAGAATGGATGGAGACTGTTTTAGCTCAATTTTAAAGGCTACATACTCAAATGTTGAAAACACCCCCAGACAAATGTTGAAAACACCCCCAGACAACCTCTGGGTAACTATTTCATCTCTAACAAAAGCACACACACCTTCTCCCTTTTTGTTTTCTCGTGTTTCAGATTCAAACATAAAGTTGGGGTGAGCAGATTCTATTAGAACTAAATTTCCTGTGTTTTTGTCACATGTCATGTTTCAGTTAAAAACATAAAATCAAGATTATAAGAAGAAATAAAATTATTAATTAAGATTGATTTGTTACATAAGGATCTGACATTTAGCACAGCAAGTTTCAGACTAGTTTCAGTGAGACTGGGCGTTATTTTTTACAGGGAATATGAATCAAATTTCTCAGATTGGGCACTCTGACTCGCATTTTGTTTCCCCATCTGTGTGATGTTACAACAGAAATAGCACTAGGGGAGGCTGTTTTTACACAGGGCCCCGGGTTGGTTTGATTTTTATTATGACTATAAGTCCCGGCAACGCTGAGACCCAGTGCATCCTAGCTGGAGATACCAGGTGAAAGGCAAGGGGGGATAGGTGGGGGGCTTTCGTTGGTGTAGCGGGAACTGGTGAGCGTTTGGGACCAGGTGAAAGGCGGGGGGGGGGTGATTTGTGTCTGTGTAGCAACAGTCAGGGGAGAGTTCATCATCGTTGATATCAGAACTCTTGATCTTGCTATATTGGGCGTGAGTGGAGCCATCTTAATGCCCGATTTGATCAGA
Source organism: Chaenogobius annularis (assembly GCA_015082035.1). Lineage (NCBI taxonomy): Eukaryota > Metazoa > Chordata > Actinopteri > Gobiiformes > Gobiidae > Chaenogobius > Chaenogobius annularis. The sequence goes on along the minus strand of BJKM01000430.1, from coordinate 127,941 downwards.
TATTCAAGACCTGGGTGAGGGTGGAGATGGAAAGGAAAGTGAGGAATCTGTAGTGGGAGTAGATGTTGCAGGGGGGATCCAGGGCTGCTCTGAGGGCAGGGCGATGGCAGGGATACTGCTGGGCCCGCCACAGATGGGTCCAAGGCCTTTGATGAGGGCCGTGCAGGAAAGAACTGAAATGACTCCTGCGCTAGCCGTGGTGAAGATTGTTGTGGTGCTGCTGGAGTTGAATTCTTTGCTGGTGGTGGTGGGCGGCTGCTAATAAATCCTTTGGTGGAGGCTGTGGTTGTGGTGCTGCTGATGTTGAAACATTGGCTCGGTCTCTGGTTGATGGAGCAGGAATTCTTCTCTTCCATTCCTCTCTTCTCTACAGCCTCCACTTCGCCAGCCTCCAGCCTCAGCAGGCCCAGCCTGTCCCCAGTGCCCAGTCCAATTGCCTCAGAGCGTGGAGCAGGTTCTCTGTCAGCACCCTCACTCCACCTCTACAGAGGTGTGGCCATTTCTCTTAAACAGGTCCTCTCGTTTCCAGAATAGATAGAAGTTCTCAATGTAGTGCAATCCTCTTGTTGCACACTCTTTAGACAGCCATGTGTTCAGCTGAAGCAGCCGGCTAAACTTGTTTATCTTCCTGTCAATGTTTGGAAGAGGTCCATTATGAATGTTTTATTTCCATTTTATTAAGCTCGTCGAATAACTCCAAGAAGTCTCTTTTCAAAACTTCAGTCTCTTCGCGTCGTGTGTCCACTGCGCCCCACGTGCACAATCAGCTGTTTAACTCCTTTATGTGTGGCCAAAACATTAGAAATACGTGACGTAATCTCAGTGACTGTGGCGCTGGGAAAAGAATGTGTTTTGATTTTTTCATGCATCACGTGACTTATCGCACCATCCCCAATCAAGACGACCTTGACGTTAGGCACAGATTCTCTCTGTCTCTGTCTGCCTTTTCCCATTTTTCCTGTTCATTTACTTCAGTCTATGAAAGTGGTAAAAATCTGTTTGTAAGCTGTATTTTAGGTGGCGTTACATTATCTTTGTATTGCTTAGGCTTCGCACCGACTTTGTTTTCCTGCCTTTAGACAGTTTTGGAAACGAAACAGTGTCACTCCGGTTTAGGTTGAAAGTAGCTGTTTTTCATGTAAAAAATGTGGACTTCTTACCACTGGATGACACAGGGATTGTATCGTGCAGTCCTTTTTCAGATTCCAAAGCAAATATCCGTGCTTGTAGCTCATGAATTTCTTGTTGAAATTTCCAACAGCGTTTACAGGAGTTTGTTTCCCTTCTCACGGACATGTCGCTGGTTCGTCAGATTGTTTGATTAAAACTCGAAAAATGCTCTTAAAATCCTTGGTTGACTTAAAAAAGTCATCATAAAAAATGTTTGGAAGACAAAAACTGATTTAAAAGCAAAATAAATAAGGAAAGCAGCTGAAGTAAGCAGGAGCAAGCCGGGAAGCGTCTGCATTCTTCGGAAGCTTGTTGTCGGTCTATATTGACTCAAAGATGGCGTAACTGTCCGGTCTTGGTGTTTTGTCATCTTGTGCAGCTCAGACTATTTTGCATTGAAACTTCTCAAGTCTGGATTTCGGTTAGTCTTCACAAAGAGTTTGATTCAACAATATGAAAAATCTCTGGCCAAAAATCAGCTCTTCCCTTGAGGGGAAACTGCAACCAACATTCAATGTCCCAATTGTTACATATTTCAAATGCCTTGGGCTCTGCATATACCCTAATCTGACTATCCCAACCAATTTGAACAACTCTCTATAAGCGACCTTGGCACTCTGTTCATTTCGAATGTCCTTTGAAGGAAGTATAGCGTTTTATGCATTTCTCTATTGCTTGATATTATTGCTCAATGTTTGGATCATAAAGTTCACAGACAAGTAATCTTTATCAAAAAGTCATACATAGGTTTAACGTTACTAGGCTCTGTGTGTGGTTTCCTATCTCTTTTTACAGACGTGCAGTATCGGCTGGTGCATCTGAAACGAACAGCAACGACCCCTTTTATGGGCGAAGACCGAGACGAGGATCGTAACCAGACTAAGCTGAAAAGGACTCAGTGTCCAGACACCGAAAGAGGAAACCGCACCTTCTGCACTATAAATGAACCTGTCATAGTCACACTTTTTGTCTTGTTTTCTTGCTCTGCTGCACGTAAAGCACACGAACCGTGTGTTCTGCAGAATTAACAGAATCAAGACCCAGATCTGTAAGCACATTTATTAGAAAACTCTATAGTAGGGCAAATAAACCTTCTGAACAAAATATTGACGTCTCCGGTTGTCTCTTCTCCAATGCGTGAACACGCCTGGAAATAAAGCGTAATTATTTCCTACACCTTTCAATCTTTTTCGAAAAAAAGTCACCTTGCATACATTTTTTAATCTATGCTGCCACTATCGCCACCTAAAGGATATTGGAAGAAACTACAATCTGTTACATTTACGAGAACAGGAAGAAACAAAGAATTAAAGCGTCTACATTATATAGGTGTAAAACATCGGGTGCTTTGGTTTAAACCACTTATTCCAATAGAAGTGAATTTACTATTCTATAAGATAGTGCTTTTTATATTCCAATGTATCATTCAAGGCAGCAAAAAGCAAGTAGGGCCCGGTTATCGCCCATCTTGTCCCATACTTGGCATGGAGGGAAATCTATAAAAATGTTTCCGGTCACCAATTTTCCACATTGGTAATTGACAAAAAGCCAATAAATTTCTCCATGGGACCACCAAGGGTTCTCACGCAACATAATTGGACAAAATGGATTAAGACAATTTCAAGACATAACCTGTTACATCCTTTTGTAGATGAAACTTAAAGCCCATATTCCGACTTCTGTTCAGATGGTACTATTGGTACTTTCCTTCATATGGTGGCAATGCCTAGAGGTCAACCGTTTTTAGGAAAATGTGGCCAATGTGCCGTCAAATATAATGGACCTCTACTCCGACTGAATGACAAATTTGAAAATGGCCATCAATGAATGTCGCCAATTTCTATCTGGCCTTACAGCTGCTAAAAGGATAGCATGCCGTTGGAAAGTACAACAGTGGCTCTCTATGAGCTCAGCAGCCCGGCTTCATGAGGCAAAAATATATCTGTCAAATTTTATACAACTCCTGGTATAGCTTACATAAATAACCATTTCTGTGGATGGCAATGAGGGAAAAAAACTTGCATTTATTTTCTGCCCTTTTGTCATGTACAGTAAGAAAGCTCCTTTGCCTGGATAGGGCCAGTGTTTTCCTCCTTTAGTTATTGGTCATTTTATTTTTGTAACTTTTATTATACTCCTTGATATTGCTCTAATGCTGTCACCATGTCTTTTTTTGAATAATGGGACCAGTTTCTGAAGATTGCCTAGTTGAATTTTATGCCTCATGGACATTTCCGGTAGATATGAATCATAAAATGGTCAAATTTTACAGTTCTATGGCGGGATTTGCTTTTAATCTTAAACCCCATGAGCTGAACTGGTCAATTTACCTATATGCAACCCTGGATTTAAAAATTGTTCATTGTACATTTAATATTGTATACCTAATTTCTCATTCTTAAACTCCTAGAATCTAGAAGTGCTGCTTGTCTGAATCGATTGTGAAATCAATCCTTCTCAGTCTTGACAGTTTTACGCCAGATGGCTTGTCTAAAGCACCACCCACAATTTTATTAAAAGTCTTTATTAGAGTAAAAACATTTCAGCTGATGAAGATGGGTCCTGTGGAGACTCGTTCCTGCGCTGAGACTCTGGGACCTGAGGACGACATGGGAAATCAAAAATCACTTCAGTATAATCCTTTCACCACCACTGAGCTAGAACATATACTTTTAACTTTCAAGGGTATTAAATTATCCTTTTTCTCAGACTTACCTTTAGTCTCTTGGCTTTCCATTGCATCTTACACACATCAGGTGTGGACTTGCAAGTCGTGACTCGAGTAAGATTTAACCATTTTTGACGACTTAATAAAATGGCTGGGACTTGACGCATGATTTGCAGTTTCTACACAAACTGCATTTAGAAAAACTACAGGTGATTGCTTTAGACAGTCACAGTTTAAACTTCCCTTTAAATCGATGAACCTATATTTTTAAGAACAAAATTCACATAAAATTGTGAGACGTATATTCCAATTTGTGGTACATACACCGAAGTCCTCTGCATTGAGTTTAAAGTCATTTTCAGTGTTTATATTAGACTTGGGACTCTAGACTTGTTTTTGACTTGAGGCTAGAGAATTGAGACAGACTTGGTCCCACCATTACCATTGCCCCCCCCCCCCACTTTACCATACACAATAGCACAGTGGGGGTAATGACAAAGGCATAAGCCTATTTGCGCATCATCTGGTCTGGCCTGGTCTCACCTTGGAGCAGGCTGGAGCAGTGTCCAGAGCAGACTGGGTCCATGGGGTTCCTGGGGTCACAGATGGTCACATCACAGTGGACAAAAAGCTGAAACAGATTTAGAATACTTACTAGAATGTACACAGCACAGTGCTTGGTCCAAACACTTTAGACATGCACTCCTCTTTTGAAAAAGAAGCGAATTGAATATCATTCAAAACCATTTGAGTAAAGATATCGTGTCCTCGACCTCTGACGCACAGTAATACAGTGTGTCCATTAAATAAAAACTGTCCCATTTCACGTTTGGTCATTACACACTTTTACGCCCTCCATCCTCTGTTTAAGTATAGATTATGGTTGTCCTTGGAGCCAAGCTGAACTCTGGCTTCTGTTCCCTCTTCACCTCAGCCCTCTCCAGGGTCTTGAAGGATTAAATCTGAACTATGACACTGCTGAATTGGTTTGTCAGGTGGTCACCATTGACATCTGCGCACATTCTGAACGTTATGGCACACAGATCTACGGAAGAGTTTAAGAAGCAGGGATTTCCAACCATGTGAAGGAACAAGGGAGCTCAAGCTCATTCGCAAACTGTTAAGAGTTTAGTATCCATACGTATGGATTATTACATGATTCAATATTTTTGACAACCCTATCTTGAGTATTATTGGCAACTTTAACAAGTGTTTAACCCTACAGCGAACTGGCCCCTGTCCAGGCTGTACCCCGCCTAAGGCCCAAAGTCACTGGGATAGTTTCCAGTCAACCACAACTCTTAACAGGAACAAGTGATTGAATATTTTAAGTAATTAATTTTCTATCGAAGACCGGTCTGCGGGGCGGTGGACGGGGACACGCCTTACCTGAAGACCGGTCTGCGGGGCGGTGGACGGGGACACGCCTTACCTGAAGACCGGTCTGCGGGGCGGTGGACGGGGACACGCCTTTACCTGAAGACCGGTCTGCGGGGCGGTGGACGGGGACACGCCTTACCTGAAGACCGGTCTGCGGGGCGGTGGACGGGGACACGCCTTACCTGAAGACCGGTCTGCGGGGCGGTGGACGGGGACAGGAGCAGCTGGAACCTCTTGAGCTGAGGGGGGAAGTGCACTCTGGAGTCCTTCCATACTGGGATGAGCTTCACTGGGAGCAGGCTGTCTGGGACCACGCAGCTGCCAGGGAGACAGAGACTTGTGTAATGAACACATTGAAAGCTATTCTTTAAGTGATGAAGCAAGCAGGAAAAAATAAAAAAAATAAAGTTTAGTTTGATCTTCATTAACATTTTTCCATAAAAATTTAATTGGCAACTTGCTTTTCAAAAGCATAAATTGTACATGGCACTTTCTATTGCACAATGCAGCATCATCGATTGGTATTGTCAAATTGAAACATCCATTTTGGATCAGCAGTGTGCTTTACCCATTGGAGATGAGGTCCCATTTGGGCATGGAGTTCCGGTCCTGGTCCTCTGTGGCCCAGCATTTCTCCAGCTCCAGAGAGACCCTCCCCTTCAGTGCTGGCTCCAGCTCCACCTCAAACCACAGCACCTCCGGCTGGACCTTGGAGAGTGGGAAATCTTCATCTCTGTGGAATTCCCTGAAGGATTCATCTGGAAAAAAACAAAACATTTAAAAAGCAGCAGCAGGTTGTTCTTGGCCATATCCACAATCCCTCTCCACATGTGCCAAGTCCTTCATCAAGCTAATGACTTCACTGAAGCCAGAGTATCAGCGCAACCACAAAATTAAGGCCAATTTGGAGATTGCTTTTTTACCTCAGCAGCACTTCATTTTAGGAAATCAACTGAACTGGGAAGACATTTAAGATTCCTCCAAAAACGCACTTGGATGGCTCTCCACTGCTCTATCGAAAATGCAACTATGCAACTTAAGGTCCAAAACCAGGTCTAAACTGGCACAAGGCCTGTGACAATATACATTTTGGCAACTCTAAATGTACTTAATCCTATAGGTTGACCACACGCAAGAGTCCTCACCGCGAGCCATCCTCATGTGCACGTGCAGCTGCCCTGTGGAGGTCTCTGCAAACGGCTCGCTCGTCCGAGAGCTGACGAGGGAGAGCGCGGCCGTCGTGTTCGTGTCATACAAACACGTCACCCTCAAACTGGAAAAAAAAAAAAACTCCACTGTACCAATGTGTTTACATAAAAGTCAATAAACATGTGTAACAGTGAAACTCACTGATATACGGTCTCCTCCTTGGCTTTACTCTGAGCCAACACTTCATCAGGGAGAGAGATGCCGTTTTCATAAACCATGTTGTTGCCCACAAACTGAAAACATTTTTTTTAAAGTGTCATTGCCAAAAAATGTGCACCAAAGAGTCAGAAAAAATATGTTTTACTAAGGAACGTTTGTGTGAAATCTTCACATTTCCACAGCCTGGATTAAACGCACTGCTGTAAAGATCTACCAGTGATGTTCACCACAACCACAGTAGAAGAGGACTGGGCTGTAACAGACTGAGGCCATCGCTGCTCGTCTCAGAAGTAGTGCTGTGTGTTATTATTGGAAACATTGAAGTACTGAATCGTTTCACTGGATTGAAGGGAAACATTTGTAATATAATGATCACATTTGACATTTAATGACCTGCGAGTTTAAGTGCATACTACATCTCTGGCTCTCGCATTACTAAATGTAATTCAAAATAAAGTGTTGAAAAGTTTATTTCTTTAAGAAAATAATTTAATGGATTTTTTTGTCCTGTAGGCTTGATTAGACAACACAGCTGAGAGTGAATTGGGGATGAGTGAAGGGAGGACATGCAGTAAATTCAAACTCACGACACTGCGGTTGTACAGGGAGCCTGGCATGTGTGCTGCCGCCTTAACCACTTTGTTTTACCATTCATTTATTCAATTTTGTAAAACATTTTCATGTGACAAGCAGGTGACAGACCTGCCTCCAGAAAAAGTGCATACTGCACCTTTAATATGTGTGCAAGTGAAGTTTGTAGTTGTAATGATTGCGCACCTTTCTGGTGGTGCCACAGGAGCTGGCGGTGAAGCTGAAGAAGGCATAGTGATCAGTGCTGAAGCTGGGTCCACAGAGAGGGTCCATCAGAGTGAGTCGACCAGGCTCCAGAAGAGGGACAGACTCCAGCTTCAGAGCCAGGGCCGTGATGGTGCCATTGGGGAAGCACTCTGGGCAGAAGCACAGAGCCACTCCAAATAAACAGCCGACAAAATGAACGTACTAAATATTTTGAAGCGCCATTTTTCAAAACGCAATCGTACAGGGCATTTTTTTGTGTTTTAGTTTGAGACATGCACAATATTCATTAACCACGAGACACGCTTTGTACCAGGTTGTAGTTCAAGTGCTTATTTCCACCTGTCGTCCCTGATGTCATCAAGTCCCACTGACATTTGAATGCAAACGCCACACAAAGTGAATGTTTGTCATTGTATTTCTGAGCAATAATAAATGCCTATAATTGAAATGTTTGAGATCGGCACTTCTAGAATATATTTTTAATATGTTCTGTTCCTTTAAATATAAAAACAAGTGCGAGTTAAACTAAAATGACTCAAAGTTGAACAGGAAGCAGACAAACCAGTAAGAGTGGAGTAGAAGCTGCAGCTCAGGGAGAAGTCCTTGATGCGTCTTTGGTCCTCAGGAGAAACAAAAGCCAACTCCAGCCGGGCCTTGACCGAGGACGCCTCGATGGCCTGGACACACACGGACGGACACACACACACGTTGAATAACCCTGAAATCAGCGCAACTCTTGAGTTTTGGGTTTCATAAAAGGGGAATATGTAAAATGATGCATGGCTTTTCAGTTATGTTTGTTTCTCATACTAAAAAATTGTACACATTTAGGGTTCCATGAGTGTCCCTCTAAGATGGAAGCCTCTGGTTTATTGTTGCCATGGTGAATCCTCTTGTCTGTGCCCTTAGAAAACTGATTGTAAAGCTTGAGTTTAGCACTCTACTCCAAACCCATTTCATGAAACTTTGAGTTGTCAGTCTCAGGGGAGATCAACGTTCATTCTCAAACTGGGTTCATTGAACTTTTGAGGAGCAGGCCATGGTCCAACTACAAACCCTGTGATCATGTGATCTGTTATTTTAAATCTGGTTTTATTGTAAACTGCAATACTGATCTAAAACAACTTGCTGCAGGCCACGCCTCTTCATGGTTAACAAGCAGTGACCTTTAATCTACTGTGCATGACCAGGATTTTGAATTGCAAATACAAAGTTGAGGACAGGGATTAGGCAAAAAACAATTCCTCAAGGGGACATTCTATTGTTAACATGCAGCAGTCCAGCAGAAGAAATGGCTAAAAGTAAAAATCTAAATCTTTTTTTTAAATAAGTGAGGTTTGAGTTGAGGCGTGTCACATGTCACTGTGCTCACAGCCAAGTGGTTTTCTAACTCTCCATACAACTACACTGCTGTGGACCAGGGTAAGAGCTGGTTTAGTCTCTTACCGTGACGATCTTCTGGTTCAGAGCATGTGGGGTTGTTGCGGTCATTTAAACTGAACTTTTCAGTGACAGAAAACAGAATTCGCGCAAAGCAAACCTGAACAAGCTTAAACCAGCTTCTAGCAACAATCCCCTCATCTAAACCCGAACCATAACTGAGCCAAGTCTAAGTAGAGCGGACAATACGCCTGGACACCTAAATCGGAATTATACAAGGTCTAAAACCAGTTCAATATCTGCTTCTTTTTGTCATTTGGAAATGTATTCCCTGGTACGTTTCATGTACCTCATAGATGACGTCTGGTGCGAGGATGGGCACAGTGATGGAGAAGTGTGTGCCGTTCTCCACAAAGGTGTAGCGTTGGGCCAGAGCAGGGGTGAGTACATTCTTGCCCACCAACATCTGGAACTTTTGAGAGCCGGACCGAACCAGGACCTGGAAGTTATGCCCATCACACTCCCCGGTCACTAAAGGGGGCACTGAGACACACACACGGCATATATCAAACAACCTTCGTATCATTTTTTACATGCTCACTGGCTAAGGTCTTAAATATAGCAGTTGGAGTTTCCCCCTTTACAAAGACCCTTACAGAATGACAATCAAAAAAGGCAAACATGAAAGTTGGGGAATAAATGTCTTATATTAATTACATTTTACAGTGCAGCAAATACATCTTTTCCTGTTTGAATTGTTGACTAAGTTTTAAGAGGATTTGCTTTAGAACATAGAATAAATGGAAACAAATGCATTATTTAGTTTGTACCCTAGTTGTCACCCTTTGCAAATGAAAAGTAGAACTAGATTGATAGAGTAATGTTTTGCCGGTACAGACCTATGTCCACGAGTTGTGCTTCCAGAGATGCAGAGATGGATAACGACTGGAGCGTCGGTAACACCAGGAACCCAAAGGACACAGGTGTCGAGAACATGGTAAGGCCCGGGCCCTCCTGTGGGCAGAGAGTGACCACCACAGTTATCAGCCTGAATGGTGGTTTTGTCTTAACACCTGACTAAAATGAACCTGAATTGTTTCTGAACCCTTTAGAGTTTAAAACAAATGTCTGTCCGTTTGAAGCCAACAGTGTAGATTTGACCCCTGATGTCCGATTTGACCCCTGATGTCCGTGCATAGCCTGTGACCAGAATCAAATCAGACAGGAGAATGATCTATTGTCGGATTTTGACAATTCCCATTTCAGAGCCGAGACCAGGAAATTGAGCATTTAAAAAACAAGTCTGGCTATTGGCTGTCAAGTCCAGACTGATCGTGTTTTCAGTGAGTGATAGTCTGATCACCACTTCCTCTTGTATCACGCCTTGAGCCAAACTCAGGACCATGTAAAAGATATGACACATTTTAGAGAGTCATATGGAGTATGATTTTTCTTCTACTCCACAATCTTTTATTTGGTGTAAAAAAGTGGAAAATATTCTCCAGTCAGAAGTACAAAAAAATAATTCAAGTCCTTTTAACTCAGACGCATGATGGCCGCCACATCTGACTCACTTTGTGGTTGTACATTTGACTCACCGATTTCAGAACCACTTGGTCTGTGAGGGGCACATGGAGAGTGAAGGTCTTCAAGCTGCTGTCGTCCTGGATCTGCTCCTGGACCCTGAACCCTCTGGAGATGCTTTGCTCCAGGGTGAGACTCTCAGAGGGGAACGAGATGTTGAAAAAGACTACGTCTAGAGCAAAAGGACCGATTGACACCTTAAACATTCGCTCCAAACGATCCGTTTCTGAAAGAGGGGAAAGTCACGCTGCAGGCAGAGTGAAAAGTACTTTACATTGTATTATTCATTTACTGCTCACAGCTATTCTCGTCTCTACACAAGAGTTGTTTTGGTATTCCCTCAGGCCTTGCTCTCTTACCCTGGGTGACTTGAGGGGGCAGGTAGATCAGGGGGGTGCTGATGGGTAACAGGACCTTGTATCTGGTGTCTTCAGTAGACACATCTTCGGTCCACAGCAGCTCAAGCATGGGCTCCACACTGTAAGACATCAGGTACATGCCCTCCTGCACCACACTCTGAAATCAGAGGCATATCCCAAAAGTCAGACCTGCAGGGGATTTAGAACAGTGCATACACATCCTAGTACTGAGAAACACATCATCCCAGTAAATGTTAACATTTCAGACAAATTTATGTACAGTTGAATAATGGGGGCAAAATATTATTTAATAGCTTTCTTCTGTAAAAACTCAAACTGGCAATAGATTATGGAGAAACTAGGCGGGGCCATCTTCTTTGACCTTAAAAGGCTTTTGATACCTTAATGAGATCCTGATCCACAAATTATCCAACCTTAACTGTAAAAACTTTATATCTGGCTGGTCTCAAATGACCTGGGGCTCAACTGAAACATACGTGTTCCTATCAAATGAACCTCAATAAAAATGGTTTACATCTTTGTTAGACATTTTCCAACAAGTAATGACAGTCAATTTCTAACTTTTACTTGAAATAAAACATTACTGTCCAAATGCTGTCGGGTGTACATTTTTGGTGCCTTATTCCCCAGCATAATTTGATTTTAAAAAACGCATATTACGCAGTCGTTAGCATGCTATTTTATACTAATTGCTAACGTTAATACAATGCTACATGAGGTTTGTGGTGTTTGGAGGCCAACACCAACTCTCCCGTTGAAAATACATTGGAGCTCATACATGGAAGTGTCCCAGGCTTAGAATGCAGGAGTTACGTTTACAAATATTGGAAAGATATATTCTAGTGTGGCTCAGTTGTAGAGCAGCAGCACTTCTCAAAGGCTTTAATGGCCGTGCTTGTAAAATAAATGACCAACCACCAACTGAAACTGACTAAACCATTCAAATGGAAGTTTAGAACTAATCTAAAATCCCTATATCAACCAACTTTGATCATTAAGTATTGTTCAAATAAAACTAAGCATAAAAATATATCATTCAATTGTTTTACAGATGTGCGTCTTGTTGGGGAGATTGTGATAGTCTATTCTCTTCAACCCACTGCTTTTAGCATGTTTAATTTTAGTACTGCTAAAATGTAGTACTTTCGGTCTTCATAACCTTCCAACGTGACTACAGATGAAAACGAGCCTGCATAGCTAACTCAGTTTTATTTTCTTGTTGGACATAGGGTTATTAACGTGCACCGGCTCATATCAGATAACATTAAAAAAATACATTTCAATAATGGGTCCAATATTTGTGGATTCCCCTCATTTCTTTAGAAAATACCACAGAATATGGGCTCCTGTCATCGGCAGATTGTAGCCATTTCACACCAGTGTGAAGTACAATTTGCTTACGCTCCTTCACCAAGAATCTTAATACCTCATAGTGTCCGCCTTTGGCTCCAACGGGAATCTCCACCATGATGTAGGGGTCACTCACGGTCAGGGAGTACCCACGAGCCTTCAGGTCGGCATCGCCCAGCCTTTGCCCGTTCACGCCCAGCCCCACGCCCAGCAGAGTGAACTGACCCGCAGACAGCAGGGGGGTGATGCGTCTTGGCAAGAACCAGTGGATGGAGCCCTCAGTGAAGGAGACGCCGCCTGTGCACCACAAACGTCACTTACGCAGATATTAAAAGGTGCACTATGCACTTTCTGTAGGAAGGTCTGTCACATGGAAATGCTTTAGCATTTATTTATTCAATTTAAGTATTGCATTGATAAAAGCAACTTTGTTGGTGTCAATTGCAGTTATGACATTCTCTGAAACATTCCTGGCTAAAAAAAGAAAATCTTATTGGGGGAAAAAAAGGGGTTCATTTGTCAAATCAGTGAGTACAAATCTGCAAGAGTCACTTGAGCCTGAACAGTGCGCTAAAAATGATGCCATTTACAAAGGCAACATAATATTGATGAATGTAAACAGAACGGTCAAGTTTTGGGACATTTTCCTGTATTGGTGCCAAATTGAAGTATTGTTGGGTACGATACTGGGTTAAAAATGTCAATCAATACAAACATGGGCTGGTCGTTTTTAGATATGTTGCTTTTATGTTCCTTTGTCCCACTAGCGGGCCCAACTCTGGTTTATAATTATTTTTTTTTTAAAAAGGTGCAAAATTATAATTTGGATTGCCTTCACCCATTTCCCCCCAAAAATAATTTTGTATTGATTCAGAGGACGAGCAGCAGCAAAAGCAGGGGAGCAGAGGGTATTTAACCTGGAGGGATGGGACAGGCCGCTGCAACATCGATCTGAGAGGCCAACCACTTGGTCCCAAACAAAGTGGAGGCTTTCACCACAGTCATGGGCACTCCAGACACCTGCAGGAGGACGACACAGGGATGTCCGTTTTTGTCTGGTCAAAAGTAATAAATTCAACCCAAACAGCTTCAAGTATGCCTTTTCCATCCTTTTTGCACGATTTATATTGTTTGATCAAAGTGCAGGCGTCTGGTGTGGTCTGACCTGTTGCACGTAGGTCTCTTCTGTGGACAGCGGACTGCGGAGGACCAGCCTGCTGTGAGTAAAGCTGAGCCCATACCCTCTGCTTAGCACCTCAGATACCTTCAGGGGGCGCTGTTCCTTTGACAGCGAGAACACCACTACAGTGGTTGAGGGGAAGCCTGGGTCCACATCCTGCTTCAATGAAAAGGACGAAAAAGTTTGATGACTACAGTTTGTGATTAGTGTTTAATTAATTAATATACCACCAATTTAAAAAAAAAAAAGGTGCGCCAAGTAACTTGAGGGTCTACCACCAGCTCATCTCCATGGAGAAGTTATTACTTTGCCAAGAAAGGCAGGTTCCTCGGTATAGAGCACAGGTTCAAATTATGGCCCTCAGACTTCCTACTACAATGGCCCAAATAACCAAAAGTACTTTAGGTTATTGTGGCAGAATTTTCAAAATTTACACTAAGTTGATGTGATACAGACCTAAAAGGAATACGCCAAGCTTAATAAAAAGGTGGTTCAAAACTATGTGAAATGCTAAATTTGGAATCATTCACTTAATCATGTCTGTGGCCCTTAGCTCCATTTGTTTTCAAAATGCGACATTGAATTTGAAAAACGGACATTGCACATCAATCATCATCAATGTAAAATGAGGTGGATGATATGACATGTCAAAACGGTATCCTAAAGTTAACACTTAAAAATCCGACATTACGAAACTGCAAAGACAGTGCACACGAATCTATTTCTCCAAGCCACTTTTTAAAATTTGAGAACAAGGGGAGACTAACACATTGCTTCCAGTGCAGTGTTCACTGGGGGAAGCTCACGTCAACAAACTCAAAAACATTTAAAAGAAAGGTCATCAGTTCATCTGTGTACGATCACGTCTGGATGATAATTGCGAGTGTAGATGATTTTCTAATGTTTATTTGTTGTTCTTCTTTGGAAATGTCAGGTACAAATTAAATATTACGCAGAGTTGTTGACTTTAGTCTTTGACATTTTAGATGTGCTTTTGAGCCCATACAGGAGCTGATTTCATTACTCACCATTGACTCCCAGTGCTAAAATTCCAAATGTCCCCATATACAGAGGACATGACAAGTGGAGCCACCAGGACAAGTTATGAATGGAATCGAGACGCGGCCCCTGCTCACTGTGAAAATACATGTTTCACATCATATAAGCTGGTGGCAGACCCAACAATGTGACGAGAACAACAAAACGCAGCTGCTGCTCCACCACCTGAGAAAAAGACCACCTGTTGTGTTCCAGGTGCACCTTAAAGCAGCACTACCCCAGAGGGACATACACCTACATGAACCCAACTGTCAGGCGCGGTCACCTCTGCAGCTCGTCTCGGATCTCCAGTCTTCCTGCCAGAGAAGGACGACGTGGGCAGGACCTGATCATCTGGCAGCACCCTCTGCACCGACACCTGGAACCGCACAGGACTGTTTCATTAGGAGGGTTCTCCTTTGAGCTCTGCTGGGACCTCACTGCACCAGGACATACCTCCATGTAGTCTCTGTGGCAGAGGATCTCCCTGGAGGCCCAGCTCTTGTACTCACAGGTCTCTGAGACTGTGTAGACCTGGTCTTGGGACAGCCTAAGCTCCAGCTCCAGACCAAACTCCTGATCCTTCTGTAAAACACACCACCACATGTGCTGTAGAACATGACACAAGTACACGTCAAGATTATACAGCATGTTATTTCACTCTGCTTTTTTTCTAGAGAGCTCAAGATCACCAAGACTGTGCCTGAAAGCTCCCTCACTGTACTCGGAGGTCCAGGGCAGAACCAAGGGATTGCCAGTCATCGTTTTAACATTACCGTTTCAGATTGGTTTAAAAGTGACCTTCAGGAAAAACTGTTGGAAGGATAAGTATGCTGTGCACCAACAGTGTACTGTTCTGTACTCCCTTCTGCCTATAGCCATTTAATATTCCTTGGTTTGGCTACGAGCCTTACTATTCCGGCTGTTTATTTGGCCAAGTGGCTCTTCCTGCAGAGTGGCCTGACCTGGCTATGAGAGAAGCAGTTGAGCAGCGAGGCATAGATGTGCACTGTTCCAGAGGTGTCCATGTTGGAGCTGAAGCCGCACTGAGACGCCAGGCTCCTGGTCAGGACAACCAGAGATCCATCTGCAGGACAGGGTCAGAAGGTCAGTACAGGCAAAGGATTTGCAGAGTCCAAGAGCGGACGAGAGCACAGACCAGTAACCTACTAAAACCAGAAAACAAAACCTACAATAGATACTTTTTACTTCACTACATTTGAGAGCGGGTATATTTACGTTATACTCAACTATAACTTCTACTGGCCTGAAAGTATATTTCCTTATTGTTTGACACACAAAACAATGGCTGAGGGGTTATTTTTAACATGCTGCCTGAGTTTATAATCCTCATTAGCCATTGCCTTAACACTATTCTTCCTGGGATCCATCTTAAAGACACATTACATACATTTATACACTTACATCAAAATGAACACACAATTTAAAACACATCCACAACGTCGTCACATAACTGCATTGCAGCGTTCCAATGAAGTAGGTTTTAAATACATAAACTAATGTCCATTGAGAGTTTTAAAGTTCAGAGTGAATTTAAGTTTTGTCCAGTTGAATGAATGAATGAATGGATAGAAATAACTCACTATAGACTGCAGCGACCTCCAGTCTCTTCCCGAATACTGGGCCCACATCAAAACGAAACAGATTTCCCAGACAGTCAGTTTGGATATCTGCAAATAGACAGTTAGATATTCAATCACAATTTCTGTTTGTTAAATAAGACAATTTGACTTACTTATGGGTGGCTTCTTTTGAGCATGAATTGGAGCTAAGACAAGTATCCACCTACAACAAGGACAAATCAAAACAATGAACAAGTTTGGTGAATTTGAGGAGACAAGGATACTGACCATAACCTGAACGCCAATCCCATTTCAAACATGTTAAAATTCAAGCCGTTTATCTTATGACTGAACGCAAAGGAAGGCAAGTTCAGAAGGAGAAATAGTTGGAGTGGTTCCAGACTGCTCCAGGCGCCGGCACAGGTGGATCCAATCCCAGGCTGATGAGCAGGAGAACATAAGAGGGCCATCGTTCTTCTTCTGCTCCTTCACTCATCAGGTGCATTCACGCCACCTACTGTATTGGAATGTGAACCAGAGAGCTCTACTTCCCACCAAAAGGGACTTGGTAAATGACAGGATGCAAATCATAAACTGAGAGAACAATTTCAAACTCAGCACCAAGAATGCACACATGATCAAGACCATATGAACACTTGTCAAGGTAGAATTGAGTGCAAATACGGCACGATGTCATTGTGTTCTGAGTACTGGTGTCACCAAATAATGAAAAGCTGAAGATTGATATTCAAATGTCTCCATAAATCCCCACAGAAATAATTCACATTAGAAAAGTAAAGATTGTAGTGGTGGACATTGTCATAATTCACCCGTAATTCCAAATGATCACAAAGGAAAGGTCGATAGCCGATCGAAATCTTAGTTTGGCACTCCATCTGCAGTTCTGGACAGTCTCGGGGAGTTTAGTGCCAAAGCCAGTGCTGCTGACCACATCCCCTGAGCCTGACAGCAGCCCCGCCTCTGGAGCCCTGCCCCCTGCCACTCTCTCCCCCACACACTAATGTACACTCCAGGCACATCTATAATTCACTTTTGATATATTTGACCTTTATTTTACCTGATAAATATTTGAATCCAGGACATCAGCTGCTGTACATGTTCAGAATATTCACCCAACAAATGCTCCTCCCCCAAGCTCCTGCCACTGTGTCCTGGAGCAAGGCGCTTCACTAACATGTGTGAGTGCCTTTTATTTATTAATTCATGTATACAGTTTATACAATAAGAGAGCCTCTCCTTTTCATTGGTAAAATACAAAATAAAACAAAGAAACACATGACATCCTGATTAAATGCAATATAACATCCAATAAAACAATCAATAAAATGAAGAAAAACATGCAAAATAGGATAAAATCATGTAAAACGAGAGCACTGGTTCTGTGGGTCGTCTCGAACCAGTGCTTTCAATTAATTAAAATGCATAAAATCAACTTGTTTTTACTTTTTCCATAAACTCTAAAATAAGAATGTCCTCGATCACAGGACATTCTCTGATGTTCAGAGAATGATATAAAGATTAAAATAAATAGCTATGAACCTGGTCAAATAACACATTTGTTATCTTGTTATGTGCTTGGATGTAGAGCACTTTTTGTTTTTTGTTTTTGACCAAACAACAACAATAATAATAAAAATAAACAGTAAACTTGTTAAATAATCAGGCAAAATCCCAATGGGAGCTTTATAAATAAACGTATAAAGAGCTGAAAGATAAACTGAGTTCAGAGGTTTTAAAACATTTTAATTGGCTCATTTCAATAAGTACATTTTACTGTGGAATACTTCGAATACTGAGCGCCTTTGAGTACTTTACCTCTTTTATTATTATATTGACTAATGTAGCATTTTGTGTGTTTGTGTGACGTGTGTGCAGGACGTCACTCTGTCCCACCTCGACCCCTCTCTCGCTTCATCTCTCTCTCTCTCCCTGTCCCATCTTGTCCTCTCTCTCTCCCCCTCTCTCGCTCTGTCCCACCTCGTCCTCTCTCTCCCTCTCTCCTTGTCCCTCGTCCTCTCTCTCTCTCTCTTCGTCTCTCTCTCCCCCTCTCTCTCCCCCTCTCTCTCACTCTCTCTGTCCCATCTCCTCCTCTTTCCCTCTCTTTTTCTGTCCCTCGTCCTGTCCCACCTTGTCCTCTCTCTCCTTGTCCCTCGTCCTCTCTCTCTCTCTCTCACTCTCTCTGTCCCATCTCCTCCTCTTTCCCTCTCTTTTTCTGTCCCTCGTCCTGTCCCACCTCGTCCTCTCTCCCTCTCTCCTTGTCCCTCGTCCACTCTCTCTCTCTCTCTCTCTCTTCGTCTCTCTCTGTCCCATCTCCTCCTTTTCCCCTCTCTTTTTCTGTCCCTCGTCCTGTCCCACCTCGTCCTCTCTCTCCCTCTCTCCTTGTCCCTCGTCCTCTCTCTCTCTCTCTCTCTCTCTCACTCTCTCTGTCCCATCTCCACCTCTTTCCCTCTCTTTTTCTGTCCCTCGTCCTGTCCCACCTCGTCCTCTCTCTCCCTCTCTCCTTGTCGCCCATCCTCTCTCTCTCTCTCTCTCTGTCCCATCTAATCCTCTCCCCCTCTCCTCACGCTCCTCCTTCTCGCCCTGCGCTCTGTAAAAGGAAACAAACTCTGCTCTCTCCTCCGTCCTGTGGCTCCCGGTCCCGTGTGTGTCCCTGGAGCAGCGGTGCGCACGCCACGCTTCCTCCACGACCACTTCACAGTCATCTCCCGGGGGCATGTGAACCTAAAATTCATTTCATCAGGTATTTTAAAATCTAATTCTTTCTACATTTAGTGTTGAATTTGCTTTCTTGAAGGAAAAGTGCCACTTTACGCGTGCCAAAACATGGCGCATAATATCAACATCATTGAGTTTTCTACTTGTTGCCTCGTGTTGAAATGTAGTCCTAATGTGACGTTGTGTTGGTGTGACAAACAGCTCTCGCTCCATCTCCTCGCTCGTTTCCTGTGAGCACCAATATTGATTTTTCTTGTCCCTTTAGAGACTTCACTAATGCGGTCTGTAAACAGCCTGATACTGTGAGCTCCAGAGTTTGGTGTGGCTGACATACGCTCGGATTTGGGCTCATTTTTCAGAGTAACTGCGGCAAGCCTCAGAGAGCTAAACTAAAGGATTGGAACTGAAAGTCATAGTTCCCGGAGTTTACAGAAATAGTGTCTAGAATCTGTCTAGAGTGTGTGGATTCACTTTTTCCAACTCGGCTCTTGACTTGTGCATGATTTTGGAA
Organism: Chaenogobius annularis; assembly: GCA_015082035.1. Classification (NCBI taxonomy): domain Eukaryota; kingdom Metazoa; phylum Chordata; class Actinopteri; order Gobiiformes; family Gobiidae; genus Chaenogobius; species Chaenogobius annularis. Next base: position 108,815 of record BJKM01000430.1, on the reverse strand, counting down.
AATAAATCAAATTTCGTTTTTCCCCCTGACGATTCGATTTGCGATTCCATTCAAACTTTCGCATTCAATGTTTTTTCAATTGTCATTTACATTGTGCATGCTTTCTGAAGACACCCATATGCTGTATGAAGCAAGATGTATGGAATCATGGAGCGAAAGAGAGAGAATGAGCACTGTGACATATGACTTTATGTTCCTCCATTGTGAGGTACATATATTTTCCCATTCTTCGTCCATCAAAACAAAACTGCCCTCTCGATCCCATTTAGTTTAGTAGATTGGCTGTCCAGGTCATTAATACATTTATATACTTTAGATATTATTCCCCCTAAAGTCCTATTTTATATACCTTAAGATTTCAGTCAGAGGGTTATAAGAATCATTGCTTTGTTTTATTTCTTTATTATAATAACTTCCTATTTGTACCTATAAAAGTCTTGTTTCTCCTGGCCAAAGGATTCCTTCAACACATCAAAACTTTTCATTTGAACCTACCTCCTCCTTTCACAGTTTGAAAATTATAGGTACATCAGATTTATGGTGTGCGTCCACACTTTGGACCCAGTTTGAGTCCTAATGTAGATTTGGATTGGTCTTGTTCTAAAAAATGCCAGAAATCTTGTCTCCTTTACCACCTTAACAATTTCAATACAATCAATCAAGTGTATACATATAGGCACATTTTCACTTTTTTAAATGTAACCATTCCTACTACTTCCAAAAATGTTCACTTGCATATCAAAACCAGAGTACAGTTATTTTATTTGTTCTGCAAAGAAGGAAGAGTTCAGGACTACCTATGGAACATGCCTGGATCACTGAGGGATTACACCAGCAGCCATTTGTTTAATATTGTACCACAATTCCATCATTGAGCTACCTGGTGAAATGTACTGTGGTCTGAGAAACGGTGCTGTGACGTGCATAGCCTGGTGTACGACGTGATTAAAAAGTCATATTTTTTCCCTTTGACATGACTAAAGCTGGCTTCTGCATTGGGGAGTCCACATTTCGCTGTGATTGGTGAAACACACCTGTCACTCACTCAGAGCCTGACAGAGTTTGACCTATGGGAGGTGTGGGGAAATGTCTGTGGCTGAGCATACAGTAGAGCTGCGTTAAAAAGAAAAGTAATGATGTGCTGATTTCTGCGAATTAACATCGTCACATGACTTAGATCACAATTGGATTTTTGCTCAGACCACCATTTACCTGAATCAATAGAGCTGGATGATATCATTTTGACAGAGACTTATAGTGCCTTAGAAATCTAATCATTATTCCTCTACAGTGGACATTTTTTTTTTAATGTTTTGATTTGGTTTTTACTAAAGTAATGTTGGTGTAAGCGTTTCTGAGTTTAAATGGACTGCGCGTGGCTTGGGAAAATAACTAAAGGTCATGTTTTCTGAATTTATTCAGAAAATCCAATAAAATGTTGTCACACTGTCAGCTGCAAATGTCATGGTGGTGCTACAAACATAAGGCAGGTCAGGTACGGGGAGGAGTGAGAGGGGTAAAATCAATCATGCCTTACCTGGAGCAGAGGTCAAGTGTAAAAATTAATTCACTATTAATAGGGGATGGGGGAGTCTTTTACCTCTTGGCGATCAGGTTTTGGGTTTGATTTCCAATTATTGAGCCTTTGGGTGTAGAGTTTGCACATTCTGCCTGTGTATGGGTGAGTCTAATTCTCCAACTCCAAACCAAGATCCTGGCTCTCAATGTTTTCTCAGGTCACAACAAAATGAGAGAAAATGAGATAAGGCAACAAATTCTCATTATATGCCATGTTTTATAGTTATAAAATGTGCTGTACAGGTTATCTTTGATTGAGATAGGAAAAGCTCTTTAAAGAACTTTGTAAATGATCTTAACATTCACTTACTTATCTCAATTTGCTTGCTGGACTTCAGATGTTTCTGCTTCTTCTGAGAGTTCCCACTTCCCTGTAATTTGTGAAATGTACTGGTCACTCATTCAGGCAGAGGGTGGGTGTGTCTTTGTACGAGTACAATTGGCACATATCGACAGACATTTTTTAAGTGTCTTTATTAGTTATACAAAAGTTAGACTAAATAAAGAACTAGTGTGGTTGCTACCACTGTGGCGTTGTGGGTTCAATTTAATTTGCCAAATGCCTCTCCCCTCTCTCTCTCTCTCGCTTATTTCACGTTACAGTTGCCCTGTCAAAGCCTTCGGCCGAGAAAAAAATGAGATAAAAGCATAAAAAAACTAAATTTTACAAATAAAGTGTAAAATCCCCAAATAAAAAAACTGTGGTCACATGACCCTAATGAAAAGGAAAGCCCACAAACAGTTTATCCTAAACTTTATCCACAGGTAGATCTTTAATTCGCCCATGGTCCCACAATGAGACATACAACTCGAGTCATGACAGCAGCACCGTGCAGCATCTGTCAGTAAACACATAGTTGATCCGGCGCACATTATAAGGCTGATATGGTCCCAGGGCTGCTGGTGAGTCCCCATTGAATGCAAAAAATTACTGAGCAAAACTGCATGTGGTCAAGCCCTGTAATGTTCTGGTGTTATCTGAGCACGAAGGAGAATAATACACATGCACTGCGGTTAGCTAATACAGATTAGCAATAGTCGAGATCTAATGTTGGTTTTAGAATAGAGGTTTGTATTGTGACCGCCTGTCTTAGTTTTAGGCTGTTGGGCTGTGGTCGAGTCTGTTGGATTTGTCTGTCTGTGTTGTGGGTTCGCCTGGGGAGATTCTATGTTTCTGTGTGGGAGCAGACATATAAGGAGCTTGGACGCTTATTTCTGGAAAATGTATTTGAAACTGAACAAGAAGAACACCACCGAGAGGGTGGCCATGCTACAGCTAAGCTAACTAACCCCACCGCGACAACCCCTGCCTCCGCCCACACTGGTTCTGGGCGCTGCACCGGAGGAGACCAGGAGTGGGATAGACCCAGTGATTATGGCGGCTCTGCAGGAGATAACTGATAAGATTACAAAGGCAGTCGATGCTAAGATCGTTAAGGCCCTGGAAGAAATGCTTATTTAATGCATGTTTGACCGTGCACATCGCTCCCTGGCTCCCAAGCTGGCCCCGCACCTGTGTCTAAGACCTATTATACTGATGTTTCATAACTTCAATGATTAACAGCCTATCATGGCAGCATCTAGACGTCTCACCGCGGACCGGACCAGACCAGACCAGACCGAGTGAGCTCCACGTCACATTCTTCAACGACTACTCTGTGAGAGTTACGCTCTGCTTTATCCTGCAATGCTGAGGCTCAACGTGGATGGAAAAATAAAAAGATTTACCACACCGAAGGAGGCATCCGCATTTGCAGATACGCCCCAGAGCAATTTGACATTCCCCCCTTTTTTCCTTTTGTTTCAATGAAAGGGACTTGGACTTTACTGGAGTATTTGCCCAATGTGGACCAGTGTGTTCCAAATTTAGTTTGTAAATGCCCAGGTGAAAATGTTACTGTGACGGAGCCAGTCAGTCTCTGTTTGTAGTCTCCGTTTGTTTGCTGAACAACCGAGGGGCCTGTTCATGCCCGCGCGCACTGACCAACACACACTCGTCCATTCCCCGCTGTTTCATTCATTCGCACCAGACGCACCACGCGCATCATTGACATATTTCCCCGCACTTCTCCGGCACTAATTCACCAAGGTTGCACACTTGCGTGCATTATGATAATTCTAATAATCATACAGGCCAGTCCTTACCCATTTTGTCTTGCAGCCTCGCTCCTCCGATCTCCGATGCGGCGCGTTGAACCAAAACCGAGCCAGTACTTCCTGGAGGTTTAAATAGATGCTGTTCGCGCCGTGGTGCTGACCATGTAACGTCCATGATGTAACCACAGTTTTACGCATTTCTATTGAACATGAATGTGTAATTAAGGAGGTCTTGCTTTGTAGGAAGATGCCACACATGTATGTTGTACATTTATTTTGGGTTTTAATTATCCATGTATTTTGCTCAGTGGGAGGGGCAAGCTCTTGGCTGGGAGGCAGTCTGTCACTGGTTACAATGCAGGTAACAGGGGTGCTGAGAGTCTGGGATAGTTAAAGAAGACTTGAGTTAAAGGTGAACTCTACTTGAAAACGCTGTAAATATATGTATTTTCGGACATTGCTCTTACTCATTGTAAATATTTTGCACTATTTTGGCACTTTGGAGATTGACATAATAAATCCACCTGAGCACTTGGAATTCAACTTGTTTTAAAGAGAGCCCCGCTACAGTTTCATTAACTGTACTGGAGGGCCTCCAGGTTTTCGCTCCACCCTCTGATCCGTTTTTGGATCAGTCTGTGGGCTCTATGCATGTCTTTGGCATGAGCTCTTTTTTTTTTTATTATAACAAATAAATTAAACTAAGCAACAACCATTGTAACCCTTTTAACTGAATTATTGATAGGCTTATAAATCATAATTTTCAGGGGAAATAATATCCGAATTATATAAATGTATTAACAATTTGGACAACCATGCTACTAATTACATTAAAAATAAATGAGAAAGAGAGGGTAATTTTATTTTGACTGATGAAGGAAACTATATATATATATATATATATATATATATATATATATATATATATATATATATATATATATATATATATATATATATATATATATATATATATATATATATATATATATATATATATATATATATATATATATATATGTCAGTGGAGAACCACAAAATCACATGTTTAGAGGGAATTAGCGTTTTTTCATAACATCATGTCAAAGTGCCCATTATTCACAAGGAGGTTCTAACTGTTGGAGAAACTGGTGGCCAGGAGGCAGACCTGTTTTTGACATCATCATCCCACTCAAATTTAGAGCTATGTATTCAACTCCGGCCAAGAACACAATCTATGGATATCTTTGGCATATACTCCAGGGAGGGAAATCACATAAATTTGAAAATGGACAAATTTCACAGACTTTGGACTAAATGGTCTGGTTTGGACTTGTTGTGCTATAGTTTAATTTGGATGTCGTTTTGGTGTTTTTATTTAGTGTGCTATGTTCTCTCTGGTCCTTTTTTGTATCATGTGTTTTTTGTTCACTTTTTTAAAAAAAAATTGATTGACTTCTTGGTGGCAAATACATTTTTTTTATCTCTCTTTATCTATCTTTTTTGTTACTAGTATAAGTCGTGATGATGATTTTATCTCTGTAGGACCATGGGGTATGGCCAGATCCTCACGCATTCTGGCTCTGAGGGCCAGGTCCATCTGAACGTAGGGGGGGTACGTCACCGTGTGGACCCCCAGATGCTGCTGCGCTTTCCTCACACCCGCTTGGGCCGCCTGCTACTCTGTCGGAGCGAGGCTGCCATTTTGGAACTGTGTGACGACTATAGCCCTCTGGAGAAGGAGTACTACTTCGACCGAAACCCCAGAGTCTTCCTCTGCGTACTCAACTTCTATCACACGGGCCAGATCCACACACTGGAGGAGGTGTGTGTCTTCTCCTTCAGTCAGGAGATCGAGTACTGGGGCATCCACGAGCTGCACCTCAGCCCCTGCTGTAGCAACTGGTAACGACATCTACTACTACTACTATTACTATTACTACTACAACTACAACAACTACTACTATTATTGTATTGCTACTATTACTATTACTACAACTACAACAACTATTACTATTATTGTATTGCTACTATTACTATTACTATAACTACAACAACTATTACTACTATTGTACTGCTACTACTACTATTGTATTACTATTACTACTAATACAACTACTATGACTACTACTACCATTCAATCAAACAATCTTTATTTATAGAGCCCTTTGAAACAGTCAAGGTGCCCAAAGGGCAATACAAAACATAAAACTAAGTAAAAGCAAACAGTGACAAATTAAAGTGTCACTACACTACTGAATGTTAAAAGACAGTCTAAATAAATATGTTTTAAGCCTAGATTTAAAAAGGCTCAAATCTGTGATTGTGCGCATTTCAGGGGGCAGTTTGTTCCAGAGTCTGGGACCAGTGCCAGAGAAAGCTCGATCACCCCAGTATTTAAGTCTGGCGCTGGGGACTTCTAGCAGAGACTGATTTGTGAACCTTAAAGCCCTGCTTGGGTTTCGAACAGACAGAAGCTCAGCCAGATAAGGAGGTGCAAGGCCATTTAGAGCTTTAAAACAAAATTAAATTATAAAATCAATTCTAAAAGAAACGGTAAGCCAATGGAGAGCAAAAAGAACTGGGGTGATGTGCTGACGTCTGGGTGTGTTGGTTAGAAAACTGGCCGCATTCTGTACAAGTTGAAGGCGGCGGAGGGCAGACTGGAAGACACCGACATAAAGTGCGTTGCAACAGTTTATTCTTGAGCTGATGAAAGCATGAATAGTCCTTTCAAGGTCGGCGCAATTAAAAAAAGCCTTTACTTTAGCTAAAAGACGTAATTGATATAAACTTGCTCTCACCACACATTTGTTTGTCAAATTTAAAATTGTCATCAAAAACAACCCCAGGATTCTTTACGGTTGGTTTTATCATGGATGACAAGCTATCAAAAAGTCACTTTTGTCTGGAAACACAGGTTAGTAAATTGGCAGATCATCTGCATGAAAAAGAAAAGCTGAACTGTACAGAGAAAACCGCAAACTATTGTACATTTAACCACTCGAAGTTGTATTAGAATGATTCATGCATATTTAAGTCATCTTTATTCTCTTGCTCCGTCAGCCCAGGTCTTCATGCCCACTAATACTTGCTTACTTTGTTCTGCATTTTTATTTTCTTAACCTGTGAGACATGTATGGATTCGGCAAAGTTGCATAGCCCTTTTGACACAAATAAAAAAAAAATCCCCATGAACAGCTCAGTGGTTTTCCACTCAGAAGTAAGCAGATTTGTTTTTCAATTGTTTTAGTTCCGTTTAAAATGTCCTAAATAATACATCATGATCCACGATTGTGATAGATTAGAACTATAAAGCAGACAAAAACACAATAGGTCTTTAATAACATGTACTAAAATGCACATGATACATCATAAATAATAGTATCTGTTGTCCAAATGTTCCTGGAAAATCAAACCCAAAAAAGTAAGCAAGGAAGAATCAATTACTTTGTATTTCATATGAGAGTCAATACAGGCCAGGCTTCTTGGAGCCGGACCCTTCTGTCTCCTAATCCAGTGTTGATGTTTGGTTCAAACCAAATTTGCATATAGAAGAGTCATGGTTTTCATTTCCCTGGAAGGCCAGGTGCCACACTTGGGCAGTAGTGCACACTGTCATTATGTCTTTCGGCAAGACACTTCAGCCACCTTGCCTCCAGTTTCCATGTATGCTGGTGTATGAATGAGAGTTTTGTGAGAGTGAATGTGGGACAACAGATTAAATTAGCTCATGGTTAACATGTTTACAGCATGTATTTGTGCATTGTTCCGACCTAATAAAGAAATAATACCCATCTGTGACCCCAGATAGACTTACCTGGCTTTCCGATGCCCACTATGTCCTGAATGCAAGAGGAACTGGGACCAGACCCTAGAGTGCTTTATTTATAGCACGTGTCTCTCAGACAGGGAAGGCATTGTTGCCGCCATGTTTGTTTTGACATGAACAAACCATATTTTTCTCTGATTTGTTAATCCACCCGTGAATCATGTCCTTCAGAAATGTGGGAGACATCATACGGTTCCCAATTTTAACATTGTATTCTAAAAGCGTGTTGTCTTGGGCATCCCAGGCAACAAACGAGTAGGGTTGTAAAAACAATCCATACCCAGCTATTAATACTATTACTATTAATACTAAAACTAGTATTGAAACTCAAGTAAGCAAGTATCAATACTGATTTTTATTTATATAAAAATAATAGAATAGTATGAAAATGTTGGTGTAATCCCTCATTCGTGGAGGCTTTATCAACACAGAAGACACGCGAGTTCAGGACCCTAGAGCGCTGTGCATCTTCATCTCAAAGCCACAAACCACTCTATTGAAGACAGTGAGGTGGAGATTCTGAGCAGGAGAAAAGATGGTTTAAAAGAGGAGTTAAGGAGGCCATCTTTGTTAAAAAAGAGAATCCTTCCTTAAATCGTAATAGAGGTTTAAGATTCAATCTTCCGGTTGTTTATAATGGTTTGTTGAAACTCTGGAGACATTCGGATACTAATCAGGTACTCAGTGAGAAGGGAGCGAAAGTCAGTGTACAATAGGATGTAAATGGCCCATCTCAGGGCTGTTAGTTTCAAGTGAAACCAAAACTCCCTTTATCAGGAGGTCCCGCCCTATGGGCAGGGATTACACAGAGCAGGATGTAAAACCTTAGTTCCCAGACTTGTTTCACAGATTGAGAATGACTCTTGGATGAGAGTCAAAACGTTTTGTTTTTCTAAAATAGAGTCCAGATGACTACAACTGAATCTTTTTCTACAATAGTATGAAAATGTAAAATTGGGGTGAAGAGTAGGGAGTGACATTCAGCTAGAGCTGGGAATCAACCTCACATCAATGTTTAGACCATGCCGTCAAAGATGTGACAAATGCCTAATTGTAGACCTGTGCATTTGAGGGCAAATGTGTGAATGTTCAAGACGTGCCGTGCCAAAAGTGCAGCAGAAACACTGGGTGGCCTGGACCACCATTGATTTGGCATGTAAACCCGACGTCTTTGGTGACTTGGTCTGAAACGTACCATTAGGCTGGCAAATGCAGCTGCAGCCAAGACCTCTTGGCTATTGTACTGCAGAAAGCACAGAGGCATTATCACTTTCACACAAAACCGTTGCAGTTGCAGGAATCTTTCTAGACATTTTATAGAAACTTTTCTTGGAATGGTCTGCCACATGCTTGTCTCAATGGAGATGTTATTGCTTCGCCAGACATGTTCCACAATAAGGCATTAACCTATATATTTTGTATTAATTCAATTGCAAGTGTTTTTTGTGCTTCAAAAACATGCATTCTTACTGTGAGCGGGGTCCCTTCTCCACAGATCTGACCTGTAACTTGACCTGGTGGCCAATGGAGATAGATTAGTTTAATGCAATACTGTGAAACAGTCCAGGCAAGGAATTAACATCTTCATGGTGACAAGCAGAAAGTTGACCCTCCATCAGAAAAGTAACATAGTACACCTTGAGCAAATCTAGACACTCTAGTTGTGCATTGTGTTCCTTCTGCCTTCTCCAAAAAAGTAAAAACATAAGTCCAAATGTGACAGTTTAATTTTTTTTACACATATAAAAGTGACCTCACTCATCTCCCCCTCCACAGGTACCATGAAAAGAAGGAGAACATTGAGGACCACAACTGGGACACCCACAGTGACGACCAGGGCCAGCCGAGCTTCGACTCTTCCATGGAGGACCTCTCGGCGTTGGACAAGGACCTGGCCAAGTTCAAGGGGGCCTGGTGCGGCGATGTCCGGAGCTACGTGTGGCTGCGGCTGGAAGACCCTGCACACTCTCGCGCTTCCAAAATCATAGCCGTGGCCTCCCTCAGTGTTGTGCTAACATCCATCATAGCCATGTGTGTTCACAGCATGCCCGAATTCCAGCAGCTCGACGACAACGACAAACCAATCGAGGATCCCGTTTTAGCCATTTTGGAGGAGATCTGCATCGCTTGCTTCTCAGCTGAATTCATTTTACGCCTTATTGTTGCTCCATCTCGCAGGAAATTTCTGGGAAACCCTTTGAACATCATCGATGTCGCCTCCATTTTGCCCTTCTATGCCACGCTCGCTCTTGACACTGCTGATGAAGACGCAGAGGAAAATGAAGATATCCAAAACGTGGGCAAGGTGGTCCAAGTTCTACGATTGATGCGAGTTTTGCGAATTCTCAAACTGGCCAGGCACTCTATCGGTCTGCGAGCCCTGGGCGCCACCATCCGCCACAGCTACCACGAAGTTGGCTTGCTTCTGCTCTTCCTCTCCGTGGGTATTTCCATCTTCTCCGCGCTTATTTACTTTGCAGAGAAAGAGGATCAGAATGCGGACTTAGGAACCATTCCTTCAGGCTGGTGGTGGGCAACGATCACCATGACAACCGTAGGCTACGGAGACACATGCCCAGTGACACTGCCTGGGAAAATAGTTGCGACTTTGTGTATAATTTGTGGCTTACTGGTTGTAGCCTTACCTATTACCATCATATTCAACAAGTTTTCAAAATACTATCAGAGGAACAAAGCCATGGAGGGTCAGTGTATCGAAAAGCCAGTGAGGAAGGACCCAGAACTTCCGTATTATAACATCCGGGACCTTTTCACAGAGAACATATACCCTTTCCTTGGGGGACTAGCCTACAGAGGCAGTGTGAGCAGCAGAGGGGAGGACACTGATGCCTCCAGTCTGCAGGACATGGATGTGTACGGAAATGATGGCTGTGAGAAGGGACCCATATGAACATGAAGCCATGCACAAAATATAGCTACTCTTATTCACTGAAAGGAATTAATCATGCTGGGTCGGAAAGGGTCAGTTTGGGTCATAAAGCACTCTGTCCCAAGATAACGATTGACTGTCACATTAGTGTCCATGCCTTCTGAATTCTTAATGTCACTGTTAACTGATTTACAATAAGTGGGAGCATTGCCAACATTGACATGTACAGAGGTGAAGATAGTGCTTAGCTTTCAGAACTTTCTCAACAGCTCCAGCAATTTCCACCATATTTAGGATTAGATGTAGCTTTTGGATTCAATAGCAAGGCATCTTAAAATCTGACAATTGAATAAAAGTTTAATACATTCAATGCCATACTGTGGAACATTCCTGGCAAACCAATAATATGGAATCAAGCCGGTGGCAGATCCCGATCAGAAACGTAGAACAGTACACAACTGCCAGGACAGCACTTCACACTCATTTCAAGATATTGTATGATGTCAAGCAATCTTCCTGTGGCATGAGGTTTCTTTTTTTATTTCAAGCACTATTAACATCCCTGAGATAATAGATCAAAAGAATAGTATAAAATTAGTTAATTTAGTATTTTGAACTGATATCAATATCTTGCTGTGTATTTTTCATTTGTGATTTATTTCATATTTTGCACTTTTCTTTCCAAGTGTTTAAAGCTCCCAATAAGAAAACTGACCCTCCGGACCCAGCCTGTCCATTAGTGCACATTTCAGACCCTTTTGTCTTCTTTCTGAACCATCACAGATCCACTGTTGTCATGAACTCATCTTTCTCTTGGAGGGAGAAGCTGCTGAAACGTCCGGCGTACATTGCAGAGACCTGGGAGCCCACAGCAGCCATCTGGAGCCAGTTTTAAAAGGCCATTTTCTGCATGAGAAGCCCACGCTGATGCATGTACAAGGCGTAATGTTTTCAGGGTAATGTCCTGTATTGATCTGTCCACCGCTCGCTGCTAAAGTTGAGCCTCGGCGTTAGCAGGTCTCAGATGACAGCCGCAGTGAGGGATGGTTCAGAGTGTGTTATGGCTGTGAGGTGACTGATGATACTATCTGCATGAGCTAAAATAACATTTGATTTGATCCGACCCACTGAAGCATCACGGTGGTTTCAGGGCTGGGCGATTGATCCAAAAGTTGCTGTTGTTTTTTTAATGGATGTAATGGGAATTGTGTTGACCTTTACACACTTCTAAAGACCTATAATTTATCACAAACAGAAGTCTAATACATGACTATGGATTTTTAATGTTTGGAGCAAGTACGTTTCATCAAACCATGTCAGATAATACATTTTACACACCAATTTGACGGATCCAAACAATCCAATGCACAAACCCTGAACCTGTGCGAGATTTCTGAGACAAGGAAAAAGATAATATGTGATTGTCATTATGAGTTTTTATTTTGTCCATTCATACACTTTTAGTCAAAATTCAACGTAAGGTTTTATATATGAAACCCAACAGCCTTTAAAGGTCCTCTATTCTTCAATATTCTGTTTTTTTTAATCATTGACTGTTGCCAAATGGTTCTCATCTATTTGGATAAAATTGTCTGTTCCTGGCAGTTGCTTTCTTATGATTCTCATTTGAAAAGAAATTCCTTTAAAATGTGTAGGTAATATTATTATGTCTCATTTCTTTTTACACAAATAAGCTACATAGACTAAAATGCATTTTTCTGAACTTTAGGAAATAAAAGTACTGGACTCTTAAGTTTTGGTCTTTTCCATTTTATAATTTAGAATAATATATAAACAGTGCAATTCAGCCATGATTTGTGTGCAAACAAAACACCATTATTACCTGCAGAGTCGTCAGATCGGTTGGAACAACGCTAAACATATGCTGTAGTTCTATTTTGAGTGCTGAAATTACGAGAACATGTCCAGTAGGAGTATGGACACTGAGGAACACCTCATGACATCAGCCGTGTTTTAGAGCTTTTTAGATGAGAGGGGCTTAACATGCTGGAATAGTGAATGATGTGAATGAAACACAATAAAAAATGTGAGAACATAATTGTTAAGCACAATATGGGCCCTTTAAGCGGTTAAATGCCAACTTAAATAAGATTAAAGATTCTCTGTAGGATCATATTAAGAGTGGTTTTTACTAAGAAATATTCATGGCAATCCTAAATTGTAGAGGGAGAATAGTGCACCCTCTCAGCTCCTAGATTTGATCACATTTACACGACAAATTATTTTAGTCACGGGGGGAAATTGGCAAGTTTGAAATGGGAAATATATCAGTCAAATATTCTATAGCTAGTCCCTGTGTGTCCATGTGTCAGTCCCAGTTTGTTGTCAGTGCATCAGATGTGTCTTTTTTAAAGAAGAGCAATGAAGCTTAAGAAAGAGTGTGTGTCTGTGTGCGCGCGCATGTGTGTGTTTGTGTGTGTGTGTGTGTGTGTGTGTGTGTGTGCGCACACACGTGTGTGTATGTGTGTAGGTGCACACGTGCACCTGTGTGTGTTTGTGTGTGCGCGTGTTTATGTATGAATGAATTATATACGTATGATATACAGAATTTAGAATTAGAATCCCATTAGACTGTCTCTAAATATTGTGAAACTGTCAAAGGTCATACATATAACATACTTCTTATGTAATCTCCTCTGAGCTTCTATTGGTTACAGATGGTTAATAGTGCTTCTGCAGTTACCGTACACAGGCGTCTCATTGTGGCAGTTTTTCTCTATTAATCGATAGAATTCTTTAGTCACTGTTTTTTGCTGGTCCAAATTTTGTCCTGGTTTAGACAAAATTTAGACTATAAGGTTCATGTACATTGAAAAAAGAAAAAGAAAAATACATTTAAAAAGTAATGAAACAACATTAAAGAAGCAATCCAGAAGGCAGAGCAAAATTTAAATGTACAAGAATAAAGACATAATAAATATCAAGGACAAAACAAAAAGTTAACATTTTAAAGATTTAGGGACCAATGTCAAAATTTGTGAAATGCAAGGAAGAACAACGTCCAGACCACTGTTGCAAAAGCATGGGGCTTGGACTAGTTTGACACAAAAGCCTACTTTTGCAGGTTTATTGATAGATCGGCAATGCAATTTCGCTGCCATCTTCTGTCCGCTGTCACGGATCAATCACAAACTGTTGAATCAACTACATTTTTCTTGAGTAACCGGAGTCCACACTGGAAAAGGCTCGCAGCGATCCCTAGGGCTCACCCATACTCCTCTCCCCTGGCTTTGCATCTTTACTATTCTAAACATGGGCACTTTACACACACTCACTGTGCATATGGGCTTATAGTGTATAACCTTTACAGCAGGGCTGTCCAAACTTTTTTCACTGAGGGCCGCATTTTGAAACTTATATGCAGCAGAGGGCCACATATAACCCGGCAATGAAGTGAATCATTGGAAATTTTGCATTTGACATAGTTTTGATGAGCCTCCACATATTTAATAAGACTTGGAACAAAATGCTTGAATTTTTCCAGTTTTCCAGTAAAAAGTCCATCCATCCATCCATCCATTTTCTACCGCTTGTTCCCGTTAGGGGTCACGGGTGACTGGAGCCTATCCCAGTGCCTTTGGGCCTTAGGCGGGGTACACCCTGGACAGTGGCCAACTCGTCGCAGGGCTCCAGTAAAAAGTACTACTTTTTATTGTTTGGACCAACTTAGCAGGAAGCCGGAGGGCTAACAAAAATTGGTCTGAGGGCCGCATTTGGCCCCCGGGCCGTAGTTTGGACATGCCTGCTATACAGTATAGCCCGTCGTTACAGGCTTGTGGAGGCGTGCGCACTGGGCATCCTCTGTTATACGCACCGAGTCTAAGGCAGCCTAATCACTAATCTATTGTCATCTCTCTCAGGCATTAAACTTGGTTTTCCATTAACACCAGTGCATAGCTATAACAGCACATATGCACCAAAGCACCAAGTCTTTCTGCAGAACTAACCACAGCTCATTATCCTCGCTGGTCCAGTGTAGGGTCTGGAGCACTGTGTTGAGTGTGTAAACAGGAGCTGCCACTGCCACACACAGCTCCTCAAGCTCATGAACAAGAGCAACCCCATCGATGAGCGGTGTAATTTCATATGGATTTGTGCAAAGTGATTCTGTTTAGAAGGCCAAAGCCAAGGAAGTGGATTACTGGTGCTGTTCTGCAGCGTTGATCACTCATGGACCGGAGCTACGCAGACCCTTTCCCAGCAGGACTTCAGAGTCACTCCAAGGAAAATATACATCTCTTGTCCCTTAAATGCATGCCCTTTGTTTGACTGAATATATGTTGTTTTATTATTGCTCAGTGTTTTATGTTGCACCTTCAGGCCGAGACAAGTTCCTATGTTTGAGAAGTTTGTTCATTGACAATGGCAATAAACCCTTTCTGATTCTGATTCTGATCTTATGATGTTTAAAAGGCCAGTAATACACATTTTTACAATCATTGTAGGCTTTTGTGGAAGCTTTTAACTCAGCTATGGTTTAGCCCTGGATAAAGTTGCTCTTCCTTGCGTTTGAGTGGGAACTTTGACGTCTATCCCTAAATCTTTATTTTTGGTTAAATTATATCTTGGTTTTGACTATGACATTTTTCTCATAATGTTTTTATATATTTTTTTTATCTTCACCTTTAATGTCATATTTTGATGTTTTCAACTTTATTCTCATAATGTCCACATTTTAAAATCTATTTCTATGTGAGCCTCCATTGTATTTTCTGAAGTGAAAAGTTCCTCTGCCTTACAGGGTCGAAGGACAGAGGACATTATTTAATCTGTTTTTCACTGTCGCCCTTCGAAGCAACTGCTGTTGTCATTTTGGGCGTTACAAAAATAAATTCAATTGAATTGAAACATTTACAGTGTTGTTACACTATATCCAGTATGCAATCTTTTTTAATTTATTTGTGGAGACAACACCCAGCCCTACCTTTGGCTGTTCACATTTATGGACTCCTGTTCGTATGCAGCAAATGTTTTGCATTTGTGGTAAATAAAATACAGTCAATGAAACTCTGTCTCATACTTTTACTGCAGATTAACCAATTAATGGTTTGGGATTATTGTGGTTACAGGTTATTATGGAATAAGTATATATGTATATATATACACAAACACTATGCCAGCCACTTGGTTATGACGCTCCATGTAGGCTTTCCCTGCCAGCATCTTACACCCTGAAGTTATGTGCTGGATTGTCTTGGGGGGGCCCCTTTGCAGAACCTACACCTTAGGTCTTGTCTGGTGTGGTAGATCTGGGCCTCCATTGCTCTGGTGCTCTGGACCTGTTCCTGTGCAGCCATGATGAGTGCCTCTGTGCTGTCCTTCAGACCGGCACGCTCTATCCATTGGTAGGATTTCTTGATATCAGCCACTTCAGTTATGTTCCAGTTGGTGCATCCGATGTAGGGGCTTGTCCTGGCTTTTGTCACCATCCGACTACACTCTTCAAGCTCGAATGACATCCCAATGTCAGCGCTGTAGATCCTGGTCGTGTGGATCAGAGAGTCGATGTCTCGCTCGCTCTTAGCGTACAGTTTGATGTCATCCATGTAGAGGAGGTGACTGATCGGGGCCCCATTCCTGTATCCATAGCCAGTCTTGTTGATTATCTGGCTGAGAGGGTTCAGGCCTCTGCAGAACAGCAGTGGGGACAGGGCGTCTCCATGGTATATTCCACATTTGATGGACACTTGTGCAAGTGGTTTACCATTGGCTTCAAGGGTGGTTTTCTCTGAAGGCTCTTAGTCCTATTGATGTTGTACATCTCCAAGCATTTAGTGATCCACATGTGTGGCATTGAGTCACATGCTTTCTTGTAATCAATCCAGGCAGTACACAGGTTGTTGTCGGGTTCTGCTGTCTTGAGCGGCTGTTCTGTCAACCAGGAGTTGGTGTTTGGCTCCTCAGGTGTCTTTGCCGATGTCCTTCCGTGCTTTGTTCATGTATTGATCCATGTGCCCACTTATTTTAGCCGCAATGGTGCCTGACATGAGCTTCCATGTTGTGGAGAGACAGGTTATTGGCCGATAGTTGGATGGGACTGTACCCTTGGAGGGATCCTTCAGGATCAGGATCGTACACCCTTCAGTTTGAGGTGAGTCCCGAATGGCTATATATATATATATATATATATATATATATATATATATATATATATATATATATATATATATATATATATATATATATATATATATATATATATATATATTGTGTGTGTGTGTGTGATGTTTATAATCGGAACTATATAATCGGAACAAAATTTTCCCTCATGAGTCAGGTTGTCTCTTACAGCAAAAAGACATTCCACCCTGAATATGGGCCATTATTGGTGCATTTGCTTAAAGGACAGAATGTGCTGAGAGGGAGATATAGTGCGTAGATTTGCAGTCATTGGTTGCTCCAAGAATTGATTTTCTGTCCAATGTGATCATCTCGCCTAAGTGACCCGACAGCAGAGCACGGCAGGTGTCTCATTGCATTTTCAGAGAGCTAAGAAATGTGGAATGAAAGGGTGGAGTATCGTATCGTATTTTTAACAACTTGACTTAGACATCATGACTTACACAAAAGCATTTTCAAGAATATGTCCAAGATAAGACCTCAAAAAACTGATATATTTTCCAGGTGCTTCGGAGGGAATGAAGTTGGTGATAAGAGCAACACGGGTTACTTTTTAACATGTAAAGAAAACATATCTCCAGCTTTAAATGTGGGCTCAGTACAAGTCCCTGGAAAGGAGACCCAGAATCTTACATCTCTAGCATCTCTATAACATTATCTTACCCTCAGAGGGGACCCTAACGTACAGGTTTTCTCTTTTAGTTGTATAAGGTAAACCAGAGGAAACCTATATACGGGGGAACAGAAAGAAAGGCCCCACTAGTCAAACCCAAGACTTTCTTGCCGAGTTGCCAATATGCCACCACTATTAATGAGTCTTGCATTCTGGGTCAATCAAAAAATATTTAGAAGCAACAACATCTCACAATCAAAACATTACAAAGTTTCCCCTTTGAGTATTAATAATGATAAAATAGTTCCCTTTTACTCAGTTGTATTATAGTTTAGCTCTGAACACAGTTAAACAGTTGAATGTCCCTCTGCACCAGTGTGAGGCCTGTGCAGCGTGAAAGAGACAAGTCTTTCTAATCTTTGTACTCCCATGAACACACGCGTTTCTACAGCACATGCTCGTCCACACACAGCTGAGCTTCAAATATATATGGTTTTGGATCCTTTTTACTTTCCATTTGTGTGTGAGCTGTTACAGCGTCCTCCATTCTGGGATTTATGACAAATCTGAACAAAGAAAGTATAAATATATGTTTTTTAGGAGGCAGCAGAATGGACCATATCAAAGAAGTCCTGGCCCTAAAGGGGAACATTAAGTCTGAATTACACTGGCTTTGGAATGAAACAATAAATAAATACTCAAATATAATAATGATTATTATTATTTTTTTAAATGTGGTTGTTTTTTTTTGCTGTTGTTATCAGACACCGATGAGATGGAATGTTTCAAATATGACAAGCATGATTGACTATTTTATTACTATTTACTTTATTCTAGTAGTTTTACTAGTGTATAATGTATTTTGTATTGCATTGTTCCAAAAGCATCCTATGAACAGGTGGTGAGAATTAGAATTTTGCTCACACAATGACGCAATGTCCATATCAAATAAAGAAATAGATGAATGAATTACTCTACTGCACATGTGCACCTGAACCAAACGAAGGGACTAATCTACTTTTATATTTAACTTTGTGTTTATTCCATGTTATGAAAAAAGACCTTACTTTGTTTGCTACTTGGCTTCAGAATGATCCATCCGTGTCCTGTCCCAACCTGTGTGTTCCCCGGCCCTCTGCACCCGCCCTCATCACTCATCTCCTGCATGGATGGTTCCCTCACCTTCCTCACTCCTTCCTCACTCATCTTCCACTGCCTCAGCGATGACAGGAACCTTAATTTTACAGATTTGCTCTAATCTCGCACCACTGGACACATTCAAATGTATTTATTCTACATTTATTTTGTCTGAGTCATTGAATGATTGACAAAATGATTGATAAGTTGATCCCTCACACACACATACACACACATATACACACACAGAAAATACTTTTATTTGAGCCATTGAATACAGCAGCAGCCCCCTCTCGTTCTGCCAGAGGGAAGAGTCCTGTTGTAACTGGAGCTTGGTCAGGCGGAGCTGATTGGACGTGTTGGAGCAGAAAACACTGCATGCAGGCAGCATGGTGGATTGAGTTTCTGTCATCAGCACAGTGATACTTTCAGGGAAGTTCAGGAAGGACAAACGTGTTAGGAATTAGAGACTATTTTAAATAAATCTTTTCCGCTTCTGTTTCCTGCTCTTCACGCTACACTTTCAGCTGCGTTGTTAATATATACGTAATTTAATAGATTCACAACAAAACCAGCAAACCAACCTTATAATTTAAACTCCCGCTAGAATTCATTCCAAGACATTCTAAGCAAGTCCATCCATATTTATTTATTTAGTTAGTTAGTTAGTTAGTTAGTGGAAAGCCCCTTGAGATGCCATCTAATATTCAAGGGAGTCCAAAGCACATAATAAAAATACTTTGTTATGCAATGCAAGTTATACAATACAAATACAATACAATACAATAGACAGTATACAGTGCAGAGTTTACAAGACTTGACAGGACAAACTTGCTCTAATTAATATCTCTCTCTCCCCAGAGTTTATGAGTCAGCGTTACACATGAATGTAAGCTGATGTAGTAGCCCTTCAATAGTACAGGAGTGATCCATTGCACAGAAAAAAGCCCGAAAGGCGATTATCTCTACAAACTGAAAATTAAATTATTGTCCAGATGAAACATTTAGAACTCCCCCATCATACACATACGATGGATGGGGAAAACACTTACACATATATAGACCGCAAAGAGATATTTTCTATTTGAGTTACTTCCCAGCACTGTCCATAAACAAAACAAATAATAATAATAATAATAATAATAATAATAATAATAATAATAATAATAATAATAATAATAACAGCAGATAATACATTTTTCAGCAATATTGGAATGTAGAGAGCTAATCTAAACTAAACTCAAAGATAAAAGTATGAAATAATAAAATCAAGTATAAAATATAATTTTTTATCCATTTATGCAAATTGTTGATACATTTGTCAGTTTTAAAATGTAAGGCAAAGGTGACCCCCCTCCATGTCATGGTCACTTGAGCCCAGTCCATGACACTTGGCTCAGTCAGTGTCCTCCATCTCGAGATTGCTTATTTTGCTGCTGCCAAGAGTATATTAAATCATACCAATTCTAATTATGATTTGAATCAGGCAAATGGCAGATCCATATCCAGACTGAGTGCTCACTGAAAGTGCAGGGTGCTTGTGACTGGTCTGTGGTCACGTTGGTAATGGTCCAGTGCAAGCCTCTCACTGGAGCGGCTAATGGACACTGGGCCAAGCCGAACAACACAGTCGTCCTGACAGGAGTCTGTTAGAGGGGCGGTGTAAGGACGCTGAGGTAACAACCGCCAAGAAACAGCAGGGCTAGAGGAAGATCGCAACCACACAACGCAGATACAGACCTTGTGCTCTGTTGGCATTTTGCATACAGTTCACAACAACCAAGACCCAAAGGTACGTTCACATAGAGTCATTTAATGCCAAAGCTAAGGTGTCCCAAAGTAGTTCAAACAGCATTATTAATGTATATAACAGGTCCATTATAGTCTCATGGTTACGATTTATATTTGTTCAATCAAATGTCATTGGAGTGGATTCGATTCGTTCTGTACAGTACACACAGGCCTGGGATGCCTCTGTAAATAACTGCTGCTCAAACACAGACAGGTGCACGTGCTTCGCTCACTTCCTGGAAACGTGATGTCATACTTGGCAACAACACGAGAACAACCTCTCACAGATTTGACAGGTGACAGTCAGGTTACATACTCATAGCAGCAGGACGACTGTTTACCTCTTTGAGATTGCAAATTCCAATGGTGTTCTGGCACAATGACAGGAAGTATATTTACATAAACTATAAATATATGTTCAAAAAATATTCAGTCATTTTGTTATCAGAACTTTTTATCAATGGCAGTACTCTCACAGGCACACTCAACTGAAGAAGAGGCATGCACACAGAATATTACCATTTACAATTTTGCAGCAGAAATACAATGTGCACATGGTCACAAAACTGCACATGCTATACTTTACTCACAGTTTAGCATCTGGATTTACATATGCGGTGCTAAGACTTTTACAGGTCAAAGACAAGACATCGAGACCACGCTATCTTTGTAATTTTCTACACTCATTTGTTTTATTACTGTGACTGTAGCACGTGCATATCACTGTTTTCCTTGTTCCAAATGCCCTCGAGACAAAACACGACCGATCTCACATACGATACCATTTTGTTTGTTGATTGAACATAAGTTGCCATGGTGGTAGGTACTTTAAATGCTTTTGGTTCCACCTACTCCTTCTACATTGTTTAATTTGTTTTTCTGTTGTACTTATGTCCAACATTGTCTTTATAAGTTGCTCAAATAAAATATGACCAACATTCTATGCAACATAATGGGCAGGATGTAAAAAAATCAATGGAGTGTACAAATGGCCTAATCACTGCTCATTTAAACACATCTCCCCCTGACCTCACCTTGAGCTCAGCAGGACAGAACTGCTGATTGGTCACACAGTGGTCAGATAAGGGACCGTAATGGTATGCTGAGGCAGGGGGACGTAATGCTCTAGATGTATCCAATATGACCTTCCCAAACCCCCCCAGGACTAATTCTTATGGGTGATGTGGTTTAGAAGAGCTCCAATCATTGTACTGTATGAAATGTATGCATTACCTTACCCCCACATAATACAATATACAGTTATGTACAGTTATGAACAGTTGAAGTGACGCTTAATATTGCACCTCACTAATTTGCCAGACTCTTAAATGAACATGTGTGGGAAGGGATGAAGGGGTCAAAGGTAGATAGTTACCTATATACTGTACACGACGTGCCCATACACGTTATCCCTCATACGTTCCATACTGTAAAAGGCATGTAATTGGGGTTCGGTTTTATCTCCCAGAGTTCCGTTAGGTGTGATTTATAGGCGGATTAACCAATCAGAGAAATGCATGCTCCATTTGCCACAAACAAATATAGCAGTTTATGATGACTTCTGCTGAATGAACAGGTTTAGCTAGTTACTAAACACAATTAATCTGAGATGAGAGATAATGACCAAGGATCATCTATGTGAATACATCCACTGTATGCACTATATTCAAAGCTGCAGTCTGGCAAATGTAATATTCTAATAAAAATATACATTGCTCTGTCCAAGCTCTTTCCCCAAAGAAAGTAAGTGGTTGGCCATGGTTGATTTAAGAGAAGCTTTTAAAAGACTTGGGTAAATGCAGCATCAAGGGAGAGAGAGAAACAGAGCAAAGTGATGTGGGAAAATTGCTACTTAACAATCACATGACCTTTAATGGACCAATCACATGTGAGGCAAATTGATTCCCTCTGATGTACAGAACAATATCATGAACATGAGTATAAATCAGAATATGCGAGGGTTTCTGCTCACCACATGTTTTCATATATGTTGTCAGGTCATAGACATGGCATTTTAATAGATACTTTTAGATAGAGTCTGAAAAACATTTGTGAATTTTGTTTGTTTTTTCAATTCACTTTTTTTTTTTCAATTCAATCATTGTTGAGACGGTTTTGTTGTGCATTTTGATAATTCATGTAGTTGATGATGTAATCATTGACTGAGGTTCGGGAACGCCTTAACCTCCAGCAACCACGCCTCCACTCTTTAACCACATCTCTAATTACCCAGAAGCCCTATTTATACAGGCCTATCCCTGCATCTCTTGTTGTCTCTGTTCTCTCGATAGAGAGACAGTCAGTCAGCGAGCGCGTTCGTTTGAACAAGAATCATGAGCCACTTTCTATTAGATTCTGACCTGTTCCCAGTCTCAACTTTCAGTCGGTTGTATCGCCAGTAGTCACATTCCCCAGAGGACTGGCTAATGTAGGTCCCCTCTCCGCAGCGCCCACACAACGCGTGATTCCATAGCCACCGAACACCATAATCTCAGTACACGCCTCTTCGGCAGACCCAAACCTCCGGGGTGTCTACACACGCTCACACACACACACACACACACACACCGACCTCTACTCCATAGGCAACGGGACCCACGCGCTCTCTTTCTCGCTCTTCTTTCCCTCATTCAACTGGCGCTGTTACCGTGCGCCGTTACCGTGCGCGTTTCCATGCAGGTAGACACCAGAGACCGGACCGCGGCTTGCCTGCAGTGGGCCGAAGTCGGAGGCCCGCAGCCCGACCTCTCAGCTCCCCCTGGTGGCGAGAGCCAGGTTGTATCACTCTTATCCCTCTAGTCTACACCTACTGCTACAGCTACACCTGAAATCCCAGTTACCTAACGTAACTGTGGTTGTAAGAGTACGCATGTAGCCTTTGCTATTAGCACATATGACATAGAACAGGCTCTAACCACAGGGCCTTCGAGGCCCCCCCCCTTCCCCAGAGTCCCTCTCTGAGCCAACGGGCACAGGGATGCCTACTCCAGAGCCACCGTGCACCGGGATGTCCCTCTGGTTCTCTTCAGTCTCTCCTTCGACCCTCTTCTCGCACCTGCGTCCGGAGCCAGGTGAACTCTAGAGACACAACAGGAAAGCCCTTCCTCTTCTAAGCCTCATCTTACTGTGCTCGTTTTCCCTCTCCTTGTGTTTGGTTTGGTGTTGAGATGAGGCAGGCCATTCCCTTGAAGTATTTCCATTGGACGGCCTTTTTGTACGCTCAGCTGTATTTAGAAACTCTCAGTTCCATTTAAGAGGTTCGTTGCAAGCTCCATGCATTGACTCCATTTGTCTTTATGGACACAGGGGAAAAAAACACAATTCAAAAAGTCCTAAATTATGTCCTTTGCTTCCAGTTTACTATTACCAAACTGTAAAAAATCATAACATTCACATGCTGTTCTCGCTGCACCGCTGCTCCTCACACTTCACATCATGCCCCGTATGGACAATCACCACCATCATCACGCTGCAGGTCGGTAACTGATGCTGACTGACTGATGAGGTCAGCGGACCATGACTAAACTCCAATATACAATGATCTAACAGTGTCTCAGCTGAGGTCCAAGGGATGCATCCAAGATTGATAAACACATTTGCAAGTGCTTGTGTTTGTCAGGAGCCGATCAGGAGCCGATGTGTCGCTATGCTGCGCCAATTTATTGTCCAGTGCAATGGCGCTACAATGTTTTACATAGTTTGAAGCTGTTCTCTATAAAGTGAGCCTAAAAGTTTATTTAGAGCAGTAGTTCTCAAACTGTTGATCTTTCAAGAACAATGGGCAACTGTTTATTTGATGCCTGCATTTTTATCATTTAAGTGCCATGGTGACCATGAAACGCAATGAAGAAAGATGTACCGCTCGGGGTTTGAGTGGATAGCACACATGCCTGCCACTAGGCGCAGCATCATGAGTTCAAATCTAACTCCAACAATTTCCTTGTCCTTCACTTTTTTTTATCCCCATTGCACTGTCCTGTCTAATTAAGTCTACAAATTTACAGTGAAATTTAGAGATGTAGTGCAGAAAGTGAACAGTGCAGTGAGTGATTGATTAAATTAGTTAAGGTGACAGGTGTATAGAAGTGTCCATTAATCCAACATCACAGGGAAAGAACTGTTCTTGTGGCGGAAAGTTTCTTTTCCAGATGGACCGTAGCATCCTGCCAGAGGGGAGTGGCACAAATAGTCTGTGTCCAGGTTGAGAATGGTCAACTGTGATCCAACCTGTTCATCCCAGAGTCCTGGTACAGGTCCTGACAAAACAGAGATGGAAGTCAGCAGCCAATCACATTCTCAGCAGAGGGCACAATGCGCTGTAGTCTCCGTTTGTCCCTGGCTGTGGCTCCAGCGTACCACACGGTGATGGAGGAGGTGAGGATAGGCTTAATGATGGCCGTGTAGAACTGCACCATCATCTGCACTGGCAGCTTGGCTTTCCTCAGCTGCCGCAGGAAGTAAATCCTCTGCTGGGCCTTCTTGGTGAGCGAGCTGATGGTGGCTGTGACTTTCCTGAAGTCCATGGTCATCTCCACCACATTTCTCTCTCCACTGATGAGCCCGATGAGGGTGATGTCAGTTTGACGAAGTCGTGGCTGGCGGTGCAGCAGTTTATGTACAGGGAGAAGAGCAGAGGAGAAAGTATATAGCCCTGTGAAGATCCTGTGCTGATAGTCCGAGTGTCTAAGACATTCTTCCCCAGCCATACGCACTGCCTCCAGTCAGTCAGTCAGTGATCCACCTGCAGGTGGAGTCAGGCACGTTGAGCTGGGAGAGCTTGTCCTGGAGCAGAGCAGGGATCCCGGGGAGTCCAGATGCTACAAGATGAAGTGGAGTGCCAGGTTGATGGCGTCGTCTATAGACCTGTTGGCTCTGTAGGTGAGGGGGGGGTCCAGCAGGGAGCAGGTGAAGGCCTTGAGGTGGGGCAAGTGACCAGGCGTTCAAATGACTTCATGACAACAGAAGTCAGCACCAAGGTGCTGAGTTCCTCAGCCAGTTTACGTTCTGCAGCGTGGGGGGCTCTGGGCTTGTAGTTGGTAAGAAGCCGGAGCCCACTCCACACAGAGGCGGGGTTGTTGTCAGAGAATTGCTGCTTCAGACGCGTACTGTACTGTGATCTAGCTATCGACACCTCCCTGCTAAATCCATATTTCTTGACTTTGTAGCACCCTCTGTCACCAGCCCTGTGCGCTGCCTCCTTCTGCTGCCTTAACTGCCTCAGTTTTGGTGTGAACCAGGGTTTGTCATTAATGAAAGTGACTTTGGAGTGTGATGGTGTAATACTGTGCTCACAGAATTGAATGTATGACGTCACAGTGTCCGTGTACTCATCCAAACTATCTGTGGCAGCTCTGAAAACCTCCCTGTCTTTAATGTCCAAACACGCATATGGCTCCTTCACTGCCTCACGCGTCCACTTCTTAGAGGTCCTCACTACAGGTTTGGAGAGCCTCAGCCTCTATCTGCATGTGGAGATCATGTGAACCATGGCGGAATCTGAAAAGCCCACTGCAAACTATCAACCTATCTTTAAATATGTAAGTAAAGGATATATTACCCAGGCCAACTGGACCTTTACAAATTTTATTCAAAATGCTCCAAATTATAAACATCTATACCTGTTTTGTACAAATGCATTATTTATTTTGGCATGGTTTTATACCAAACATTGTGTCCAAACATTGTGTGAAGTATGTTTATCAAAATCATCAAATTTATTGTGACACTGTATAGGAAAAACAATCATGCTAGATACTAAAATGTTTATATCATTCTAACTGCTCTGTCTTGAATTGGATTATGTTTTGATTGTGTTGTTAAAGCCACACCAGGCTGGAGAGCTAAACTTAGCGGGGTACATGTGAAGTGCTCTGACTGAAAGATGGATTGGATTAACACTGTATTTAAACTCAATATGGAACAGGTCCAGCACATATTGTGAGTGGGACTTCGAGACTGCCTGTCACACCAACTACAGTGTACTGCGGTCCAAACACAGAACAGGTTCACATGGGTTTGCAAGAGAGCACTCACCTAAATACCTGAAAACCCCTCCAAATGACTCCCACCTCTCCATCGGACCTACACCCAACTTGCATTTGGTATAACCCCATTGTAATGCAGTGGGACGGCATATCAGGTTTACAAGAGAAGATACTAAGGAGAATCGCTTGGCCTTTCTTGATTGTTACACTATCAGAGGAGAAGACGGGAAGCTCCAGATAGAAGTATATAGGAAACCCACACACACTGACCAGTAACTGCTCTTTGGCTCTAACCACCCACTACAGCACAAGCTGGGAGTGATCTGAATTCTACAACACAGAGCACAACACGAAGTCCCTGTTTATTTCAAACCAGGCAACACGTTAAGACAAAAACTGGTTCACCCTAAGGACAAGATGCCGACACAAAAACAGAGAAATGTAGTGTATTCTATCCAATGCAGTGAAGAAAGTTGTGAAGAGCGGTACATAGGGGAGACTAAACAGCCCCTTCACAAGAGGCTTTATCAACACAGAAGACACGCGAGTTCAGGACCCCAGAGCGCCGTGCATCTTCATCTCAAAGTCATCACAAACCACTCTATTGAAGACAGTGAGGTGGAGATTCTGAGCAGGAGAAAAGATGTTTGAAAGAGGAGTTAAGGAGGAAGTCTTTGTTAAAAAAGAGAATCCTTCTTTAAATCCTAATGGAGGTTTAAGATTCAACCTTTCAGTTGTTTATAATGGTTTGCTGAAACCCAGGAGACGCCCGAGGTATTCTGATGCTAAACTTGCACTGGAGGAGAGGGAGCCAAAAGTCAGGGAACAATAGGCCCATCCTGGTTAAGTTTCAATGGGCCATTATCAGGAGGTCCCGCCCTGTGGGCAGGGCTTTCATAGAGTAGGATATAAACAGGAGTTCTCAGACTTGTTTCACAGATTGAGAATGACTCTTGGATGAGAGTCGAAACGTATAGTTTTTTCTAAAACAGAGTCCAGATGACTACAACTGAATCTTTTTCTACACTGAATATCCTTCTCATCTGACAACCTAGCCAGCCAAGTCTTGGTGATGTCCCGACTTGTTGACAAAGACAAAGCAGATTAAAACATTTAAAAAGACTATAGTAAGTCCCTCATTTGTCCAGGAGTGTTCCATAATAAGAACACTTGTAACGGAAGTGCCATTACAACAAAAAGTGCCGATTACGTGGGAAAAGAGGGAAAAGTTGGCGGAGCGGAATAAGGTCTTCAAATAGGGAGACTTCAAATAGGCCTACTTTTGTTTTAAAATTTGTGTTAACCTGGGATGTAATGATTTGCAAACCAATATGGATCCATTATACAACTCATTTACGAACTCCTGCTGTTTGGCTGTCAATGAATGCATTTTACAAAACAACAAACTGACTTAACCTTTTTATTTAAACTAAGAAATAAATAAATTATTCCTGCTATTTGTTAAATAAATACCGCTGTCCTGTCAATCAGTCTGTGTTAATGTAATTTTAATCTCTCTAGGCTAAAGAGCTTTGTTGTGACTTAAAGTAATTGAGTAGTGGGTTTAACCCTAACTGCTCCACTTTGTCACATTACCATAAACCATATGGTCATATATTTATCGATCAAAACAACTCACAGAAGGACCAACTTTTTTTTCATGAATTAATCGTTCAAATGAGTATCTAGCTTTGGTTCTAGTTTTAGTATCTGTGTATAACCCCAGTTATACTGCTCAGATTCAATATTTCAATTTTGATATATTAATAATATTTCATGTATTATCTTGGGCCCATTACAGTTCAACATATGATCTTATTTTGAAAACCGCTATGCTAAGTCTTCATTGTCATCCCTGTTAATACAAAGCTTATAATTACAATGCAGAGCCACTTACACACATGACTGCAACGCAGTCTGTACTGGTACACTCTAAAATCCACATTTAGTCCACATTAATCTATGCAAATCCAGTGAGCAGTGCACCGGCTTAGCGTATGGACTCAGTTGGACCAGAGCAAGTGAAAGCCGCAGGGCTGGTCATAGTGTCCATGTGTGAGGCATGTTTGTGAGGATTGTGTTCACTCAGTGAATGGGACGATCAATATGCGACAGTAATTAAGAATCAATGACAATCCTGCACATTAGCCGATCCATCCTGCTGCTGAGCTCTGCTACATGCAAGTTCTATACAACACCAGCCATCACAAAAGTCATGTTGAACACTTGGTTATGTGTTGCACACTCAAATTTAGCTTCCGTCTAATTTATTGTTTCTTAATGCATGCCCTTTTTGATTTCATATATGTTGTTTTTATTATTGACCAGTGTTTTATGTTGCACCTTAAGGCCGAGACAAGTTCCTATGTTTGTGAATTTTGTTCATTGACAATGGCAATAAACCCCTTCTGATTCTGATTCTGATTTACTGTGAAAAGACAAACATTGCTTCAATGTGCATTTCTGCCTAAGTTCTTAAGTATACAATTGAAAAGTGTAATATTTGTGTGTCAAAACGTGTGGAATAAAGTTGAATGTTTGTGTATGAATACTATTTGGTTATTGGACCTAATTTCACAAAAATATTTTTTTCTGTAAAATTATTTATTTAATACTGTTTCATGATTTTAATATGATATTTTGAAATCATCTCACAACCCCTAGATTCGTTCCCCAGTGTCTGCAGACACTGGTGTGTGAATGGGTGACTGGTTCCTTGATGTAAAGTGCTTTGAGTGTCTTGAAGGTAGAAAAGCGTTATATAAATGTGACCATTTATTTTTATTTGTAGCTGCCCAATACTTATTGGCCACCCATTTTCACAAATAAATTGTTTAAAAATCATGCAATCATTTTTTTTACATTGTGTCTCTCACGCTTGATGTGTACCTAGGATGAAAATTACAAACCTCTCTTATCTTTTTAGATAGGTGAACTTGCAAATGCCCAATACTTATTGGCCCCAATGTACGTTTTGGAGCTGCACTGATACCGTGTGTTTGTGTTGTAATTGCCTGTTCTTATTGTGGTTATAGCAGTCTTGTGAGTGTGACTGTGTTGTGCTTATGTTTTTTGCTGATTGTGACTGGTAGACTGGGTTGTAGGGATTCTGGTGTGTTGTACCAGCCACGGTGCAAGTATAAGGCAGGTGACAATTATGATTAATTATAGTTCAGCCAATAGACAAAAGTTCTGTAATTAGTTATTATGGTGTTACAGCCTGTGGGCTGTTGCTCTGGTGTGTGCAGACCACTGTTGTGATGTTCTGTTTGAATAAACAAAATTGTAAAAACCACCACTGTCGTTGCACCCCCCAAAATATATACCACCGACCGCCACGTGTTGGTGCGCTGTGCGGGGGACCAGATGGATGGTCAGGTGGATGGATCGATTGCAAAGCATCAAGCATTTTGAGGCAATAGCAGCGCTCATTGTCGCCTGTCACCAATTTAGCGTTTACAGGCTGGCAACCTAGTTATTCAGGATCTATTTTTATCAGAGAGGCTCCAATGATTGCATAGATATGCTTGGTCTGTTTGTACTCCTGAATTGAATGTAGCGATGATTTTAACTTTAATTTAGTGCTTGCAGCCATGTGCCTGCACTATTTACGGTGATGCTCTTGCTGTGTGCTGCCCGCCATGCCAGCTATTGGGCGTGTCAATGTCTGGTGCCTGTCTGTCTAAGTCTCCGCCGCACTTGTCCAGCTACGACTACAGGTGTGTGGCGTTACTTAGGACCTCTAGCAGTCATTCAGCTGTACATTTAGAAGTGACCGTATTGTATTTTGTAGATCTGAGCCATGGAGCTAGAACGTGCACTATGGCCGCCTTGCCTTGCCTGGCCTTTCTTCTAGAGTGTATCATCGGACTTCTGAATCTTGTAAATGAAATTAACTGCTGTTGAAACAAACTTCTAACAATGAACTGTGAAATGGTTCTCTTGCCACATTTATTCCACCTTAAATGTCCAACCAAAATGTATGAACAATGCATTTTAGCTACTTGTCTTAATCAAATCTCTGTTTATCAACAACAAACCTATGTGCCTTACATTTATCTGGTCCTGGGCCCACTCCCAGGTGGTTTTGATGGGTTATCTTTTAATATTAAATGTTGATTTGGTTTAATCTGGTTTAGCCACCACCGCCAACACGAGTTAAGCTAAACGACCCTCATCTCAGCCTCATAGCATGATTGTTTTAAAACAGATTCAAGTTTCGGAATCTGCACAATAGTTTACGACTGGATTGTTGTCTGAGGCGTCTGTTCCAGTGCAGCTCACAGACAGTGGCTGTGTCAAGAGAGTCTGGCTGCGGAGATTCTCCCGCCATGAGAGTAGGGCAGAGCAGAGGGTGGCAACAGAGGGGCTCCACTGACACAGGAGTTGGACACAAGTGTTCAGTATTTCTAGAATGCTAGTTAATGCCAAAAAGAAGAAGGCCGTATACCAAAGTTGACTCTAGCTCTATATCAGACTCCTTAAAATACCCCAGATTACAGGAAGTGACCTCACATAAATTTGTCCCAGACCCCTCTGCTCATATAGGCTACACTTATGCACAAAGCTTCATTGCTAAAACCTTAGCAGTCACAAATCAAAAAGTAAATTTCAAAGAAGCATAAACATATTTGATACATCTTAAGCGCTGTGCATAAGTTAATTTTGCCCCTCAAAATGTTTGTGCACGTCCCTGCATAAAAACATTTGATCAAAAAAGATAAAACCTCGACCATCACTCTATTGAGGAAATAGATAAGTGTATTATCACAAAATATACTACCCTTTTATTTAGTGGTGAGTCCTCCACAAACTCAGTTTGAATTCAGGTGTATAAATCCTATACTTTATTGTACCAGGATCAATGGAAGCCTTTTCTCTGCAGCCTGAGCTCTAAATCAGATTTATGGTGCTCCTGCTCAGTGGGACTTTAGAGCGAGACTTTAGCCTGTGTTTGGGCCGAAGTCAAATGCACCATCCACAGATACTCACTGTGTACTTTCAGAGAGCCCCATAACTGACATAAACCAATGGATATATATATATATATATATATATTATTATATATATATATATTGTATTATTATATATATATATATATATATATATATATATATATATATATATATATATATATATATATATATATATATATATATATATATATATATATATATATATATATATATATATATATATATATATATATATATATATATATATATATATATATATATATATATATATATATATATATATATATATATATATATATATATATATATATACTGTGTGTATGTGAAACAGGAATATATTTAAGACACATAAATACCAATTGTGGTGTGCTTCTTCCCACAACTATTTACGTGTCACTAATAATTACACTTCCGTCACTCAGTCAGACAGTAGCTGAGTGTGGAGTGAAGGAATAATGACTACAGTAAAGCGCTTTGAGAGGCTTCAACAAATCTGTAAAGAACATTACAAGTGCAAGGCATTATTATAAATTATTAAGGAATTGGATCCAAATAAGCTTGTCAACATGATCTTCAAGTATTCATGTGAACATTTAAGACATTAAGACAGGCACCTGAGCACTCCATTACACAGGGGACAGCAGCGTCAGGGCCAGGTCAACAGGCAGGCGGTCCGCTAATACCAAGGCTCCATGAATCAAAGCAGTCTGTGGACATACAATCTTCCCTTCTCCAGCTCTACATCACCTCGACGTGACAGGGACCAGAGCCAGGACAGGCTCCAGGACAGGACCAGGTCTCTCTGTGACTGATGGGCCTGAGACTGCATGATGTGGGTCTGGACAGATTAGTTTTGGAGATAGATGAGTTTGAGAGATGGATAGTGGTGATAAAAGAACACAGGGGGTGGGGCTCCAGTGGAATCTCCTGATGGAGGAAACCTGTGACTGCTGCTTTGTGGAAGTTTGAGGAATGAACAAAAAGAGAGATGTCGGTACACAGCCAGGAGTAGTCGATCCAATCTGATCTGATAGGCCATTGTGAGTGAAAACAATGAACAATGAACTTTGCTTCAGTAATAGGTGTAACATAAAACAAAGAACAATAATAGTAACCATATAAACTATGATAAAATATGGCATGCAAGTGTTGAAATAAAACTTCAGACTAAAAGAAGCAAGCAAACTACAGAATGGACAGAACAACAGTGCAAAATGGCAGCTCAAATGGATAAAGTGTTGTTGACATGAGTTATTAAAGTGTTATAGCTTTCCTCAGCTGCCACAGGAAATGCATCCTCTGCTTGGCATTCTCGATGAGGGAGCTAATGATAATGATATGATAAAACAAAACTAACAATGCCAAATTACACAGTGCAAAGGTTCGACACCTTGAACAAATAGAAGGGGGCACGGTCCAATACGTTACTTTAAGTTTATAAAATATTAAACGTTTGATTTTTGTTCAAATGTTTTTTGTATTATTTTAAAAGTTTAATCATTTAAAATTCACATTCAAGTGAACAAAAATGAAAGAAACAAACCAAAATAACTCAATGGTGGGTGGTGACCTGCCCAACCCCCCAAAATTAGAAGATTATCTTGACGGGTGATGGTTTACAGCAGGGGTGTCAAGGGCCAATTGCGGCCCTCAGACTAATTTTTTTGTTGGCCCTCAGGCTTCCTGCTAAGTTCGCTCAAATTTACCAAAAGCAGAACTTTTTTAAATTGGGGGGGAATAATCTGCTATTTTGATGACCTAAAATCAATTTCCAAGCCTTATTAAAGGTGTGGTGGCTCATCAAAACTATGTCAAATGAAAAACGTTATTCACTTTATTGTCACATTGTCTGTGGCCCTTCACTTCATTTATGTTTCAAAATGTGGCCCTCTGTGGACACCCCTGGTTTATAAGCTTGACCCATAACTGGCTATCCAGCGCTGAGGATGACAAGACGTCAAAGCAACAACACAGAGCAACAACGCACCATCCTGAAGCTGTGACTCGAGGCCAGTGAGCCACACCACGGCACTAAAATAACACCTTTATTAGTGGCTTAGAAAATTTTAAATATTGCAGGAAAACAAGAGGGAAAGCTACTTGGAGCAGCAGAGCATGGGCATAGTCAGACAGATTTTAGATATATGTTAGAACCATTCCTTCATTGTTTTATGTTAAAATTTTAAACCCTTTTTTAAAGAAAATAATTTATTAAAGTAATACTATTTTGACTTGAGTTGTAGTAATACATTTGTTTATTGAAAAGCCTTCATCCATACATTAAAATAAAATAAAATGTATTAGTCGTATCTGTATCGTCCTGTCACTAGCCTGTAAACCAGCCTCTGGTGGTTCAAACAGTTATCATCAAGCTTTTGGGATGAGGTAACACAAGAGAGGGACCTCCTTAAGGTTAAGGCAAGAGACTGAAGGATATCATCTGTGCATTTTGAAATTATACCCATGTAGAAATCACTGCCAGGGACACCTATCAGGAGACACCTATCAGGATCCCAGACAGTTTGTCATGGTGCAATGTCAGACTGAGAGAAGAGACCAAGAGCTTCCTTTAGAGTTAGAAAATACAGAATCTTAAAGGTGTGTGGAATCAACTATTGACCTTCAGTCTCTGGCTCTCCATATCAGCAATATTTCAATATGTGGCCTTTGAAGAAAAAAGTTTGGACCCCCCTCTAAGAACTGTACCTTCCACTACAATCAACTCCTGTCTATGAGGTGGAGCTCTTTGGGCCGAGTCAGCAGTGCCCCTGTGCAGTGATGGAGATGAGTGATGCAGAGGACCAGGCCAAACTCTTTTCTCTAAGTGCTCATTTCCTGACTGCTGCCAATCTATTCTCCAGAGACACACACATCAGTGAATCTGCTGTGCACAGCCTCTGCCACTCACAAGGGCATTATTTAGGACTTATCCTACCATAAAACATGCACAGGAGGAGGACAAAGAAACAACAGCGACAAAACTGTAATCATTATGGGGGAAAAGTCATAGATTGACAAAAATAAGGTATTTAGTTGTTGTTTCCAGAGACCTATTATGTGCCCACTCATTTTGTCTAATGGGGAAGGTTTCTGGATGAGAACCACGTTGAAGCAAGTGATTGTGCCATGGAAATGTTTCTCTAAAATGGTTCAATATCAAAGACAGGGCAAGTTGAGCAAGGTTCTGTCAATGCCCTGATCCCGCGTTGTTTTTTTTAACTGCGACTGCATCTCTACCTGGCCAGTCTGAGCTCATGTGTGAACATTTTTCAGGACTTTTCTTCATTCAAAAATTTAAAATAGTAATTGTAGTGACCACTATCCTAATTGCCCCATGCTTACATAAAAGAAAGATATACATGATTATTTATGTTTGAATTTTTGTGTGTGTAAAGTACTCGATTTATTAGTCAATCTACTCTCAACTATGATCATGAGCTCCCTTGGAGATAAAATGAGAAGCTCAATCACACGGGAGGAGCTCAGAGTAGAGCTGCTGCTCCTCCACGTATAGAGGAGCCAGCTGAGGTGACTCGGACATCTCTTACTTCCTGTGACGTTACTTCCCAGTGAGTGTGTTCTGTTTTGAGAGTTGTTTGTTTGCTACTTTTTATCGTTAATCAACAAACTATACACAACCTATTTTAGCTTCCCATACACCATTAAAAGTTGTATTGCTCCATAAACAACCCAGAGCCTCATACAGCACATTTTCATTCAGTATTTTATGGATTAAACCCCATGTTCTCCAGCTTCAGTCTTAGATAGCCTAGGCTGCCTACCCGTTAGCTTCATGGCTGAATCTTCCCTCGTCTTTACCTGCTTAAGTGTAGTTCGTTTTTTTAAGCCTTTGTTGTCTAAAGTGACAACCCAGAGATGAGCCCCGGGCGCAGAGCAGCAGTGTTAGAGGGTCCTTTGTCGCTGTCACAAATTAAGTGTGTAGACTCAAGGCAGATAGAGACTGCGTGGGTCCTCTGTGCAAATAATGCCAAAAAGTCAAATATCAGAGAAGTTATTTCAGGTGTCAAACCAAATAAACAAATACATTAGCATGTATAATGTGGTTTGTTAAACATTAGGTCAATTTCCTCCAAATAATTTTTAGTTTATGAATTAATTTGTGTTAATAACATAGATCTTCTATCACTATCTGAAACTTGGCTTCAACGAGATTATTATGTAAGACTAAATGAGTCCACCCCACCCAGTCATGTTAACTTTCAGACCACCAGGAGCACAGGCCCCACTGCAACACCTCAAGTTAGTGTGAGACTGGGATAAAATAGTGGTGGTTGGAGTTTTCAATATCCACGTGAATGTGAGTGGCGACTGTCTCGGTAATGCCTCTAGCGCTCTATTAGATTGCATTGGTATCACTCAGAATGAAAATAAACCGACTCACAGTGACTCTGGATTTTGTTATAACATATGAAATAGAGATTAGTGACCTCATTGTCTTCCCTCAAAACCCCATACTGTCAGATCATTTCCTAATTACATTTTGGTTTATTCTTAAAAATGATCCAGCCCCACAGAATAAAATTACAATGAAAAGGAAAAATCTATCTCAAATTCAAATAAATAATAGAGCCAATATTCAATGACATGTCTGTGTGATCCTGCTTAGAACAGTTTAAGTCCCAGTGTGACCATGAATTTTCTGAAGTCTGCCCTTGATGTTGCAGCTCAGCTACAACAGAAGGTCATGAGGCCAAAGCGTGCCTCCCCATGGTATAATGATAAATTGCGTTCACATAAACAAAGAGTTAGAAAATTAGCTCCCACATGGAGGAATCCGTTAAAGCATTCAAATCTGCCTACCGTTTTATAAACATGCTCTGCTTAAGGCCCAAACCATATACTATTCAAATTTGAGATAAGTTAACAACCGCTCACGGTGCTTTCAGCACTGTAGCCAGGCTACAATTTCAGCTACTTTAAGCTCTGATGATTTTATTATATTTTTAACAATTAAATTAAATTAATTAGAGATAAACTAAATGCAATTAGTCCTACTATTAGCATTGAGCAAGTCCAAGCTGTAAAACAAGTGTACCACATAAACTATTGAAAAAGCCTAATCTTGATCCTGACCTATTGGTATACTAGAGACCTATTTAAAATCGTCCCTTTGGCAGTATTTTTTTTTAAGTGTTAAGTCAGGGTTCAGAGCCCACCACAGCACTGAAACTGCACTAGTTAAAGTAAAAAATGATTTGTTATTAGCTGCTGACGATGGATAGGTCTCAAACCTGGTTCTGTTGGACCTCAGTGCAGCGACCACAACTTTCTACTGCAGAGGTTAGAATGTGAAGTGGATGTCAAAGGGACAGTTGGTTTAAATACTATTTACCAGATATGTACCAGTTTGTTAATGTAAACCAGAGCTCCTCACCCTGTTCTAAAGTAACCTTTGGTGTGCCGTAGGGTTCACTTCTCGGTCCAACTCTGTTTACTCTTTATATGCTGCCGTTAGGTCACATTATCAGAAAGCATGGCATTAACTTCCACTGCTATGCAGATGACACAGCTGTATTTATCAATGAAACAGACCGATCAAGCCAGACGAGCGATCAGACCGATCAAGCAGACAGACTTAGTGCTTGTGTGAAGGATATAAAAACCTGGATGACACTTAATTATCTGCTTCTTAACCCTGGAAAAACCGAGGTCATTGTACTAGGCTCTAATCATCTACGAGACGTTTCATCTGAGCAGACAGTCACACTGGACAATGTCAGTGTAGCCTCCAGCTCCACTGTAAGAAACCTTGGAGTCTTATTTGACCAAGAGCTCTCGTTCAAAGCACATATAAATCAAGCCTGTAAAACAGCCTACTTTCATCTGCGTAATATAGCTAAAATCTGAAAATTCTTGCCAAAAAGTGATGCTGAAAAACGTATCCATGCATTTGTTACATTTAAATTAGACTATTGCAGCTCCCTGCGTGTGCTAAAAGGTCCATAGAAAGTCTTGAACTAGTTCAAATTGCAGCAGCAAGATTACTGACAGGAACTAGCTGAAGAGAGCACATTACGCCGGTGCTCGAGTCTCTTCACTGGCACAAACACAAACACAGTGTCGAGTTTAGAATCAAATTTAAAATGACTTACAAATCCATAAATGACATGGCCACATCGTACCTCAAAGATGCTATAGTACAATATTATCCAAACAGAGCACTTCGCTCTCAAAATGCTGGACTTCTGGTGGTCCCAAGAGTCTCTAAAAGGAGCAGTACAGCAGAACAGTAGGAGGTAGAGCATTCCATAACACAGGAGCTTGTGTTCAGCTCCCTGTCAGTGTTAAAGAGGCCGACACAGTCTCTTCATTTAAGACTTGGCTTAAAACGTTCCTCTTTGAATTAGTTTATGGTCAGGCCAGTTAGAAATAGAAATAAAAACTACAGTTTCCCAGCTTCGCTGCCCTAAGAGCAATTATGCTGGGGGAAGTATGGCAGCTTGAACACAATCCTATGGTTCCACCTACTTTTCCTATCAACAATATTTAACATTTTAGTTCACCTGTGGTCTGTTCATTGCTGTTCACATCTTTTTCTCCTTCTCCCACTCTGACCTGTA
Source organism: Chaenogobius annularis (assembly GCA_015082035.1). NCBI lineage: Eukaryota > Metazoa > Chordata > Actinopteri > Gobiiformes > Gobiidae > Chaenogobius > Chaenogobius annularis. The sequence goes on along the minus strand of BJKM01000430.1, from coordinate 71,216 downwards.
GATCCAGATGCTCCTCATCCGTTGAACCGTTGAACCGTTGAACCGTTGAACCGTTGAACCGTTGAACCGTTGATCTGGATCTGTTCCAGATCAACGGTTCAACGGTTCTTCATCTACCTGGATGAACTGTCTTGCTAGATGAACCACCCTCTCTCCTGGAGTGGTTCTGGCTCCCCAGTCTAGCTGCAAATTACTTTGTTAATTTCCTCGCTGTCACCCTTTGAGGCAACTGCTGTTGTGATTTTGGGCGTTACAAAAATTAATTAAAATTTTTCAGGTTACCCCCCAAAGGAGGCATCCAGGTTAGACCCAGGTTACACTGGGAGAGAGAGACCATGTCTCTTGGCTGGCCTAGAATTGCCCGGATCGAAGGCAAGCAGTGATTGACTAATAAAATCTTGAATTACTGTGTGTCACAACTACATTTAAGTTGTTCAAAAATATATCCAAATAAGTCTGTCTTCCCCTCACTTCTGCTGCAGAAGCTTAACTGGAAGTCACAGGGTCTTTTAGTGGCCTCTAAGGTCACTGAGCAGTACTGCGCAGGAAGAATGATTCTTATTTTCCCACTGCTGCTCTTTCTGTGACCGTGTTCAGAGGCCCGTTCATGCTCCGCTCTCTAACATGAGCTTTTAGAACCAGAGCGGACAGCAGCTTCTTTTAGAGGTCTGAGCATGCATCCATAGTCCAAAGTCACCGCACGCTACTGGTGTGTGGAAAGAGAATTCTGCGCCTTTCTGCCCAGACCTGAAGGATTTTAACAAAAACTGTGCTCACCGTGATACAGAAACTAGACTAATGAGTTTGTTAACCAATGTATTCATTGAAGTATATAATGTACTATATTGTAACAACAAACAAAAACAGTGAGGCATAACCTTAAAGGAATTAACATAGAAAAACTTCATACATTTAATAAACATATTTTGATAAATGTTCCCATTGCTCAGTCACTACATTTTCCACAGCCTCAGTGAAGTCACATGGTAACCATGAAATGTTCATGTTCTTGAAATTCATGATTAATCTCAGATGGTGGGCGATGCCTTTGTAACTCTATGGGAGATTTACTGTTTTTAAAATGAATATCTATAATAGAAATCCATAAACTTACTTTATCGTTATTTGGTAAGGATTGGGTCGAAAAACCGGAAAACACTAATTTCATGGATTAAAGTCCTTTTCACTCCACTTTCCAAGGCTATTGTGAAAAAAAACTTTTGTAGACAGAGAAGACATTAAACTTTATTTCAGATTTTGTTTCATGTACAGAGATATTAACCATAAACCTATTTAGAAATAAACAGAAAGTATCCGGGCTACTTGGACAAAGCGTCATTTTTTTTTCAAAGTCATATTTAAATGTTGAATTTAGATCCCTCGCGTGGAGTGTCAACAGAAATGTAATCTCAGAATGTCATGATTTAAACCTATCTTCATGGTTCTGAACATTGAGTGGAAGAGAACAGTTACTGGACAATCCCAGCTTTCACATGTTTTACTCCATCCAATAAAACACATACAAGCAATCAAGTGTTTCATACTTTCCTTGTATGTCAAAAGTGACATACATCAATCTTCTACATCCTCCACTCCACACACAAGCACCGGACCAAAGTACTAACATGATTTACATGTCAACGTTTTTCCACTCCACTGCCCTGCTCAGGAAAACACGTTTAAATTACAGGACCTTTCTGTTTCGCCTGCAGACATTCAAGAGCACAGCCTATGAGTTAGGATAGGCTGTGAGTTAAGATAGGCTGTTGCAGTGGAATAAAAACTTTGTATTTACAGACATACAAGCAGATTCTGAGCCGTCTGACTGAAACATAAAACTCATTCTCATTTATTGGGTAAGATTTAGATACAGCCTTGTACTCGTAATCAATGGGAAGTACATTGAGACAGTTGTTTATAGTGTATATGGAGACAAGGCTTATTTGTTATTTTTGCCCAGACACCAGCCCTTTTCGCATCTTTGCACAACTAACCCCCCCTTAATATTGCAGTTGTATTATTAGCAACAATTTAAGTGTATTGTAGTTTGTTCTTTGGTTTTAGTCTGCCATTTTATCCCCAAGCTCTGGAGTCAGCTACGTGGTGACGAACAGGCACATACAGGAGGAGAGCTCCCGTCAAGAGCGACTTAACTTCCCCACATAAGCAGCCCTGGGATTTTAGTCAAACTTTTTGCCTCTCCGTTTAAGTTCCATACGAAATTGAAACAGTGTCTTTGTTTGAAGTAGGTCTGCTTGTGAAAGAACTAATCTGGAGGAGTCCCTCGCCCGTGTCAGGTAGTGTGTGCTCACGCCAGGGCACAGAATAAAGCGTGATCAACACTTGCTCTAAAGCAGGAACACGGATCATTTATACATAAGGCCATCACAGGTCAATCGTAAGAACAAAGACAAGCCTATTATTAAAGTTTCCCCTCCAGCGCCATTTAAAATGCCTCTGAAAACAGGACAGTTTTTCAAAAGTAGACAGTATACAGTGGAAGAATACAGGCTATTTAAATATTTTGGCTGAATTGATATATACAAGGCTATTCTTACTTACTTGAGCAGTAGTTTCCCCAAATGTGTTTTAGAGGAAACGGTTGTCAAATTTTTTTTCATTCATTTGAATGAATTGAAAAACTCAGACTTTGAACTCATTTGCAAGTGGCAAGTGGTGGTGTAATCAAGCAAAGGGTCGCTTGGTTATGTTACGGTTCAACTTTATAAGCATTCATAAATAAATCCGTCAGAGCGAGGGTTATAAGTTGTTGCTTTGTTTTATTTCTTGGTTATAGTAACTCCTTTGTAAATACCCATAAAAGTCCACTTTCAAAACAGTTTTCAATAAATAAATAAATATATGTAATACAGTGTCATCATTTTAAAATAACATAATTAAATCAACTTGCGACCTGCAGCTCATGCTTCCTAACCCCTCGGGGTGTCCCGACCCCCACTATGGTACCCACCGCAGTAGAAAAAAGTAGACTACACATACAGCCCTATCATAATGTGAGTAACAACAAAAGAAGAAAGTAATTAAAACATAATACATTAAGGCTAAATACAACTTGATTTGCATTTGAGGGGTTAGATAGTTGGCATAATTGCATTAAAAAGTTTCATAAAAATTTACTTTGACAATGGGCAGCAGTGACGTGGTGGTAATTCCATAACTGTTACAACCTTATGTTAACAAGGGCCAGAAATGTTTTAATCTACACAATAGTTATTACTTAACAAATAAAAATAAATAACACCTTTATTTTGTTAAATGAATGTTTAAACTGTAAAAAATCTGTTCCTTTTGTGTAAATTGTCCCTTAATTTCAGATGTAATTTTTTGCATTGTTGACAAAGATAGAGAACTTCCTTTGTAGAACTCAGCTTTATTTTCCTGATAAATATTTACCACAGATTTTAGCTCACCAAACAAAACATGTCAGCTGCATTTTAAGAGCCTTAGTTATTTGTAAAGATGCTTCTGTTGTATCGTTTTCATCTGTAATCTGTAGCTGTGGAGACTGATGGGATGGTGGTTGCTCTCATGAAAGGCTGAGGTTAAACTCTGCTGACACAAACATGTCTCATTTATGTTCAGGCACTGTTTGTTGACACTGATTACTTTTAGGGGGCGGTCAGTGACGACAGAGGTCAATGTCACTGGTGTGTTCAATAACGTTTGCTCAACTCAAGGACTGACACCTCCTCACTGAGAGGAGGAGAGAGGATATCTACATCCACCCACTCCACTCCACTCCACTCCAATCATCAAGCCAATCCACAACCTCCTTCTGGCCCTGGACAGTCTCTCTGACACGGGGGTGAGAGGAGAGACATGGTGGGCAGGGGGCGCTGTGGTGAGTGGTCAATGCTGAACCTGCCCCCTCCTCCCTGGCCCCTCCCAGGGATGGTAGTTTATCAGTTCATCGCTTCATAAACTCAGGTTCAACTCAAGTGTAGAATGTGGTGCCAGAATGCTGTGCCAATTACGTTGATGCATTTTATTGCAACATTTGGTAAAAGGTTTTCCTTGGCTGGCGTTTTTAAAAATCCAACCAGCTCCTTTCTCCTGAGTGTGAAGTTTTCCATTGTGTCACAGGGAAAAGTTTTGATTTGATGTCCTTTTAGTTTCACCTCACTTAATACTTTGGTTGTTTGTTTCTGCACTTTAAAACAGTCTTGAAATTCAGCAAATTTGATCCATATTTTTATGTTTTATTTTATATTATTTTATCCTCCTTTGGGTTAGTCCCTATTTAATGCAATATCGTTGTCTCATTTTAAACCTGGTTTAGTCGCGACCTTGTATAGTTCCATTTAAGACCTGGTTCAGATCTGGTGGTACTCTTTATTGTCCTGATACATTTCTTTAACCAAAACATCTGCAAACTACAGACATTTGACCGGCTCCAATTCAGTTAAACACTTCAGAATGTGGATGGGAGGGCATCTGACACATGCATAAATAACAAAACTAACCTCTTTGTTTTTATGTCCCTTAGTGTAAACATCTCTGCAGTAAACTATAGGTGAATGAGGCTCTAGCTCCCTCTGCTGGACCAATCCTACTTCACATTCTTCTGATACAAAAACGACATACAACTTATGAACAATATAAATTTAATACATTTTTCTCCATTTACAAGTCTGATAAAGTAGTCAACTAGATTTGTGTTATATTTAGCTAAATCAATGCAAAAGTCGGCTTCATAAATATATGGCATTTTCATATAAACTTTTGTACAATTCAAAAAGGTCCCTATAGTTGTAAAAGATATTTGTACAACCAATCTACAAATACAACCAATCTGCAACATTCAATAAAGTTATTTTAATAAGATTATAAATACAAGCTCTTATTTATATTGTTAAAAAGGCTTTGACGACATACACTGTAAAAAAAAAAAAAAAAAAAAAAAAAAAAAAAAAAAAGACTTTCTAGTTAAAATAATATTTGTCTTAGGTGCAGGAATTTGTTGATATGGCTTTATTTAAATATTCGGTTGACGGTGTATGAATTGTTGTTTCAAAATAGTACAATCTTTTTACAAATCTATTATACTTTTGTAGATATACCTTTTACAGTGTAGTCAGATTTGATCTTTTGCACACGGCCCACACAGAGAGGTTGTGTTTTGACATTAATTTCATGTCAATATAAAATAAAAAACATAAAAAAATAATGACATGTTGAAACGACACAAAGTACAAACAACCCTCTCTCTGATCAGGGCCAAGTGGAGGCCAGAGCATTATTGTTCATTAATGAGATGAATTTATATTTATTTGTTTTCATTTATTTACGCTAGTGGGGAATGATTTCTTTCTACTTTTCAAACGCTTTAAAAAAGGTGCACCATGTAACTTCTTCTCCACCACCTTCTTGTCTCCATGGAGATTGTTTGTTCCACAGTATAGCATTAAACGTCTCCATCTTGCCCTTTTTTAATTGCAAGTGTATAATATTGCAAAAAACAAAACAAAACAACAGAAAAACTCCATAGATCCGACCTGTAACTTGGCCGAGTAGTGTCACATGCTTGTCTCCATGACTGAGGATATATATATATATATAAAGCCTTACTGTGGAACATTCCAGGCAAAGCAATAACATATTCAAGGAGTTAAAGGGCTGGTGGAACCTCCACTACAGAAGTTATATAGAGCACCTTTAACATTTGAGCTGTTGAAGGTTTGTTTAATACAGCTTCGGTTTTATTTTACGATGACTCTGCTTGAGGTGTGTTTGTGTCAGTGAAAAAGTGGTGTTGCTTATATTGCACTTCTAAATGAAGTTACTGTGACCGGCTTAAGAAGATCCCGGGAAAGCGTTTCATTGTGCTTTTGAGAGACAACTTCTTAGGCCCCCTAGTTTTATCCACACTCGACAGAGGAGGTCAAATCATTTCAAAATAATAATATTGATGTGAGGAATTATGATAACATTTGTTTCATTGATTTGTTTGTAAATATATATATATATGAAGAAAAAAACCCCACTTCAATACATTATTGTCATGGTGATCCATTTGATAACTTTAAAAATATGATTCATTTACATTTCTGTCACCGAAAAGAGAACATGGCACCTAGAATCTCAGAAATATGTATATAAAATCTTTAAATTGCTCAACAATGTCATGAAACAACATTTATCTTGTTTAGAGTTCCCTTTGTTGCAGTGTAAATATAACAAATGCTTGTGGAAGGCCAAACAGCCATCTTTGGGCAAGGTCTTTCTTCAGTTTGATCATATTGTATTATTGTATCTCTGCTCCCTGATCATTTGAGAGGAAAAACCTGTAAATATCACACTGATGCACCAGAGGAGCGTTTTCTCTAAGTGTGTTTTAATGCCAGTCTTCATCATAGGCATCATCAGCCTCACTAGACTCTGCCCCGCTGCCCTGGTCCTGGTATGGTCCTACAGTCCGTGGTCTCCCCTGGTCTGTGCGAGGTCCTGGTCTTGACCCTAGTCTTAACCCCGGTCCAGACCCCAGTCCAGACCCCGGTCCAGCTCCCGTCCGTCCAGCTCCCGGTCCCGGTCCAGCTCCCGGTCCAGATCCCGGTCCAGCTCCCGGTCCAGATCCCGGTCCAGATCCCGGTCCAGACCCCGGTCCAGATCCCGTCCAGCTCCCGGTCCAGACCCGGTCCAGACCCCGACCCCCGTCCAGACCCCGGTCCAGACCCAGGCTCTGGCAGTAGAGTCCTGGCTAGGGCCTGTTCCTCCTGCTGTCTCAGTCTGAGAGCAGCTGCCTTCTTTTCCTGCTCCGCGTGGCTCTTCATGTGGGCGCTGCGGCTCTTCACTTTACTGAACACTCTGGAAAGGAAGTAAGACAAGACATGTGGCTCAGTGGTGGGCGAGGAGCCAATATGCGTTTAGACAGACTACTATCATACAAACCACCATATTCAAACTCACAACATTTTTGGCCTGTTATGTTATTAGTTACCATTAAAACAGGTTTTAATCAGATTTTGCATTACCATTTTCAAAAACGTAATAGTTGTAAAGAAGAAAACGATATAATACGTCTCTCACGTTAAACAAGCCCTGGATAGAGAAGTGTTGTAGATATTGATAGCAAACAGATCTCGTCATTTTAAACTGTTTGCAACAGTCCAAATCGATTGTTCACTTACCTACTTCATTACGAGCATCCTAATTCTTCACCGCAATGACTTAATACATTTCACAAGTTTCAGAGTAGACTTTATACATCACCGTAAAGTTAACAACAGATTTGACTTTAATGTTTAATGCAAAGAAAATATTTACTATTAGCAGACGTAATCGTCCTGGACCCCGGAAGAGAGAACTGTGCTGTGTGTGACATCATCACATAACAATCCCACAATGATGGGTGTTTGCCTCAAAATAAGACCTAATACTTTGTTGTGAATTGGAAGAATCCCACAGTGGTAGGTCAGGCATAATGTCTGACGTGGGCATCATGTCGGGCTTGGGGCTGCTGCGTGCGCCTTTTGCTTTGCCCCCTGAACTAAATTTATAGATTGCATCATCATATTTTGTCCTAAACAAACTTAAGTGCCAATGGTTTGACAAAGATGCTGGCGGCTTTCTTTCCTGTGAGTCATCTTTGTGTGTGCGTGAGTATGCAGCAGGGCAGGAGCCTCACCTGCCACACTTCTTGCAGGGGAACACTTGGTCTGGATCGGCTGGAGCTTTGGGTGGAGCCTTAGCCTTCTTGGCCTGGGGTTCGGAGCGGGGCTTGGGGGGCACGGGAGGATGAGTGGGGATGGAGATCACGGGGTCTGGCACTACCACTGACGCTGCCTACAGGAGAATTCAAACATACACCATAAAAGATTGTTCCCATGGCTGCCTGTATTTTTTGATCTGTGGAGATGTGAGTAACTTTGTGTTAAAGTTTTGGAGACTTTCTGACCCCATGTCCCCACTGTGTGTAGAGAGAGAGTATAAATACATACATAGTCGTGTGCCTGTAGTGACTGCGCGACTCTTGCCTGATGCCTGCTCTCCTGGCTCTGCTCAGAGGAAGTGTTTTGCTCAGAGGAAGGGTCCGGTTGATGGTTGGCGTCCACCTCCCTCAGGATCACTCTGGGCTGGAGGGAGCTCTGCCATTTTTAGCACAAACCAAGTCATTTACAGATGGCATTGGAGATGGAACAGATGGACATGGGAAGGAAAGATTTGGTCTGTTTTACACTTTAAATTTAGATATGGATTTTTGCAGGAAAACTTATTATCTACAGAGGGAACCACAAAGTGATCTTTTCTCCAGTACGATTCTGCCAACATGAAATGCCATGAGTCCACAATGTCACATTAACATTTTCTCAGAGATGATACTACTACTAATAATAATAATAATAATAATAATAATAATAATAATAATAATGATAATAATATATTCTGATTAGGATACTATTACTCAATATATACAACTAATTACTAAAATAACAAATATAGTTTCCAACCAATTAAATACAAGATACATTTATTTACTTTATTATAGCATCCAAACTTAAGATCCACACAATAAAGAGCTTTAAAAAATAACTACTCGAGACCTAAACCTTGAAGTTCTAGCTCATATTTTGCTTGGTTAAACCTGACAAACCTGAAATACATGAAGCTTCAGTGCACATGATATGACTACACTGTTGTCTCACAGCTTTGTGTGCCCCCTTTAGTGAAACTTGGCTTTGGATGTCTAAAAGCCATTGATTTAGATAATGTCTTTTACAGTTATCATATAATTGGTACTCGGTCATGAAATTTACATTTGTGAGGATCTCTGGACCTCCGTAGCCCAGACTAGCCTCGCCTTACCTTGTTATCGAGTACCTCCTCGGGCCGGTCGTTGGGGGAATCCAGGGGGCCGAAGGTTAGATTCCCGCTGCGCCCCACCTTCACTTGTTTCTTGTAGGTGTAGTAGAACTCTACGCACTGTGCCACGGACTTTGTCTGCACCTGCAACACAAATATAAACACACATTCCCCATTTGGGTGACAATGCTAACTGGCAAGTTGTAGCTTGTCTCTTGTTATAGCAATTAGCATAATTTGTATTAATACAGCCACTTGAGTTTCTCCTTTCTGACTAGAGACTTGCTCAATCCAAAGAATCATTGTTTATACCAATTTCTGCACCATGAAGAAGTCCTTCCTGTAGGCGGAGATGCCTTTGTTGAAGAAGCGTTTCTCTTCTGGAGTCCAGTTGTCAGACCCTGAGATAAAAACACGGAGATGGATATAGATCCCTCAATTGTAGCTTCCATAGCAAACAAAATGGAATTCTGTCCACTGAACGACCCGCTAAACTAATACAAGCAATCCATGTCCAAACGACTGCGTTACCAGCTTCTATGCTGAATTAGGGCAGGCAAAAAAAAAAGATCAATCTCCATGTTCAATTAGATTTTATTTGGTCTTTTCAAAAACAAATTAAAAATGGCTTTTAGTAATGATTTCATGAACATAAGCTATACAGACTTTTAATCTGTGCCACTTAACAATAATGATACTAAAATTGTCTGACTTCTGCTCAAAACCACATGTTTTTACTTACAGAAGATGGACTGTGGACCTCTTGAGTCAAAAACCCCTCCCAAATAATTTACCATTTTATGACTCGATTTCGATCTGTCGATGAATTCTAAAATACATATTGTTTTTGTGGTTTAGTCCAGTCCTGACCTGAGTAGTGGTAGTTGCGCAGAGGGTGGCCTTTAGGGAAGAGCACATCCTGCAGCATCAGACGCCCCACTGTTTCCTGAAGTAGAATATGAACGCGTCAAAATGTAACACAGGAGATACAGGTACAAGGAATGCAGAAAGTGAACATCTCCTGGACTGGCTGGAATGTTTTTAATACTCTACTTCAGTAAATTATTGATTTTTTTTGTACACGGACTTAAACAATACTTATTTCAGTATAAAAGAATAATAAAGCTCATCAATTCAATGAAATACTGCACTATTTCTGTAATGAAAAGAAAATTAAGTCATCATCATCCATTTGTTGTGACACTGTCTTAAAGTTATACTAAAAGTTATAGCGCTTTCCCAAGAACCATCAGCGATCAAACCTCACTATCAAAAGTATATACAGTACTTTTTGGTACCAGTTTTCAACAGTACCTTCCACGCCCTACCATTAACCCTATCGTGTCCACACATTCAGCCAGACCTCACTGCTGATTTACATGGCTCCTCACCAGGACGTCGCCTTTGCTCTGGAACAGACAGTGCAAGACCAGCTCCTGGTTGGTTCCTCCTCCGCTGAGAACGCTGGAGCACGCCATGTTCATCAGGTCCCGCACTGCACACACAGAGCAAGTATTCTTTCAATACCAAAACAAAGTGCAGCGGCTTATCCTTGTAACACAATTTTCACTTTTTAAACACTACAGAAGTACAAGGTAAAAAATATATATGACGTAATCCGACAATCCAAAAGACAGACGAGCAAATCCTATTAGTCAGAGAAAATCCACATGCATCACTGCTGTTTATTACTGAAAAATAAACTCTGTTCTCTGCAATTTATTATATTTGTCTCTAACAACCCTTTTTCAACAGACTTTAAAACTGACTATCTACGTCAAAATTGGCCCTATCACAATTAAATAAAAGCTAAGTTATGAGTTAAATCAGAATTGCTTGATCTATGTGGAGTCTTTTAACGACAGCTGCTCAAAGATACACAACTTCCCAGCACTTAATCCTTTCACACCTGAATCAAATGTAAAAATGGGGGAAAATATTGCAAGATCAATCACATAATCTCATGGCAATTTTATAAGATATTGTCCCATCTCAAAGCAGTCAAAATCGCTAAAACAAAACAAACTAACCCTTCTTTCAGTCTCTCTCTTTCAGCAATGAAAAAACCCCATGACATCAGCAGGTTTTAAAGCTCCACATACTGACCTCGGTCCTGGCCCCCGACCGTGGGCTCCTCCAGGGGGCGCCACAGCAGGTCAGCCTTGTGCAGTTCCAGCACTGAGGCCTCAGGGTTCTGTAAGTCTGGAATCTCTGCCTGGTACCGCTGCCCGATGTTAATCCGCCTGGGCACAGATAGACCATTATTTCCTCGAGAAGATAGAATTGAGTTGTATTTGAAACTGAGAGAAGATGAGGACGACACATACGGCTCGAGGCTCACTGGAGTGGCATCAGTGATGATAGTCACAGGAGGTGTGCCTTCTGAACTGGCTGTACTTGCTGAAAAAACAAACAAGAGTATTAAGAATTATAATAATTATGTCAATAAAACATAATGTCAAAACATGATTTTGACTTGGTAGGAAATCACTAAATACCATACGCTTTCTATTGATGGCATTGATATCATTTGTCATATTTTCACATTAAATGCCTTAACAGTGAAATTAAATAAAATCAATAACATTAAAAGAATGAGAAGATGTAGAACTTTGGGCCGGTTTGTGTTTCATGTGGATAGGCCTAGGTGCTACAGAGATATTTGCCTTAAACTTGGCCAAAATTCTGGAACTCTATTACAGCTATGTGATCACAACCTACTGCATATAGTAATGGGCACTGTCATTACCCAATTTGGACCAGTCTGATTTGGCACATCTTAAATTAAGGTCGTTTAACTACTTAAAACGTGTTTATTCTGTATTATGTTTGGTGCGGAATCAATTAGTGCTCAGTGAAATGAAAATGTGACTATTTCACAGAGTTTAGTCTTAGAAAGAGGAACTCAAGTAATAGTTTTAGCTCATTAACATCAAACTTAGCCGTTTTACATCTTAAGTCACAAACTTTAGTCGTTTTCTGATATTTATTCAGCTTCAATTTGATGGACTTTCAATGTTTGTCAAAAAAAACAGTTTCTATTCCAAAAGTAAATTCTATTACAAAATGAGGTATGCCCCATGTATGGTTACTAAGCAACTTCAGCGCTTGCGCCAAAATATTGCTGGGTTTCAGACGACATCACAATATTTTATAGTCCAATAATATTTAACACAGATGGAGACAACTCAAATGAATATAATTAAAATGCAGATTTTGGAAATAAACATGGAGAAGGCCAGATCTAAACCAGGACCAAATCAAGACCCACGAATAAACTGGGCTCAAACCGGGAACAAACAAGTGTGAACGCATCCTTAGACAGGAAGTACTTTTGTGCACGGAGCCATTTGTGGCATAGGCATTGTAAGTATTTATATGTTTGAATAAAGTATGTGATCAATCATTTACAGTGATGGTTTTGAGCAGCGTCTTTGCTTACTTCCTGTGTCTATACCGGAAATGAGACATTTGTGGTCACATAAAGGTGGTCTAATGTTTGTGGCACTTCTTTGTGTCTTTTTTTGAAAGCACTGAAAGAGACACAGGGGTTGTGTGTTATTGTGTGAAGGGAAAATAACCTGGCAACAACATGCTTTGTGTAAAACAAAGAAGGACAAAGTGGATTGTGATCTGTGAGAAAGGACCCGACCACAGAGTGCTTCAGTTCTCACAGAGTCTGGATAATGTATGCTTTTTCTGAGATGTTCTTAGCATCACAAAATGGTAAGGAATTAGATTACATTACAGTCACACTACTATTAACTTTACCTTTGAAATGATCTTGCCAAAGTAACTGTTACTTCTTTCTTTTCTTTTTTTGAAGTTTGTTATAAGCTATTAGTAAATAACTAATAATAACTCATATGTTCAAATCAAAATAATTTCGATTTGAACATATTAATAAACAAACTTAACTAATGTTGAGGAAAATATGTAGGGAAAAAATACATTTCTACTGTAAACTTGTTACTAATTGAATAAATCATATTGTACATGTGAAACGCCACTCACATAAGCGTAGCAGGCTGACAGTGGCAGACTTGGGCGTGGCTTGGGGGGGCAGCACCTGTGTCCCTGCCGCCATACTCGAGAGGAAGGTGGAGAAGTAGAGGCCTGACCCCCCTCTGAGCGGGGACAGGATGGGTGGGGGCGTGTAGGGTGGCAGCACCAGTGGGGGGTCCAGCGGGCGCACAGGGGACCGCAGGTTGGACTGGTACGGGGTGATACTGGAGTACACAGAGGGGGGGATGAAGGTGGAGGGCCGCGGAGGGGGGATGATCAGAGGCTCAGGCCGAGGACGGCGCTTCGGTTTGGGCTTCCCCTCGTCATCACTCCCTGAGTCGTTGTCTCTGTCCTGGAATGAAAACATAATATAACTTTATTGATTACATTTTGGCAATTGGGAATAAAAGGAAAGCCTCTGTAAGAAAAATACAAAAACAGTAATAACTTTTTCATACAAATACAAAAATAGAAAGAAGAAAAGAGTGTGTAATTCAGCAAATTGTTAGCGCAAAAATTTATCTGACAATGCCGAACCCATAAAGTGCCTGTCCCACGACACCAAATCCACAACACAAGCTGACATTATCCCACCTGCTTGGAGCTCTCAGTGGCCGAGTTCCTGAGCGTGCGCCTCCGGGCCACGATGACTGAGGCTTTGTGGAGGCTCTGACCCCCACAGCGGTCACTCGTCTTGGGTCGACTCTGGCTGCTACACCCCTCTGCCTCTTGGGCTCTGGGCACTGGCACTGACACGGGCATGACCAGGGGCGCCATGGAGGACTGCCTGCCTAACGCGCCGTCAGCCTGAAGGGGCAAAGAGGAGTGAAACTTCAACTACAACAATGGAATGGTACTTTTATTTTTTATTTTGGCAGAGGCAAAATGTCAGTCTGATTAAAATTGTATAATCACTGAAGTATTGCGTGTTTTTTTTCTTCAGATTCTAGAATGTGATGATGTCATAGTCTCACATGGGGCAAAAGCCAAATTTCCCTATTGATCACATTATAATTTGCCATGAAATATCTAAAAAAGGTAAATTCACAAATCTTTAATCTGATCATTTCTATAAGTGACTAGACACGCTCACTTCTTGTATCACAACATAAATCCACATTTTAATTCTTTTCATTTTAGCTGTCCCCTGTCCATCTGTATTACATATTATTGGCCAATAGAAACCCAGCAATAGACCCTTGTAATATGTCAAAATGAACATTATGCAGATATTTTTAATTAGTCTTGGCTATAAATGTTGTCCAATGTTGGAAGTTCTATACACATATTAAATGTTCCTATCAAATAAAATAAAAACAACCATTTATGGAGAAGACCTCCGGCTGCGTACGGCATCAGATTGTGACGGGAAGGGCATCATTGTCCCATCGTTGTCCCATCGACTGTTACTGCCACACTGCTCTTTGTGTTGTAAAATCCTCCGATAAAGTTCTGATCTGATCTTAAAAAGCTGCCAAGAACAGCAATAGTAGGACCTGCTCCGGAGACAGACTAAGTACAGTTTTGGATTTGGACTGGAATTAGACCTGGTTTGGTCCAAGTATTGACCTTATTCCGCCCCGCCCACTTTTCCCTCCCGTTCACTTAAGTGGAGAACGAGGGAAAAGTCTTGCAGATAAAACATGCTATAAAGTAGACTGATCTGTGTAAAATGTCCACTGTTTATGTGACCAACAAGTCAACACTGCACCAATTCCCTGGGCGGTCCCAAAATGGCTCTTTAGTCTGTGTAGAACTTATTTTCTCTCGAGGTCGGCAGCCCTCGAATACAACCGGAGAAGGATTGCGGCGTATGGCTGCGCCCAGGCGGACTTCCAGAATAAGGTGAATAGCATTATTAGTATATTCTGATAAGTCCTTACAAGAATACAGATGCTTTCAACAAAACATCCACACTAGCACATGATCTTGTTTGACCATAAATCCTTATAATCTTAATTAGTCGACAAATAAAAAATGTGGTTGAAACACAATCAAACGATTAATCAGCGATTAGAAATGACTGAATCTTGATAAAAATGTAATTCATTGCACAGCCCTAGTGGAGGGGAAATTAAATAAATAGACAGTTTAAGTTACTTGGCTGAGATAGAGAAATGTTCAAAGACACAACGGGAGCTGTTGTCTTTTATAGGCTACATCTCAACAAACCCTAAAGTCTTTGCGATAAGACTTCAACATTTTTCAAAGTTTGTAAAGTCCAAATAAGAACTAATGATTATTATTTTCTGATGGGGGGACTAAAGGACTAGTGATGGGTGATACCAAAATTTTTGGGTGTTTTTTTTCAATCGCGATACTCGATACTGGTCGAACCTTTTGTTTCAATATTTATATGCATAAAAAAGAGTTTCAAATAAGTTGTAAAGGATAAACTGAACACCGGACATGGATCTGCTGCTGCTGGAGTGTGTTTGATATAAAACATGAAAAAAATGACCTTACATGTTTACAATGAATGGCTAGTTTTATCATTTGCATATGCTAATTAGTATCAATATTTGCATAGCAGTATCAACACATTTTATTGTGTCAGTATCGATATAGCAATACATCAATACTGATACTCTCATCCCTATAAAGGACAACAACCCTACAAGGATGCATGTTGGGGGTTACTGGGTGTGTCGGCCCCTCTCTGATCAGTGCAGGGTTTGTGTGCGTGCGTGTGCGTGTGTGGAGGTGTGTTGGCCCCTCCCTGATCAGTGCAGGGTTTGTGCGTGTGCGTGCGTGTGTGTGTGGAGGTGTGTTGGCCCCTCCCTGCTCCAGCCTCTTGGTGGAGGAGAGGAATGTGGAGGTGTGCAGACATGCAGAGCACACGCCAACGAAACACTGCATTACCTAAAACCTGAGCTAACAGGAGCCTGTAGTAGAGTGAGAAAAGTGACAGTTTACCTGCAAACGCCCATCTTAGAATAATCCATTTATGTTGCCTACAATGAATGCTTTGTACTTTTCAATGCAATATATTCTACCCAGGCATGAAATTATGAAAATAATGTACTACTTTTGAAAATCAAGAAATTATGTGCCTGCTGCTCATTTCTCCTGTGCATCGTTAAAGTACAGTTGTTGTGCCAGAATTCTCGCAATAGCTGCAATTATTTACATCTACACAATGACAAAATGTGTTGTGGACCAATAGATTTACTTCAAATAAATAGTATGTAATAATAAGTTTATAATGTTACTTCCTGGTTGAACATGGGCACAAATATGACATAATTTAATTACGTAATTCCACAACTGTTACCAACCATACTGATGGAGATGGAGAGAGACGGAGAGTGAGAGACAGAGAGAAAGAGAGCAAAAGAGAGATGGAGAGAGAGAGCGAGCGAGAGCGAGAGAGATGGAGAGAGAGAGACAGAGAGCGAGAGAGAGAGCGAGAGAGCAAAAGAGATGGGGAGAGAGAGAGAGAGAGCGAGAGTGAGAGCGAGAGAGAGCAAAAGAGATGGAGAGAGAGAGAGAGAGCAAAAGAGATGGAGAGAGAGAGAGCGAGAGAGAGAGAGAGAAGATGGAGAGAGAGAGAGAGAGCGAGCAATGAGAGAGAGAGAGCAAAAGAGATGGAGAGAGAGAGAGACGAGGCAAAAGAGAGATGGAGAGAGAGAGAGAGAGAGAGCGAGAGAGAGAGAGAGAGCAAAAGAGATGGAGAGAGAGAGCGAGAGAGCAAAAGAGATGGAGAGAGAGAGAGAGACGCGAGAGTGAGAGAGAGCAAAAGAGATGGAGAGAGAAGCGAGGAGAGAGAGCAAAAGAGATGGAGAGAGAGAGAGAGCAAAAGAGATGGAGAGAGGAGAGAGAGCAAAAGAGATGGAGAGAGAGAGAGAGAGCGAGAGAGAGAGAGAGCAAAAGAGATGGAGAGAGAGAGAGAGCGAGAGAGAGAGAGAGAGCAAAAGAGATGGAGAGAGAGAGAGAGCCGAGAAGAGAGAGAGGCAAAAGAGATGGAGAAGAGAGAGAGCAAAAGAGATGGAGAGAGAGAGAGAGAGAGAGAGAGAGCGAGAGAGAGAGAGAGCAAAGAGATGGAGAGAGAGAGCGAGAGAGCAAAAGAGATGGAGAGAGAGAGAGAGAGAGAGCGAGAGTGAGAGAAGAGCAAAAGAGATGGAGAGAGAGCGAGAGAGGAGAGCAAAAGAGATGGAGAGAGAGAGAGAGAGAAAGAGAGAGGAGCAGAGAGAGAGAGCGCGAGAGAGAGAGAGCAAAGAGATGGAGAGAGAGAGAGAGCAGAGAGAGAGAGAGAGAGAGAGCGAGCAAAGAGATGGAGAGAGGAGAGAGAGACGGAGAGAGAGAGAGCAAAAGAGATGGAGAGAGAGAGAGAGCAAAAGAGATGGAGAGAGATGAGAGAGAGACGAGAGCGAGAGAGAGCAAAAGAGATGGAGAGAGAGAGAGAGAGCGAGAGAGAGAGAGAGCAAAAGAGATGAGAGAGAGAGAGAGAGCGAGAGTGAGAGAAGAGCAAAAGAGATGGAGAGAGAGCGAGAGAGAGAGAGAGCAAAAGAGATGGAGAGAGAGAGAGCGAGAGAGAGAGAGCAAAAGAGACAGAGAGAGAGAGAGAGAGCGAGAGTGAGAGAGAGCAAAAGAGATGGAGAGAGAGAGAGAGAGAGAGACAGAGAGAGAGAGAGATTTTCTATTCAGAATCAGAAACCGGTTTCTTGCCATTGAACACCGTTCGCAAACACAGGAACTTGTTTCGACGTAAAAATGCAACATAAAACAATGAATATAATAACAGCAAAGTCTCTCAAAAGAAACAAGCTTTGTGTCAACTCAAACAAGTGAAGGGCAGGACAAAAACCTCTCCATTAAAAGCAACAATTAGAAATGTCTTGATTCAAATGTGATTCATTGCACAGCCCTAGTGGAGGAAAATGGTAATACAATGAAACAAGACATTTTCTGAAAATGGTAAAATCACAGTTGAAGTTACTTGGCCGAGGGAAATGTCAGCGATAGAAAAATGTTCAAAAACACAACGGGAGCTGTTCTTTAATAGGCTACAGCTTAACAAACCCTTAAAGACTTTGTGATAAGAACTAATGAAAATCAAAGGGGCACAATGTTACTTTTCTGGTGGGGGGATCACCACCTGTGTCCATGGAGATGTTATTGCTTTGCAAGGGATGTTCCTATATGGCATTATAAAATCCACACTTACGCAGCCTTAGGTATGGCCAATTATATCATTATTGCATTTTTGTCTCTTTTATATTATGATCAAACATTTTAGGCCATAATGCCCTGCCCTTCTGGGACCAGAGGTGGTCTGGCATGGGCACAGTGGAGCGCCATAGACAGAAAAAGAAGAAAAGTGCCAGGTCTAAAGTAAATGGTGTCATCCTGAATAAGGAGGCTCAGCTTACTCACATAAAACAACCGGATCAGAAGAGAGGACTTTCAGGTCGGGCCAGTCTCGACAGCGTGCACCATGACAGAGCACAGTCATGCCAAACACAATGTACTTTTTAGTGCATTTTACTGAAAATTACTTGAGATGTGTGCAAACTAGTATATGCTGTACATTTTGTGTACATAGTAAACCCATTTTTATTTTTACCCTAAAGTAGATCTTTCATGCATGCCCTTTTTGATTTCATATATGTTGTTTTTATTATTGTTCATCGTTGTATGTTGCACCGAATCACCAAAGCAAGTTCCTATGTTTGTGAATTTTGTTCATTGACAACGGCAATAAACCTTTTCCGATTCTGATTCTGATCCTGATACAGTTGAAAGAGTAAAATATTCAGCAGTACTAACACTAACACTAGTAGTAGCAGTAGTTGGGGTAGTTCATGTACACACTAATATCATTGCAACACAACATTAGAAGCATAATGACAAAGTGTAATGAAAATGAAAAACTAACAATTCCCATAGTACGACGAGTATAAGGGCCAACCCAAATTTAAAAAAAATGCGGCGCACGACGAGAATAAACGTGTAAATTAACGAGAATAAACGTGTAAATTAACGAGCATAAACTCTTAAATTAACGAGAATAAACACGTAAATTAACGAGAATAAAGTTGTAGTCAAAATGGCTTGGATGAGTTAAAAGTTAACACAAAAGCCCACAGTAGATATTGAGCTTTATAATGCGGGCCTTTTAGACATCACAAACAATCATTTCCCCCGTGCAGTGCCCCCATGTCCTTCTGGTTAAGGGTCTGTGTGCGGAGCTCAGCTCTTGGGCACTGGGCAGGACTGACCGCGGTCAGAGCCACAGCCGCAGGTGAGGGAGTCTGGGACAATTTTCGCCAATAATCTGCTGCCTTGACTTCGGCCGCTTCACACTTCTAAACTTTGTATAACGTCACCGTTCATGAGTTATTTGTGTGCAACAGTTTTACAACACAGCACTACGGGCTTGTGGAGCTGTGCGCACTGCGACAGGGGCCCGAGCTCCAGACCCTGTACCGCGGGCCCGGGGCCAGAGCTCCAGACCCTGTACCGCGGGCCCGGGGCCAGAGCTCCAGACCCTGTACCGCGGGCCCGGGGCCCGGGGCCCGAGCTCCAGACCCTGTACCGCGGGCCCGGGGCCAGAGCTCCAGAACTCACTCGGGCCGCTACATGGGCACGGCTCCTCGGGCCTCTACAGGGGCACGGCTCCTCGGGCCACTACAGGGGCACGGCCCCTCGGGCCGCTACATGGGCACGGCTCCTCGGGCCGCTACAGGGGCCGCAGTAACACCCACAATGAGCTCGTAAGAACAGTGATTGTGCACTAAGTCCCACGTAGAGAAACAAAGCAATAGAGCAGAGCGGGTGTGAACATAACACCAGAAGCTCCTCCCTCTGTCTGCGGGCGCCTGTGGCACCGGAGCACGGCTGGTCTCCACTACGGCTACGCCATGGAGAAAGTAAAGGGTTGATCCAACAGTTTGTGAATGATGCGTAACAGGAAAGGTGCTGCTGAACGGCAGAGGCGATCTGTCTTGCTTTGATGTAGTTCTAAGATGTTTACTCTTCCAAGCCCATCTGTTTACGTCCTGGACTTGGGGATTGCCCACGTCACTCTGACACCGGCCCCTAAACGTTTAAATGTCGACTTTATTTTGACTACGACTTCATTCTCATAAATGTATGACATTATTCTCGTTAATTTACGAGTTTATTCTTGTTAATTTACGAGTTTATTCTCATTAATTTACAAGTTCATTCTCGTTAATTTACAAGTTCATTCTCGTTAATTTACAAGTTCATTCTCGACAATGCCCCGCACTTTTTTTTTATTTGACTTGGCCCTTATACGTCGTACCATAGGAACAATTTCCTAGTATTTCTTTTGGTAGGGGTGTTGCATTTCCACAGATCTGACCTGTAATTTGGCATGGTGGTGTCAAATGCATGTCCTCATAGAGATAAAGAAGTTTATTTCTATACTCTGGAACATTCCAGGCAGAGAAATAAAATCTCCATGGAGACTCGCAAGTGGCAAACCTTATATCAGAAAGTTAGAGCAAAATGAGACTATAGAATAAAAGGCCTATCCATGGGTTTCAGAATTATGGTTTCCATAGCGACTAACATTTCAAAGCAAAATATATCTTTGAATGAGAAAAAAGTGCTTAAAATATTTTACATATAACAGGAAGACGAGGCCCATGAACAAAAGTAGTGCATGTATTAGATGTAGATACTTGTGTCATGTACAATATAAAGCTGTAGTCAATTCTTGACTAGAGACACGAAACTGTCAACACTTTTCAGTATCTCTGTGATCCGACCTCGTCTCTGACCCAAACTGAACTCGCAGGACTATAACCGTGTCATTAATACTGAAAAGGAAACGGTGTACATATATGATCAGATTCAGGATTCATGATCCACTCCCAAATCTTCAGTTAACCCACTAGAACACTATTGACCGACTAAACCACTCAAGCCTGACAGCCCTAGTAGAACGTGTAAAAAATACTTCCTGAAAAGCCTTTCTACTTAAGTAAATGGAGGGAACTTGTGCAGAAAACACAGTGGGACCAATGTGACAATAAAACAACTGCTCTTTGAAATGAACAATGGCTACATTTCATGATCGTATATTGTCTACTTCCTTCTCCCATGAACCAGCTCACTTTGCAACGTTTTGCTTCTAAATTTAGTGACACACATAATATTCTAATTTTACATAACTTGCATTTAACAAAATCCATCTCCTCGACATTTTGGTAGGCAAACAACCATTGGTGGTTCATAACGTGGTTACATAAATGTGCTCCTGAGTATAATTACATAACAGCCTGCCACAATAGAGAAGGCTCTGAATCTTCCTCCAACACCAACTGTGCCTAAAAGATGCACGCTTTCACAGACCCGTTCTGCCAGCATTATGACATAGTTACTTCCAACACTGTGCAAAAGGGAATTGTGTTGTGTTTTCATGGCCTTTGAACTGAATTGCTGTTAAGTCAATAATTGTATTGATAAAAATGGTTGTTATCAAGTTTCAATATTGCATTTCCATTTGGCAAAATAGTCTGTCACACTGTGGATACTGGTCTTGTTTGTTTTCACTATTGATTTCCTATTGCTTTTTTGATTCTGAAATTTACAATTGACGTGGCAACATCTTTTTACTTGCTTTCAATGAAGTGGTGAGCTACTTTTTAAATAAGACTTGGGATGATCTTGAGGGGTAAATCTTATGGTTGTCCTGCAGGATTATTTGTTAAAGAGGCACTCTGTAACTTTTCTGGGGGAGGGTCTGGCACCAGCTTGTTTCCATGGAGCTGTCTGCAATGTTCCACAGTAGGCATAAACTTATGTATCTCCATGGAGACAAGCTGGTGACATAACCAGGCCAAGTTACAGATCTGATCTGTGAAGAGGCGACCCCGCTCTCAGTAAGAATGCGGCTTTTTCAAGGTAGTTATTAAATAAGTCTAATCAAATAAATGCTAGATTGACAAGTTTAATGCCACTGTGGAACATTCACGGAAAAGTATTAAAATCTCCATGGAAACAAGCAGGAGGCAGATCCCCTACCTGAAAAGTTACTTAGTGCATCTTTAAGTGAATGATCAAGTTTATTATTGTTTCGTTAACCGCTAATGCAATTTTTATATCTCAAGGAACAACATCGAGAAGAATCTTACTTTAGCCATAATACGGTATTATTGGTCCGGGGATCTTTGGTATTTGGATTATGACAGTTTGAAAATAAAGTATATCAAAACATTACTCCAACATTATTATTAATACCACACTTATGATCGTTTGTAATATTGCATTTTGAGCACACAGCGATAAAACCCCTCTCACCTTGGCTTTAGCGGGCAGTGACTCCCTCTTGGACGCCTGCTGTGCCAGTGTCTCCAGGTTGATCTCCTTCGATGCCCTCCTCCGCCTGCGGGTGCTCTGGATCACTCCTCCGGTACCCGCCTGGCCCTCCACCGCCCTCTGCCCTGCTGCGGCTACTCCATTCTGGGGCATCTCTGTGGTCGGCGACTGGCCCTCTCTGGATAACCTCCTGGATCTTCTCGGCTGGGCTACAGGGGCTGGATTCAAAACATTTTCAGACACTTTTTCCGTCACCATTTCTTTCACAGACACATCAAGCCGTGGCTGCTCTGCGTTCTCTTCCTTTTTGGTTTCTTTTTGACCTTGGTATCTCACAAACTGTTGCTTCGGCTCTACTTGCATGTCCTGTTGTATATTCTGCTGGCTCATTTGCTGGCTGGGCTGCATGTGTCTCTCCTGCATGCGCTGTTGTTGATATTGCTGCATTTGCATTTGTTGCTGCTGGAGATGTTGATGGATTTGAATTTGTTGTTGATGTTGCATTTGTTGTTGTTGCTGTTGCTGCTGCTGCTGTTGTTGTTGTTGTTGCTGAATTTGATGAAGAAGCTGCTGCTGTTTGGGTTGCTCGGCGTAGCCCAAACTTTGTATTGCTTTACTTTGAGGAAACCCCGTATAGTACCCCGGATTGAACTGTGACTGCTGTGGCTTACTCTGTCGGAAAGTCTGGAACGGTTGCAGCATTGGCGCTTGCAAAGTATGGGCTTGCTGCTGCTGCTGCTGCTGCTGCTGCTGCTGCTGTTGTTGTTGTGGCTGTTGATAACTTTGTATCTGGTGCATAGGTTCCCACTGTGTATTGTCCCTAAAAACATCTTGCATTTGGTTCTCAGTTCCCATAGAAATCCCTTCATGTACTCCTTTATGAAACACCTGGCCCCTCATGTTCACTCCTGCCATGTACGAAGGGAAGCTCTGGCCCCATCCTGCCAGCTGGGGTTCCTGGCTCCAACCTGGTCCTTGCATGGCCTCCTGGTGCATCCACTTCATCTGAGCAGGCTGTTGTTGGTAGTGTCCCAAATTTTGTTGCGCCTTTTCTGGATGATATAGTCCAGATGTGGCCGCGTTTAAGTCTGTGTGGTTGGAATCCAAAGCAGGAGGACCCATGCCGTAGAAGACGTCGCTTTGGTGCATGGTTTCTTTCATGGTTGTAGCCCTGTGCTTCGCCGGCTTGTTTACGGGAGGAGGAAGGCTCATGGCTGACAATTTGAGCTCGCAGAAAAAAGGGATTGGGGAGTTGAGGCGCTGTGTGCGGTGGAGATTTTCTTTAGTTTTATAGCAACCAAGGAAAATACACTTAGTAAAGAGTATGAAGTCTTGGTCCAATCAGAGGCGAATGCAGATGTCCATCTCCGTGGTCATCATTACAGCAAAGGTCCCTACAACAACACAATTTTGAGTTAACCCAAACCACAGCTATGAATGGCCTTGAGTAATATGGAAACGAAGGCCTACAAAACCAAATTGAGATTCTTAGACATTTATAGGCCGACACATGTTCACCCGAAGTGTCCCTCGTTTGGGTGTCCAGCACAGGACAACTGCACATTCAGGCCCCTGCTCCTATTCCCACTTATTCATAGAATATGATGCAACATGAATTATATAAAGTAAGATTTACAAAGAAAACAATATAATATATATATGTTATAGAAATCAGGACTTTTTTGGTGTACTGGCTTTCAGGGTTGTAATATGTCGGCACCTTTTGCTATTCCAGTCTTTCTCTGTGCTTTATAATTGATAAAAAATCATATACTGTTATGTCAGTTATTATTACTATAATTATTTTTTGACTAGTCGATTAGTCAAATGTCTATTTCACATATTATAACTTAAATAAATGATCACCCCAATGAAGGTCGAAATATGGCGACTGAAGCCTTCAAGATAGATAATATTTACAAATAAAGTGAAATATTGATGAAAATCTGAAATTGTTTATTCTCTTTAGACATTCTGAATATTGCCACTGTGTTTCTAATAAAAAATGGCCTTTGTGTGCCTTTTAGAATCTGTATAGTCCAGATAATGATTACGATTATCAACATATATTTCATAGTCGACTAGTCAGGATTAGTCCCCTTTTTCTATAATTTGATGTGGTCACCCTGGCCACATGGTCAAATGACTAAAAGTGAATGTGCACAATAATAGTGATTAAACGTCTAATATTCGAGCCCTGGAGGTAAAATAAAAGTGCTTTATTGCGTTGTCAGAGATTCTCAAACTAGGGAACCACTGATAGTGATTTTGGCATTAATGGATTAGTAAACGCATAATTATCTGTAATAGACGCGGGATAAATGTAAAGACAAACCTATATCTAACCTATTTGAAGGTGAACAGAAAAGGGTGTCGTGCACAGAGCTCCCATATCAAGAAATACAGGAAACGAAGTGCAAAGAGCGCTTTAGCCACTCTTGTTATGTCAGAAGTAGCAGCAATAAGGAAGCGAACAGTGAGAAGTGCTGGCGTAAGTGCGGGGGGTAGAGCCCGGACACAGTGACAGCCCGTACCTGGTGGTCAGCGGTGCACGGAGCTCTGCGCGTAAAACCCCGAGGAAAAGTCTCTCCGGCATCATCCGAAGTAGACTCTTGCGCGCACCGCCATGTGTGGATGTAAGCGCTCTCTTGCCAACTTTCTACCGAGTTTCAAAGTGCGACAATATGGCGAAGTGGAAGCAGAAGAGAGGAGTTTTACGAGCGGACGGAACCAAAAGAAGGATCCGCATTCGTTGTGCACGGTGGGAAGGCTGAACGCGTACTTGGAATTGTGCACGCCGTGTCAGTAAAACCGTGCACTTCCAGGAAAACAAGTCCGCAACTTTTCTTCCCACATCAGCGACTCGTAGACCGTGCGTCACTGCTTACTGTCCAGCCGTTTGCGCAAGTCTCCAACGCCCGCCCGACGCACGTTCACTGCAATCCCCGACAATATGCACTTGGTGGGTTGCACGGTCTAAAACTGCGCAAGGAATTATGAACCAAGTTATGAGTGACCCCCAAACGCACCGCCTCACCCCAAAACAGATCAACTCACATCCTGTTATCCAATCCTGATGACGGGCCACTCCTGTCACTGTATCCGTGTGCGCTTGGTTTGACCACGCTGCTGTCCGGGGGAGGGCGGAGTTAGTCACGCAGAAGCCAAGCAGCTGACACATGCGCCAAATGTCACTTGAATATGAAAGCCCCAGGGACAGGGTGGGCTGCAGGGCTGCATCTCAGTGGATAGGTGATGAATTAATGGCATAGACGAGCCAATAATAGATTAAGACTTTTCAATCTATAGGCTACTTATTATATAGGTTATTGATAAAATGGCCTTTTATAATCTACGACCATTGTTGTTAAAGGAGCACTATAGTCAATGTTTGTTTGTTTTTAATTAAGCAATCTTAATTTATTCAATTGAGACATTTTATTGCCAAAAATATTTGCTTTGGAGGATAACAAAAGATTTTCCACCTAAAAGACGCATTAAAAATGTTTGGATATTAGTTTCTTTACGTTATAGGCCTATGGTTTTCATTCCATATGTCTATTATGATCATTTTGATTATGTTGAATATGATTGCTGTTGTTGTTGTTGTTGTTGTTGTTGTTGTTGTTGCTATAACAACAAATTATGCCTTTCATGTGGATATGTCCAATAATTGAGACATGAATCATACACCAGGTTAACAAATCTGCCATCTGACAGTCAAACTGTATTAAATATTATTTGGAAATAGTATGTTGTGATGTCATCTGAAACCCATCTCTCTCAGCCACCCCTATTTTACACAGACATATATAGCAACCCCAACAGCCTTCTCATACTTTTAAAACTTATGACGAAAAATATAATTGAAAACCAAAGAAAAAATACCAAACAGGGGATTCAGGTGTGCTAAGCAGATGAGGAGCAGGGGATCTGTTGCCCAGGTGAACTAGCCAAAGGTGCGTATTTGATTTTTTTATGATACATAAAGAAGTGCCAACACAAATTGGTCTTTGGTGACCATATTAGACCAAATGACCAAGGATTAAAAGGAGCAATAATTTGATGTGTGATGATAGAGACTTATAAATAAAATATGAACTAAACCAACACAGTTTGAACTCTGAACATTTCTCAACACTCTAAAAGTCTTATCTTTTTACATCACATCAAGACAACCTTTTTTGTCTTAAGTACCCCCTAAGCTTTGTCTTGCACTCAAGTACCCCATAACTTAGATCTACACTAGTATATTGTCAACAAAGAAATATCAATATCATTCAAATATTATTACATTTCACCTTTTGTAATCTGAAACCATACAGTCCCTGGTACATAATGGAGTACCCCCAGGGTAACACTGGCATATGCTGTAACTATCTCTATATTGAATACAAGCATAGGTGCATCTTAGTGTTGGTCATGTCTTCCTAAACCCTTGATCCCTATCCCATCATTACCTCCTTATTCCCTGATTATAACCAGTGTAACTTCCACAGTATGTAATAGGCTTCTTCCACATCTCCTCTTCATTAAACCCCTCGCCCACGTCCCCTCTGTAGGCCCACTGTACGTGCTGTGCGTCTGACTCCATGGCCTGTCCCTCATGTGTCCCCTGCAGATCCACAATGTTGAGGATGCAGAAAAGTGCGAGCCAATCAGGAGCCAGGATCACCACTACGTCACAGCGGCAGGCAGAAATCGCACGGAGCCCCCATCTATTAGCAATTAGCTTTAGCTCCACGTAGCAATGCCTCTCTAGCACTGCCTTATCCCCTCGAATCAACATGGAATAAACTACCAAAACACTCCAGGGACATGGAGGCTGCTTATTTTATTCACTGCAACTGTAAACGCAATAGTTCGACCGGGCGAGGTAAGCACGGAGCAATGTTATCCAATTGTAAACACGCTACTCGGTTAGCTTGGTGAGCGTAACCCCCGCAGCATCCGCCGCAGCGCCAGCCAGTTTGCCAGATTAGCCTTCTCAAAGCTCATTATAACCCTTGACTCCCGCTTCCGTAAACTCTCGCTTCACCGGGGACGGGGGAGCACTGGCAACGAGCGGAAAGCCAAACAATCTCGCCTGGTGATGACCGGGAGGACGAGAGTGTTTAGCGTCCGATCGGAGCCTTGGAGACGAGCCGCGTAAGCAACATTATTCTGTGTCTGCAGGGCTCGCTCATCACGTCTGCAGCGCAGTGTCAGGTAAATCAGGATGAAAAGACAATAATTGGAGGCTGTAGATTGATAAATGCATGCTTGTGTGAGGCGAGGGTGTCTGTCTAGTTCGAGAAGAGTCTGCGATGATGAGTTGGTGAAATGAATCTCTAACTACAACTTTGTTAGCATATTACATAATTATACACATAACATGGTTAGCTAGCCATTAACTGTAATAAAAGGTCTATTTCTACCATTCCAGTTATTTTGGATCTTTGCTGTTTTTCTATCCCTATAAGTTTGCTCTGTTTTTGAAATGTATTATAAGGTCATATCTTTTACATTGGTTGTGTCACTGACCTCTTACGGCTCATATGTTTTTGACAATGGATACGTTTTAAAGCTGCCTGCCATGATAAATGAACTATTCAAAAAAATCATCTTTATCTGGAGACATGCCACAACACCTTTTAATTACAAACACATTGGAATGATTAAATAAAAAGAAAACAAGAAACAAATGTTCACTTTAATCAGTAATATACTTTATTTGTAAATATTCTTGATCTAGAAGCCTTCAGTCACCATAATTCAACTTTAGGATAATACATTTAAATGTCTCAGTGTACAGTAGAAATAATCCTTTGACTAGTTGATTAATTGAAATAATCACTGAATATTCAATTACTAAAATGAATTAGCGCTAGTACAATTACATTTCCACATAAAAAAAACAGATTAGTCAATAATTGGATAAGATTGTGTTCACATGCACAAGGGAAATCTGATATTTTATTATTCATTGTTTTATGCTGCACCGTAACGCGGAGAAAAGTTCCTATGTTTGCGAACTGTGTTCAATGGCAATGGCAATAAACCTTTTCTTATTCTGATTCTGATCACCTAAAATGACATGTGTGATTTTTAGAGTAATTATTGTATTTGGAAGATGATTCATTTAAAAATAACTCTTTTTTTTTTTTGAGTGACTGTAATGCATTACACCATGTTATGCATTACACCAAGTTATGCATTACACCATGTTATGCATTACACCATGTTATGCATTACACCATGTTATGCATTACACCAAGTGCCATTATGCATTACACCATGTTATGCATTACCCATGTTATGCATTACACCAAGTTATGCATTACACCAAGTTATGCATTACACCAAGTTATGCATTACACCAAATTTTATGCATTACACCAAGTTATGCATTAACCATGTTATGCATTACACCATGTTATGCATTAACACAGTTATGCATATACACCATGTTATGCATTACACCAAGTTATGCATTACACCATGTTACTGCATTACAATGTTATGCATTACACCAAGTTATGCATTTACATACCAAGTATGCATACACCAAGTTTATGCATTACACCAGTTATGCATTACACCATGTTATGCATTACACCATGTATGCATACACCATGTTATGCATTACACCATGTTAGCATTACAGCATGTATGCATTTACATTCCAAGTTATGCATTACAAACCAATGTTATGCATTACACCAATGTTATGCATTACACCAAGTTATGCATTATCACCAAGTTATGCATTACACCAAGTTATGCATTACACCATGTTATGCATAATTCATCGTTATGCATACAGCCAATTATGCATACACATGTTATGCATTACACCAGTGTTATGCATTACATACAAGTTATGCATTTACACCATGTTATGCATTACACCATGGTTATATGACATTACACCAAGCTTATGCATTACACCAAGTTATGCATACACTACACCAGTTATGCATTACACCAAGTTATGCATTACACCATGTTATGCATTACACCATGTTATGCATTACACTGTCACTATTAGTTCTCGTTTTCTTTATTATCTCTTATTATTGAGTGACTGCGTAATGGCATGGCCATATCCTATACAGTGGCAATGATGATGATATTATTGTTGTATTACTTTTAATGGCGGTTGACAGCCAACTGGTGCATTTACCCACCTACTGTAGTTGTACGTCTTAAAAGTATATGTTTTATGCTTATACCATTAAAAAAAAAGAGAGAAAGAGCGAGAAAGTAACGATGATGTTAGAGTGGCAGAATGTTAGAGTGGCAGAATGTTAGAGTGCGAGATATTGAGTGCAGAATGTTGGTGGCTTTGTGACATCATAACTTATTCTTCATAGCCTACCCATAGCCTACCCATAGCCTACCCATAGCCTACCTATTACTCCTCAGCCTAAAAACCACATCCCACAAAAGTCCAAGCACTCCTTGGCCGCATCCCACTGGTGGAAAAAAGAGAAATAGGATAAACCTGCAACAAAAGTCAAAGTCACATCACCAGACTCCAGTGGCAAGGCAAGTTTATTTGTAGAGCACAATTCGTACACAGGCAATTAAAAGTACTTCACTCAACAAGAAAAATGCAATCCAATACAGAAATCACAAAACCGTTTAAGACATAAAAGAGAAGAGTGCAAATAAAGTCCTTTCAGTCATATGCACAGCCAACAAAACTTTTTAAAGCTTAGATTTGGACATTGCCAGCGTAGAGGCCTGTCTCACATCTTCAGGAGACTTCCAGAGTTTAGCTGCATAAAACTGAAATGCAGATTCCCATGTTTGTCTGACTGCTGGTCCTGACTCTGGGCACCAGCAGGAGGCCGGTCCCTGAGGTCCTCAGATCCGAGATGGTTCATATGGCACTAACATGTCCGAGATGTACTTTGGTGCTAGGCCATGGAGAGACTTGTACACAAGCAGAGCTGCTTTAAAGTCTATTCGCTGAGCCTGAAGCCAGTGCAGAGACCTGAAATCAGACTCCTCACATCAGATGTTGTCATCTGACATTTTGATAATCAATAAGATTATTGAAATGCCTTGTATTGCTTGTAGTGCTTAGCGGTTTTTCTGTCCCTACAATGTTGCTTGGTTTTTGAAGTGTATTCTAAGGCTATTTCTTTTATATTCTCTGTATCATTGACCTCTCGTGTCTCGTAATGTGTTTTTGACGATAAGATAGTGTGAGTCTTTCAATCAAATGTACTTCACTAGGGAATGTTTTAGATTTGGTTGGTACAGTATATGGTTTTTCTGTCAGCATAGGCACGGCCAAAACATATTTCCTATTATACCTCATAATACACTTGAGATTGTTTTCACCCCATCAGAGACCTGCTTTGATGATGCTGTCACTAGAGCCTGTGCCCTTGTGTAACTGTATAACTGCACTGCTAACTGTCTGTGTCCTCTGCAGCCCTGGGTGCTCGGTGCTGATGCTCGGTGCTGATGCCAGCTGCAGCCTGTAGCTCAACACTTTCCTCGCTCTCAGGATGAGTGGAGCTGGAGAGCACACAGACATCCTGTCAGTGTCAGACGTGGTCAGGGACCGATGGAAAGTGGTGAGTGCATGTCACACATTTAGGCATTATTTTAAAATGAACTGCACCTCCCACTTATGTGTTTCATCTTATCGGAAGGCATTTTTGCTAATAAGAGCTGAAGTATACATCAAAAGGAGGTTTCTATTTTAATTGTTAATTGTTAAATGTCGTCTTCAAATAACAAATAATCCCTGTGTCCGAATGGGGTCATGTAATAAAAAGCAACACTTGCTAACCCTGTAACTAAAAACATGTTCTGAAATTGATGAGGCTGTGAAGTGCCATTTGTTTACATCCTAATTTAAAAAGATGTCTGTATAGTAATCTGCTAACATTTGATTAATTAAAGTCTTACTTTAGACTGAACTTTTAGTTTGACCCAACATCAGGCTGTATTACAAGCATTGTATTGGTATTACTAGTTAAACTTAGTTATTATTAGTAGTACTAAACTTATGAATTGGTTTAGTTGGAGTTTTTGCGAGTCGAATAAAAACCACGTTAAATGCTGTTATGAAGCCTGTCACATTGTGAGTTTGAGCTGCTGTGCTCCCAGATAAGGAAGATTGGTGGCGGGGGCTTTGGGGAAATCTACGAGGTGCTGGACCAACTGACCCAGGCCACCGTGGCTCTGAAGGTGGAGTCCGCTCAGCAGCCCAAACAGGTGCTCAAGATGGAGGTCGCTGTGCTCAAGAAGCTCCAGGGTGAGTCTGCATGAGTTTCTTTAATTAGCTCCAATCTGAGAACAAAGGAAATCAAGTTACTATTGTTCACACTGATTAGCCATAGCTGCAGAGGCTTGAGTTGAGAGACCCTTAAAGGGCCTATACTGGCTTTTAATTCCCTTTATATTATGTAGTGTATTGTAAATTCAAACAACTGAGATGAAAAGTCATGACTCTCTGCATTTTGCAAGTCATTTTGTTGTGTTTATCTAATAGACTGCCAACTGCCAGGGATACCAGTTTCATGTAAACGGGTACATTTCTTGTTAAGAATCATGGGAAACCAACGAAAGAGTAGATGCGTTTGCACACGCTCACTTTCCCCGGTGCTGTACGCACTTGTCTTTTCTTTCACCTGTGGCCGCATGTACCGTGAGAGTGATGTGGGATGGAGGCGGATGGAGGCAGCAGAGAAAAAGCTGTCTGAGCGGCGCACGGAGGCTTTACCTGCTGCGCAGAGGCAGAAGTGACTCGCTTCATCCACTTTACCTCATCAGTTGTAAATGTCATCTCTGCAGCGCCCGATTCATACAAATATATTTGATTGAAGTATTTTTTAATCAAATTCGAGGCGCTTTTACTCTAACCGCGAACACACGCTGTAAAAGTAGGTCGGCCTGAGGTCGTCCGCTTTCACGTCACACTCGCCCCGCACCGGTATGCGCTCCGAGACCACCTATTTTAAGCACTCTCGCAGCAACCAGATTGCAACTGCAATGTTCACACTGGCCTTAACGCACCGCTCTCGGAGCGAAAGCTGCATTACGTCGACTAGGCAGCTATTGATTATTTTAGTAATCGTGTAATTGATTGATTATTTTCTTTGATTAATCGAGTAATCGTTCATATTTTTTAACATTCCCTAAACCATTTTTAAAAGCA
Organism: Chaenogobius annularis; assembly: GCA_015082035.1. Classification (NCBI taxonomy): domain Eukaryota; kingdom Metazoa; phylum Chordata; class Actinopteri; order Gobiiformes; family Gobiidae; genus Chaenogobius; species Chaenogobius annularis. The sequence goes on along the minus strand of BJKM01000430.1, from coordinate 38,938 downwards.
TATTCAATATATTTTTTAAAATAAATGTTATAGTTCATAGTAATAAACAAATAAGGAGTTTCTGCTTAAAATAACACATTTTATTCTTAATTTCATCAAATTGTCCCCAAAATGTCAACGTTTCACTGTTATTCCAAACTTATACAGAGCAGAGGGCCACAGACAACCGGACAATTAAGTGAATCATTTGAAATGTTGCATTTGACATAGTTTCGATGGGCCTCCACACCTTTAATAAGACTTGGAACATTAATACTAGGTTGGAATAAATTGAAAATGCTTGAATTTTTCCAATTTTACTGTAAGAAGTACTACTTTTTGTTGTTTGGACCGACTTAGCAGGAAGCAGGAGGGCCAAAAATTTGTCTGAGGGCCGCATTTGGCCCCCGGGCCGTAGTTTGGACATGCCTGTATTAGAGCTGTAACTCTGCAGTCGTTTTGCAGCATTAGCTCAGTTTAGCCTCTGTCTTCGTCCCGTCATCACAGGCTTTCATGATCGCGGTCCTCTGCTCTTTCACACAACAAAACTCTGCTCCCCAGTCACACTCACACGTTTAAAATACGCTGCTCTCTCCTCTGTTTGTGTGCTTAATGACATGTGTGCGTAAGAACGAAAGAGCCACAAGTCACAAGCCACAGATTCATGCGGCTTTAATTAAATATGTAAATTAAACAAATCATTGAGGCAATCAAATAATGATTAAAGCTTTTTTGTAATCGAATTACTCCATTTATTCGATTAATCGCTTTAGCCCTAATTAGTGGCAATGTGAAAATGACCAGACTCAAGTGGTATGTAATTATAGACAGGCTCTTAGTCTGGTCTGGAGCAGGTTTAAAAGCCAGGCTTAGTCTAAACTGTTTACAAACACTGCCCATTTTTCACAGTATTAATGTTATAAAGTTCTCTGACCATTTTCTCAAATTAAAAATGGCTTTTGGATGGAAGTTGAAACGTCTTGATTTTTAAATCATTGTCCAGATGACGACCGTTGAAACTTTCTCTACAATGTAACTTTACATTAAAATGATATATTTGAGTCATTGCAGGCGTCTTACTTACTCATACGTTCCCACACACATTTTGTAATTTTCTCTCACATTAATGAGCGTTTGTTTAATCCATGTTATTACTCGTCTTGCTTAGGAGTGGTGCTCCTGCAATTGTTTAATCGCTTCACTCTTCACACCTCGCCTCTCATCAAACACAGGTGAACGTGGTGCATTTCCGCTGTGCAACTCCTCTGTGGATGTGTCCTCGTGTCTTAAAGGGATTTTTGTGGAGGTGGACGTTTCTTCTCCGTAGTTTTGCATTGAACGCATTGGAGTAGTTCTCCGACCTTGTGAGCTCTGATTGCTGAGCTCATTTAAGTGACTGTGTTTACGCTCTATTCAGAGAGAAGTCTGGGCGTGCTTTGCAGAATGACTTTCTTAAACAGCCCTCAGAGGCCTGTCTTCAAGAATCCCGTTGAACTCTGAGTTGATAAAACTATAGGGTGCGTTTACGTTTGCGCATTCGCCACAAAAATTGGGACTAAACCAGGACTAAACCCAAATCTAAACCTGGACTAAATCCGGGCTAAATAAAGACTTGGATCAGGACCGAACGAAGTCCACATCAGGACTTAAATGGGCTCAATTTAGGACCAAAAACGACAAGTGTGAAAAGGTTCATGTGTTGCTCAGCCAATTAAGGAAGGAATGAAACGACTGAAGGAGACACTCGGCGCATAAAGAGTATTAATTGTTGTTGTTTTTTTTATGCTTGGCTGAAAAATACAAAATGCATAATATATTATTGACTCATCCAGTGGTGTTTGGGGCCTAAAAAGCACTTTTAGTTCTATCTCATCGACCCAAAAATATATCCTGTTTGATAAAATGATAATAAAATAATAACAAATGTTCTGTTTTTAGGCAAGGACCACGTGTGCCGTTTTGTGGGCTGTGGCCGAAATGACCGCTTTAACTACGTGGTGATGGAGCTTCAGGTGGGCTTCTGTGGTTCTGTGTCAGTGAGCTCTTCATCTGACGTGAATGCTGAATGTTTTTCGGTTGTTGTTTTTTTTTTATGTGAAGGGGAGGAACCTGGCAGACCTGCGCAGAACAATGGCACGAGGCACGTTCTCCGTCTCCACCACTTTACGTTTGGGCAAGCAGATTCTGGAGGCCATTGAGAGCATCCACTCTGTTGGCTTTCTGCACCGCGACATTAAGCCTGTATGTTCACCCGCACATTATTCTTTTAATCGTACTGTATCTGTGGAAGATATTCTTTATACTAGGGAGATAATGGAATTTGTTTATTTTTAATCTGAGGAATAAAACTACATCAGAAACTGGTCTGTCCCTCTGTGTGTTGCAGTAAAGATGTGTTAGCCAAACAGTTACGTGTCATATCTGTGTGCTTGCAGTCGAACTTTGCCATGGGGAGGCTGGCCAGTACCTGCCGATGCTGCTACATGCTGGATTTCGGTTTGGCTCGACAGTTCACCAACTCCAGCCAGGAAGTGCGGCCGGTAAATCCTCATAAATCTGCAGCCATTTACAGAGAGTGGCCTGGGCCAAACAATCTAAGTCTGCACAGCTCACATATAGACAAGAACATATATACTTCAACTAAAATGTGCTGATGTGAACATACAGATTCTGACAGTAGATTATTTGGTTTTCTGTTTACAGTTCATTATTACATTATATTACAACTTATTGATACCATGATGAACTCTGATCATAATATTATAGACCAACATTCTTTACCTAATTTAGTTTTGTAAAGTGTGTTTTTAGTGTTTAATTAGAGAGTCATGGGGTAATTGGAACATCGAAGCCCTGCTGCATAACATACCAGCCAAAACCCAAAAAACATCCATTCCTACTGTGAGCGGACTTGCTTCTCCACAGACTTGGCTTGTAATTTAGCCTGGTGGTGGTTATGCCACCTTCTTGTCTCCTCGCTTTGCTTGGAATGTTCCACAGAATGGCATTAAACATGTCTCCCTCAGTGGAGAATGTTGTTAAGTATGGGGTTATTTCCGGGTCCAGCCTTTTTCAGGATAATGGCATTTTGTTGATTTTAAACTGCTCTGAGGCTTTGAACAAAGCTGTTTAAAAATTGGAAACTGCTCAAAAATATTCTGTGACATTCCTTTAGAGATCATTTTTAGACATTTTTAAACAATTCATTCATTCATTTTCTACCGCTTGTTCCCGTTAATGATCACGGGTGACTGGAGCCTATCCCAGTGCCTTTGGGCCTTAGGCGGGGTACACCCTGGACAGTGGCCAGTTCGTCGCAGGGTTAGACATAAATTATCAAATAAAATGTCCATTTAAAGGGCACATATTGTGCTAAATTAACTTTTTTGCGCTTTTAACCATGTTATCACATTGGTCCCTCATCAAAAACATACATGGAGCTGTACTTGGCTTCATTCACGCTAGTTTGATGAATCCTGGTTAGAAAGTCTTCTCCCCTCTGAGGCTCCAAAACACTCCATTCTGAATTTCCTCAAGCTGTGAGAGCATATTCTACCCATGACATGGCTTTGAGAGCTTCTGCCCTGTTTTTAAATCCATAAATCACCAGACTTGTTCATTTCTGCTAATCATGATGATTACAACTGCTCGGCTACATTAGCCTGTGGGAGAAAAGCTAGCATGTGTTTATCTTACCTATGTAATCCCCAAAAGTCAGTTCCTGGTGTGGGAAACGTGAGTGATATGAAGTGAAATAATGCATTTTTATTTATCCTTTCAAATCTGGGCCATTGCCTACAACCAGAAATGTTTAGTAGAAGAGTTTAAATATGAGTACTGATCAGAACTCTACATTGTTATGCATGCTGTTTCCTGTTTCCTTTTGTGCATGCCTTTGTTTTGCTTTACCCTTTTCATTATTAATGCTGCTAAGAGGCTCAGCCCATGGAGTTTAAAAGGCTCTAGAGATTTGATGTGAACCGGGAGAGCACAGTGCTAATGTGAATGCTTTATCAAGTTGTGATTTTCTTCTGAAAGTATATATATATAAGGAGACGACCAAATGAATTTAGTATAAGATGAATGCTTTCTCTCCTGCAGCCTCGTCCCGTGGCAGGCTTCAGAGGGACAGTCCGATATGCCTCAGTCAACGCTCACAAAAATAAAGTAAGTGTCAACAGGAGTCGACTTTTCTCTACAAACCAGTTCTAAAGCTTTCAGTGACCTGTGCATGATTCAGTTCAGACCATGTTGTTCTGACTTCAAACGTACATTTTTTGAGTGTAGTTTATTTTGTTGTTAAATGTGCCTGTCATGTTGTCATACAGATAGATCCAGTTATTACAGAAATATTAACCATAAACCAGGGTAAAACATCTACACTTTGACAGTTAAAAGGCTACCATAGATTTCTAAGATACTTTCCACCTCAATATTAAACTAGATCCCTGGGTGTCAAAGTGATGAAAACTGACTACTGTTCCCTTAGAAATGAGCAACTCCAAGATATTATGTATATATTTTAAATGATGACAGTCCTCAAAACGGTGCCTATAAACAGGAAGTTTAGACCCAAGAACAGGTTATTTACATTTGGTGAAGAGTTAAACACAGCTTAACGACTTGGAAAACGGTTCAATACTCTAATACACACTTCAGCCATATTCCAGTGGGATTTGATTTCTGTCAGGACGTCTGTCGAATTAAAATGACCCTATGACGTCTGTGTTTTTTGTGTGCATTCAAACAGGATAAAGAATGCCTGTAATCTACTTGTTCTTACTTGCTTTATTCCTTAAGTGCCAGATATTCACATTGAAAATTACAATAATCTTTATATTCATTTATATTCATACATTTCTGTTTTAGGTTTGTTTTTAGCGTTTTGTACCACGTACAACAATCGGTGATCATATTTATTCCATTTATGCTGATACAGCCCCTAGAGCCAAGATTTGCATCAAAAGCCCCCAAACATTACATTACCTTACATTGCTACGACAACAGGTCATGTCTTTATTGGAGTTGGAGTTTGTTTTGTGTTTTTTTTGGTTTTTGGTTGACGAAAATACAATTGGATTGGAGAATGGTCCTTGGCTAAATAATATTAAAAACAGACACACACCTGGTACAATGCATCTTTCCTTTTGGTCAGTGTTTGTCGTACACTATCCCTGTGTAAATAAATACCATACCATTTTGAATCAATATTAGCTTCAATGCAAAAACGGCCCAAATCACAGATTTGAGCAGTCACACTGGACTGGAATCACCTGAGGAAGTTAGCTGAATTACTAGATAACATTTGGAGGAAGCGCAGGACGAGAAACACTAAACATGTATGTATTGGCAGGAAATGGGGCGCCATGACGACCTGTGGTCTCTGTTCTACATGTTGGTGGAGTTCACGGTGGGCCAGCTCCCCTGGAGGAAAATCAAGGATAAGGTACAAGACAAGGATTAGAATGACATGGATTCATTTGTGTTTTGGGACGTGGCTTTCATTGCCTTTCTCCCACAGGAACAAGTGGGAAACCTGAAGGAGACGTACGACCACCGCCTGATGCTCAAACACCTGCCCTCAGAGTTCAGCACGTTCCTGGACCACATCTCCACTCTGGACTACTTCACCAAACCTGACTACCAGGTCTGCCCCTGTGCCCCTGTGTCCTCCCCCTCTGTCAGAAATGTGCTGACCCCTGTGCTTTGTGCTGGCCCCTGACAGCTCCTGACGTCCGTGTTTGACAAAGCCATGAAGAGCCACAGTGTGCTGGAGAACGACCCGTACGACTGGGAGAAGTGTGACGCTGAGGGCCAGCTGAACATCACTGCTGCCAGCACCACCCAGCAGCTCACCAGACTGACACCGGCATACTTAGGGTAAGCACGGACCTAACTGTCAGAGAACATATCCATCTGTTGGATCTGTATCATGTCCTAAAGTTTGTAGTTCAAACTTATGAGGTCAGATTCCACAAAGAGCCACTGTGTGGAGATGATGAGAGAAATCATGATTGTTTCAAATGCGGAAATATCTTTTGTATTGTTTTATTTTGAATAGTCCTGTATTGTAGGTATACTTATTCCTTCTTTCACAAATATTTTCAGAAAAACAATCTTACAATCGAGTACTCAACCCATTTTTATCCTCTTATGCTAACACCCACAAATAATATCTGGAAGAAGTTGGTTGCAGCATTTTCCACCTCAAAGTTGTTATTTTTATGCTGGGAATAGTAAAAATGTCTGCTTTACATCAGTATGACTTTTTAACATGTCTGAGCCTCAGTAAGAAGTGGGGCAGGTGACAAAGACTTCAGTGCGTCAGAGCAGGTCCTCGAGGCCGCCCTGTACCTGTTTTCCTTGGCCGCTCCTGCGAGACTGGCGTCTTGCTAGCGTAGCGTGACTTTGACCTCTGCGTCCTGTTCTCAGTATGGCCAATGCGTCAGTGCTGCCCGGCGAGCTGCAGAGGGAGAACACTGAGGACGTGCTGCAGGGAGAGAGGCTGAGCGACGCAGATAACTGCCCCCCCATCCCCATGCCCACCATGGCGCCTCCTGCAGGAGACACGTGGGATCACACCGATCGCAACCGCAACCACAAACAAGCTGCACAGCCCATCATCAGGAAGGTGGGTCATTGCGAGGTGGTCATTTCGACTTAAAGGGGAATATTGTGCTTCTCCTACTAAACTAATCTTGGTTCCCTCAGCAAAATATTGTATAGTTACAGGCCGTGTACCCAACTTGTAGTATAACACTTTTCCCCATAGAGATAAAGTAAAAGCAGACATTTGTGGGGGAAAACTAGACCACTGCGCACTGTCTGCATCGTATTATGAACCATTTTTATAAATTGTGGGCGCCGGTATTTCTTTGTGTTGTCTATGGTTAACCATAGACATGAAGGTTTTTGTTAAATGTGCATTTACATTTATTAATGTACCCAAATAAACTTTGTGAGACTTGAATTGAGTTGGGGTCACAGCTAAGACTTTCTACAACGTCCTTTTCTGTAACTGTTATAAATTGGGAACAGGGCCTTTAGCAATAAAAATACAAGTAAACAAAATGTGACTTTTCAAAATATGTGCTAAACTATTTCTTTTGTGCTGCAGGTGGTAAGTGAGGACGAACACAGTCAGAACCAGGGGAACCAGTCCCCCAACACAGGCTCCATACAGAGCTCCCCACGTAGGGTCCGCTCAGAGACCATGTTCCTGGAGAGAGCGGCCCCTCTGCTGCGGAGGATCAGGCATAGTCAAAGCCTAGCCTTTGAGAAGAGGCTGACCCCGGAGCCCAAGCCCACCATCGAGCGCTTTCTCGAGGCATAGTCAGTATCACAGCACAATTCAACACAAAAGCTACATTCTACTATGTACTACATACTACTGTGTACTCCTGTGTACTACCACTAGGTGGTAGAACATAAAGTACTGTCAGTGTCTTAGTCATTGGTTCTTGAAATACTTATAAGGAATTAGATAGTACCTTTTTACAATGAAAATGATTAATACTTAAAACTAGATTACACTAGCTATAATTACAAAAATTAATAAAAGGCTGATTACAAATTAAAAAGCCTTTTATACAAAGGAATACATTGAGAGTTCTGAAATGTTGTGGTTGAGTTCTCTGTTCATACACTTTCTGTGCCAGTATTGTAAATAAGTTGAAAATGTCTCTATGGTCAGCCTGGGTAAGCAGCGTCCTGTCCTGTTCCATGTGGGAGAGAAGTCCATCCCAGAGAGGGCAGCTCAGACTGGGGCGGAGGAGAACTCCGGCACAGCCACCCCAGACCCAGAGGAGGGAGCGGCCAGCAGTGGCTTTGTGGCCCTCAACCTCAGCCCTGTGCCACAAGAGGGCGACAGTCAGGAGTGGGTCATGTTAGAGCTGGAGCAGGGCTCTGCAGCCAAACCCTCAGGAGACGCTGTGAAGGTACGCCACTGCTTCTTAGTACTATCCAGCTCTTTTCCATTTGCTGTTAATACTATCCACACTTTTACTTTGAAGGTGGATAAACCAGGAGGTGGTGCCGCTGAGGATACAGAAGCCCCAGACGGACAGGCCGTTGTCCCCTCCAGTCCTGTCCTGTCCCCCATGTCTGTCCCTGGGACCTGGCTGCTGGGGCACCGCAGGCTGCCCGGCATGTTAGGACACATGCCAGCAGTCATCATGGGCCGCAGCCAGGAGCAGGTGGGCCAGGGACACTTTAAATACTCTAAAATCATAACATTGTTGTGGTGTCTGTAAATGTAAATATATATCCCTTAAATAAGTGATAATGGAAATATTGGTGGTCAGATTATCACATTATTTATATTGTGAATGTTGCTGTAAAGGCGCTATTATTATTCTTATCATTATTCTCATTATTATTAATATTATTCTTATTAGTCAGTGTAATCTTTCATTTGTCCAGGAGTGTTCCATTGTGGAAAAAGATTCAGTTGAAGTCATCAGGACAGTTAAAAAAAAATAATAATAATGTGTATACATATGTATATGTGTGTGTATGTGTGTGTGTGTGTGTGTGTGTGTGTGTATATATATATATATATATATATATGATATATTATATATATATATATTATATATATAATATATATATATATATATATATATATATATATATATATATATATATATATATATTCCTTGCTATAATGCTTACTTGAGACATGTGAGTATTCCTGTTAGTGATGACACTCACGGCTCTTTAAAATTATTAAAATCTTCAGGATCCGTTCAGAGCTGTTCAAAAGACATACATTTTAAAAGAGTCAATCGCTGTAATACAAAGGTAAAGGCTGGGATGAGCGATACATTTATATTTCAGCAGAGTGAATCATTCTTATTGGAGGAATAGTAAATAAACATGTTATTAAATAGTGTTAATGTATAATTATGGGAGGACTGAATTCCCACATGGTGTTGTACAGGCCTAATAAAGTAATCTGCGCAGTTGGTGTACAGTATTACGCACTACTGAAAATATTCTCATAATTTTTCATGAATATAAGTGTTGAATACAAGAACTGAGCAGACAAACAGTAGAGCAAAAACATTTTGAATCTTCCAGCTGCATTCGTTGCCACGGCTCGCTGCCTTGTGTTCATGGCTCACACACCGAGCCTGTGTCCAGTCCGCAGCAGCACCAGAGGGCAGTAAAATCTTGTAGCTCAACCTAATCCATGGTTTCTCTTGTCAGTCGTCCAGTGGCGTGTCCCAGTCCCCAGTGCAGGACAGGAGCGACATCATCCCCCTGGAGGCTCCTCTGGCTAAATCTGAAGAGGAAGAACCTGCAAAAGACCAAGGAAAGAGGCAGGAGCTGACGCCCACCAAGAACCCCACATCTCACCTGACCACAGAGCGCGACCCAGAGAGCGACTCGGGCCTGCCTGACCGCTCCTCAGAACCCCACCAGCAGCCCCTCCCTGAGACCCCAGGTGGCGCTGTGGAGAGCACGGTCACTGTGTCCTCCTCTCCTCCGCCGGCTCTGCTCAGAAGAAGAGACTCGCCCACCTCGCCCAGACTGAGCCGTATCCCCGTCAGAGACCCGAGCACCCAGCTGGACTCTCCCAGTAAGGAGCTGGCCCACGAGAGGCACAAGCGCTGGAGCAGCCCCTTGCACGGCTCCCCCACACACTCCCCCTCCCCCTCTCTGTCCTGTGATAACCTGCCCTCCGCCCTGCCCCGGGACAGGTTGTCGTCAGAGCGAGAGGAGCTCCTGTCCCTCAGCTCCAGCTCAGGCAGCAGGAGTAAGATCCCGAGGCCTGTCAGTGCCACCTTTGTGTCGGAGCAGCTCAACACCAAGTTCATGCCCAGACCGCCTCCAGGCCGGCCCCCAGTGAGAGCAGGGGCCGACAGCAACTACAGGTATGCAGCACTCACCGAGGGGCAGTGGTATAAACAAGTAAAGTGTTACATAAATAATATAGCTCTCAGTTTCTTTACCATTTTTAGACTGAGCTTCTTGATAAAATGTATTGACCATTTACTAAATGTGGAGGCATCTGGGCCATATGGTGAGAAGAATCTAGAGTTTGGTCATGATTCCTACAGTGTGTTTGTTTGAATGTAAAGCTACATTAACCTGAGGCCTTTTGCTCATCCCTACTGTATCTGCTGAATCCTGTTTGATAAATTAGGGGGTGGGTGATACTGACCAAAATTGATATCAATATTTTTGGGAGTATCCCAATAACAATAATCCATCCATCTTCTTCCGCTTTATCCGGGGCCGGGTCGCGGGGGCAGCAGTCTAAGCAGGGACTCCCAGACTTCCTTATCCGCAGACACTTCCTCCAACTCCTCCGGGGGGATCCCGAGGCGTTCCCAGGCCAGCCGAGAGACATAGTCCTTCCAGCGTGTCCCGGGTCTTCCCCGGGGCCTCCTCCCAGTGGGACATGCCCGAAACACCTCCCTATATATATTTAACTATTGAAAGGAAATGCTAATAAATTGCCCAGCTCGAGCCCCTGTGCCCAAGATCCACACTAACCCTGGACACTTGTGTGCTATTTTCCAGAAGACGGCATATCCGGATGCGAGCCTCCAGCACCAGTGATGCAGACTTCCTGTCTAGTCTGACTGCTCTGGTGCAGGATAGAGCAGGGCTGCTGCTAAGCCCTCCTCCCCGCCCTCGGAGCTGCCTGCAGCGCTCCCTCAGCGCCTCCCCTCCACCCCCACCCACCGCACGCAACTACCCAGGGTCCCCGCCACCACATGCCCAGGACAGAGCCTCCTCAGTGGGGGGACAGTGGGGCCAAAGCTCCACCGGCAGGAGCCCAGGCCTGGAGGTGAAGGCCAAAGCAGGCCGGTGATGGAGCGGAGGATGGCATGTGTACAGAGCAGTATTAGCAAGGGAATGTACTGTATGTAATGTAAAATGTACCATAATTTGTATTTATTTATTTATTTGGTGTTAGCTGCGTCTCTTACAACCGCCCCCCCCTTGAGCTGCATTCATGTGCTGTCGGAAACTTCAAGACAGACATTGTCTAATCAAGAAGAACCAATGTAACATTTGACAGCCTTCAGTTAAATTTGTCCAATGAGACTCAGGACCTCTGGGTTTGGGCTCCAAAGCGTTTTTTTTATGGGGAGCCACATTTAAGAGCTGTGCAATTATTGAATTTAAATCATGATTACAATTATTCCACCTATAAAATACAAACATTAAGAAAAGCCACTTATCTAATCTAGTAACTTTGAACACAAATCATAAATCATTATCAATAAATCAATCAATTTATCCTCTTCTTTGACAGTACATAAATAATTGGTCCAGATAATCATGACCCAAATCTTTTTTTTCTCAGATTAAAGCACACATGGAAGAATATGTCAAGTGGAGGACTTTGCAGTAAAAGTGTAGCATGTTCCTCCATCAGCTCTAGTTTAAAACAGCATAACAGTGTAGACACTGAAAAGGAAAAACTTTTATGTTAAAAGTATTTTAGCAGTTAATAGAACAAATAATTCCAAAATTATAACCTGCTAAATGTATCTCTCCAATTGTAGATCTTGGTGCATTACTATTAAAATACACTTTTGTATTGTTGTGCACTTTGTTATTTTATCTGCACATAATAAGGCCAGATAATGTTCATTTAAAAATTGTATTCTATTTTCTTTATTTAAAAAAAAAAAATCAATATATTTTAACACTGTTCTAAATGTGAATTTGTTCTTAGTGCACTTTTTATTTTCCATGGCAGCTCCTCAAAAATGTATTTACGATGCCACATGAATGCAGCTTTTTTAATGAACACTAAATATTGGGGAGAAAAAATAATTATGTTGCCAATGTGACCTCTCATTTCACTATGAATCTCCACTTAGGCCTAAAGCAAGACCAAAAACCAGCTGTAAATGTAGATATACTACCAGAGGAAACGCTTTATAATGCACTAGTTCTAGACCCATGTATTCACCATGAGATTTCTGTAATAAAGACTGTAATAGGTCTAAAAAAAACTATATAAAACTGATGCCTGTGTTGCTGACATTCCATGAAACAAAAAACACTAACCTTTTCAGGATGAACTTAACCCTTATAACAAAAGTTTAACAAACACTTTATTGTGACGATAAAAGCTCCAAATATAAACCAAACCAGTTCTAAAGGGATAAGAGTTATCCAGATTTGACCACGTCTGATCAAGGACTATGGCAGTACTCAGGTTTGGTCCTGGTTTAGACCAGATTTTGTCCTGTTCTTGTTTGGGGTTAGTGACCAGGCATGCAGTCTCTTCTGATTGTAGTATTAAACAAAGGCATTAGCATATCATCCTGTTGTACAATGCTTTTCTGTCACGCAAAAGGACCAGTCAAATGGACATGTAACGAACACTCACAATTATGTATTGTAAATGCATGATATCACCACAAATCTTTTTTTTAATTGTTTTATCATTTATTATTTGTACAAATCAGCTGAGGCATCTGTATTTTTATTAACTGCTTCTGAAAATACTAGGTAATGTAGACCACTTGTTTTGTGTGTTTCTTTCATACAAATACAAATTCAATTCCAACAAAGCGGGTCAATATGGAGTGTTTGCCAATCAAGTACAGAAAAACGGCCCTCAAAGCCTCTTGGATGATAGGAAAGCCTCTTCCAGTAAAACCCAGTCCAAGTGAGAAGTCTTTAACATTTTCCCTTACATTTTTGTCTTTGCCACGTTAGTTTGCCCTTTTTGTATAACTTTCCTCGTGAAAATGTACACAGATGTCAACTATCAGAACTAAATGACATTACTCACATCAGATATAACGTATATATGTTTGTATGACATTTCAATATGTCAGTATAATGTCTGACAACTCCAGAAATCAGATTTTGGTGTGCATTTGAACATAGGGTTGAACCCACGGCTTCTTCTTTTGAGGAAAATATATAAAATATAGTCATGCTTGGGAATGAGTATCCATATAAGAGTCCTCATAGCAGTTATGGCTTTAGTCTAAAAGAAGTAAAAAATATAGTTGTTGTTGCAGGTTTAAAACAGAGCAGATTGTCTAGGGTCATCAGGTAACACGCTGATGGAGTCCTCTGCTTTCCCACACAGAAGACAGAGCATAGTGTACTCCTGAAACACAAAACACAAAAATCAGTCCAACTACTACTACATTATGCACTGCACATAGCAGATCTGTAATAGCCATGCCTCTTTTACCTGGTACTCATCCACCACAGAGAAAGTATACTCATGTCGGGCAATCACATGGTCACAGTTTTTGCAAACGTCTGACAAAAGAGAAAAACAATTGTAGTATTGTCATTATACTACAATCATTAAATAAAAATGTAAACATTGCCTTCACATAAAATGTGTCTACTCGCTTGTTTTGAATAACATCACAACCGAGAAAGAGATCTAAAGAGATAAGTACACTGAGTCGTGTTTGAGGTGATATTTTTCTCCCAATGATAATTCCATCTGAAATGTGCTGAAACTAAATGTCTTGGTCAATGATCAAGTATCACACAAGGGAAGGGTCATTTGAAATGTCTAGATTAACTAAAAACTGGACATGAACAAATGTGGTTTTCAATAAAACAAGGTTTGACCTTGACCATTTTTTCTACAGTGGAAGATGAACTCTGAAACATCAAACACAAAGTAAACAGGTTTTTTTCTATACTTTGGGCTAAATTGAGGTGGACGTTAGAAGTTGGAGTCAAGAGCATGTTCCAACTTCCATTAAACCCCCAGAAAACAAAGAGCCTCATGTCATCTGCTTCTCCAAAGACCACATCTATCCAAAAAACAAAGGTGGCACTGGCAACAAGCAGCAGTGGTGTGCGTGGATGGATTGTTTCTTGTGTTTGTGGCGTGTCTTGTTTGTAGAATGTGTGGATGGACATATTTCCTTGTTGCCACTGTCTGCTAAATAATTGTCCCTCTGGACCTAATGAAGAGTTGAAGTAGGCAGAAGTAAACTAAAATAATCTCATGTTCAGATGGCACCGCCGCCTCCTATATCCTGCAATGTTAAATTAAGAAAGGGACAACGTGGGATAATGGACTATGTCACAATATACATGATCAGATTCAACATTTGTGTATTTGGTTTTAAAATAGTAAGGATAGATGTAGGATCACTGGCTCCAGTAGGATAGGTTCCAACAGGCTCCACTCACGGTCGTATGTGACGATCTCCTCTCCGTCCTCGTCCTCTGTGCTCTTGTTACTGATGAGCACAAAGTCTCTCTGGTGACAGTTGCCACAGCCCTGGTAATTCATCAGGTACGAGCCGTTCTCCAGACATGTATTACCCTGAAGACAATGGACAAGATTTAATGTTGGGTTTCGTATGGCATCACAGTATACAAAATGTAGATGTCTTTGGGTAATTGGTATCTATCTGTGTAATTAATTACTGGTCCTGTATACACACTACAACAACATTTAACCCAAAATAACCAGGGTAAATAGATTGTTTTCACTATATCCCCAAAATGGGTCATAATTAATTCACACATTATATCAGATGCCAGGACCTAAAACCACAAGATGGCCATGACAAGTTTTAGTTCCTAATCTACAAGTAATAATCAGTCGACATATGTGTATTTCCTCTTTGCGAATGGGTTACAAAATAGAACCTTACTTCAAAGAGTGGACACAATTCGATTCTACCTTTTGTGTGTATAAACGAGTAACAACAATACGGTCATGCAGTTTTCTCTTACCCTGTCTGGATACTGTTTATGCACGCAGCCGTTGCACATTGTAATATTTTAGCTTTGAACGGGCTACAACTTGCAGCAAATCGCACCCTTCCGTGCTCAAAAATGCCAGCCGTGCCGTAAACTAGACATACAAATGGTCTGTACCACTCTTCGCCACTCCTATGCTCACATCCTGTCGTTTGTACATCTGGAAAACATGACCGCCGCTGCACTTCCGTTAGATTTGGAGTCCTACGATTGGCTGGCGGGAGTAGATAAAGAGTTTACGTAAATTACGTCATCAATATGGCGTCCAAACAGCAGCGAATGCTTGAGCCATGTGAATTTTCTACAGCATACACCAAGTATAATTTTATCCACAGTTTTCTTTCAGTTTTCTAAGCATAGAGAATGATCATTTCTGTTTGCCTGTAAAATGTAAACCTGTGTCATCTTGGTCCTGGAGATCAGTTGTTAACCGATGCAAAAGTAACGCTACATATGTTGAGCTAACATTATTTGTGTGTTTAGTGTCAGACTGCAGTCAAAGTGATGCCAATTGTACAGTATGTTAATTACTGTTCTGACTTATCAAATATAAACCATGCTCCTCCCTTGTTCAGCAGTTGAATTATGGAAACAGTTAAACCTCCAGCTACAGCAGCTCCTGTAAAAATCAAAGAAGAAAGGAAGCCGGGAATCTTCTGTGTTCTGTGCGGGAGCTGCTTTAATCAGGTGAATCCACAGAGGGTCTTTAACATAGTCTTTTCTCTGTAGTTTACAGTCATAATCTAGCGTAACTGTTAACTAACGAAACTATTTTCAGCAGGTTCAGCTGCACGTGCACAGCCTGCGCCATCACAAAGCTCTGGATGCAGTGCAGGACAAGTGAGTACATCACTATTGCTAGAACTTATTTGGGCTGCCTGCCACTAACACGAGTCAGCTATTTGTCTTCAAACAATTAATTCTATTGCACTTTTGAGACCTTTTTGAATTCCAGAAAAGTTAGTGCAACTTTAACAACTTTAACTGCAACTATTCAATCACTCACTGCACTGTCACTTTCTGCACTACAACTGTAAATTTAACTGTAACTCTTGTGTACATAGTAATGCCCATTTTTATTTTTATTTTATACTATAGTAATTTTAGATTGTTTCTTAATGCATGCCCTTTGGATTGAATATATGTTGTTTTTATTATTGATCAGTGTTTTATGTTGCACCTTAACACCAAGACCAGTTCCTATGTTTGTGACTTTTGTTCATTGACAATGGCAATAAACCCTTTCTGATTCTGACAAATTGCAAAGTAAATAAATTAAGACGGGCTGTATGTGTTTATGTATGTTATGTGTTATAATAAGGTACTATTGAACCAATGTATAATGCATTATTTAGATCTTCAATATTATGTTCGGAAATACATGCAAAACTGTGTTTGGTTATTATTTTACGTATAGAGTGAAGTTGCCCCCTTCAAAACATGGCGACTGGCATTGCCAAACAAATTGGGTCACCTGACCAGCCCCAAAACGTCACGCCAACCATGAGAATATTCTGTCTTGTACAGGGATAAAGGTCATTGGTGCCAGGCGTGCGGCTGCCTTTTCTTGACTCTGAAGGAGTACAGGAAGCATGTCTCGTCTGTAGCCCACACCAAGAAACTCAACATCCTGATGTCTAAAAACATCAAGCCCCCATGTCCGCTCAGCAGCCTGAGCCAGCAGTCCATCGACATGGTCCTGCAGCGCAACAAGAAACTCAAAAAAGAGCGGTAGGTTGTCTTTCTACATGAATGCTTTTGAGAGGCTTTTGCAGTTGTGTGTGTCATACTAGTTGCCCATTGACTGCATTATTAAGTATTATTTGTGTCGTTTGAATTGCCAAAGTCATGACATTGTTACAAGCATACAGTAATAACATTTTTCACATGTATACAAACTATCCAACATTTATTGCTTGACTAATGACTAATCACAATCAAATGAACATTAAATATAAAAATGGCAATTATTTGGGCAACATACTATTAGATTAGATTAGATAGATTAACTTTATCTAGAATAAACCTTTTTTGCTAAACTAATACAAGAATTGCATTATTTTCAGTTTTCTGTCCAATGTGTCCAGGTGAATTGAATATTGAATGTTTTATTTGCATGTCTAATAAATGGTTGCCAAAATCTCAAATTAAATTATTTTTGTAAATATAACTGACATTTGGTTACTCAGACTATACCTCCCCAAATATGTTGATCCTTAAACTATGCCTGACTTTTCAATTCCCCTTTGATATGCACCTTTTTTTTTTTTCGAAGGAGAAAGGCTCAGAAAAAGCAAAAGAAGAAAGAAAAATACAAATTCACAGAAGCCAGAAAAAAGCCTACCCAAGATTCTGCGACCAACACAGATCTGCAAACGTTTAAGGTCGAAAACTCTGGCAGTGCTCACGAGTCAAGTGCGGCCCCTCTGCCTGCTCCCGCTGTTGCAAGGACAATACAGCGTCCATATTGTCAAACGCCCTTTTCGTATGGTGCCAAAGCAAATGGTCAACTCCGAATGAAAAAACATTCTATTAAACAAGCTAGTGCAGATAAAACTGGACTTCCAGCTAACAACGCTAAAGGTTATTATTACAACTGTTATAATTCCAACTCAAGTGGAGATAACATGGATTTTACCAACGATCACTTCCCTCAAGGTGCCATTATTTTTGAGTCAAGACCAAATCAGGAAAATCAAAAGTCTTCTCATGAAAATGGATCTCCAATGAGCATGGCTGCTACTGCATTGGCAGAGTTTTCACCTCCTTCAAGGCAAAGGGTGGATGTTAGCCTAATGATTAGGCAAGTCCGAAGAGAGCTAGGTCTGAGGGAGCCCTGTAGAGCAGACCGGGAAGCCAGGAAGCAAAATGTACAAGCACAAACCCGTCAATGCGGTGGAAAAGTGGAAAAAACTGTGCAAGATACAAGTAATGCTCGAGAGAAGGAGCAAAAAGGGATGAATATTGTGGACCGTTTGCCAAAGGAAGATATAGAAAGTGACAAAGAAAAAAAAGTTTCCACAGAGGACAAACTGAATGCGAGCTTCCAGAGTCTGGTGGATCTGTCAGCAGCCGCTTGTAAAGAAGACTGGGCCGACGTGTTCTCTGAGATGACGAGTGGGACAAGAGCACTCCCCAGGTAAGAGCCATGATGACATACGAGTAGTAAGGCCACTGACACTCATGGTTGTATTCTACTGAATTATGGTCGTTTATGACGCCCAACTGTTTCAGTACTAAGTAAACTGGGACCCAATCACATATTGATAGTCTCATATTTAATTGAATTATTATTTAGGAGTCACAGATTAGAGCAAGCTCCTGATACATTGAGGTAGAGCTCATGTTGTGACTCACTATCGTCAGGCTCAGTTTTCTTTTTGATTGTATTTTTTTCTAATTCAAACTAAAACCTATAGAATTTTTATTAAAAATACCTCTGGATTCAAAAGCACCAATCTCATCACTGACTATTTGAAATGATTGGCTCTTGATTTCAAATATGACTTATTTCTGGAGGTTTAAATTACAGTACGGAGATCTTAATGTTGGCCACAGACAGTTGCGTAGATCATTTACCTTCTAGAAAGTCATTTTGGGCTTCATCTTAAAACAAAACTGTTTTTTGCAGATTAAATGTTTAATCTTAGAACATGAAAAGATTGCATATTTTTAGTTTATTTGTGTTTACCCATTTCCTAATCCTGTCAGAATGTTAAGGCCTGAATAGCTCAACAATTCTGGCTGAAATGGGTTCCAAAATGAGGGGCCATCAAAGTTGAATGTTTTGATTTAGACTAAAATTGCAACACTGAGGTTCTGACCAAGGCAGTTGCCAAGGGGGCCATGGTCTTAGAAAATAGGAAGATTCAAATGCATATTTTAATTAAACCAAATGTTCTGATTCAATGTTTTGCAACTCTGTTAACCTTTTCATTCCTTGCAGAATCTCAATGCAAATCTATTTGCAATGCATGTCAGAAAAGCTATTGTTTTCCTAAATTGTTCAGCCCTAGCAGAGAACAAATCTCCCTGTGGGGACAATAAAGTTCTCAGTTGACGGACAGGCCTTGGCTCATGTTCAGTTTAGAACCTCCCCTCAGCTCACTGAGCTGCAGAGGCTGCACTGGCTCTGATTCATGATTGGTTTGCTGCTGGACTTTAGATGGTGTTCAGCAAGAGGATGTAGAGGTTTAAACATCCTGGATTTCATCTTTGCAACTGGCAACACAAATGAGAGGCTCATTGTTCTGTCTGACTGGAGACAATCAAAACACCAAATTATAATCAAAAAGATTGACCACGTCCAATTTTGTTGTAACTAAGAATAAATAAACATTATAATTGTTATCAGTAAAAGGGTTTGATTTAAACGTGTTAAACTCGTATCCAGGGACACAGATAAGTCATGTTTATCAAAATCTTACATGCTGTTCCTTTTAAAGGGGGCCCAATGAGACCCTTCTTGTTTGAAGCCCCCATTATTTTAGGATCCTGATTCCCTGAATTTTAGATTGTTTTAAAAGGAAAGGTAAGGGAAGCAGCTTTGGATTTTTTTTATTGTATATGACCTTGGCCAGCTTCATGAAATACCAATTGATTTCAGGTTTGGCATCGAGCTCTCCAGAGCTCCTTCTGCACAAGCCGCGGTTCTACCTCCAGAGAGTGCTGTCTCTCCACTGTCAGAGGGCTTTCAGTGGGAGATTGTGTCACACCGGCTGTCTCCTCCTCCATATGCTCCTGATACAAAGGTGCCATCTGTGGACCGGGATGCCCGGACCCTCAGCACAGAGCCCACACAGAGGCTGAAGGAAGAACGGAGCAGCAGCAGCAGAAGGAGGACCCATGTGGTGAGGACGACTACTTCTACTAAGGCCATTTAGGCCATTTCTTTTTCAAAGGTCTCCAGACCTCCTTCTGACCCTCTCCTCTTCCTCCTCTGCTGACCCTGGCCCAAACTTCATGTCCTGTTTCACTACATCCACAAACCCCAAGTTGTGTGGCTCTGATCACTTGTGTGTATGTAGTTTGTAGTTCCGTCCATCTTCTTCCACTTATCCGGCGCCGGGTCGCGGGGGCAGCAGTCTAAGCAGGCACTCCCAGACTTCCTCCACCCCAGACACTTCCTCCAGCTCCTCTGGGGGATCCCGAGTCGTTCCCAGACCAGCCAAGAGACATAGTCCCTTTCCAGTTACTAGTTTACTAGTTTGTTGCTGTTATTGTTTATATATTTATTGCATGTATTCTTCATCTCTCCACAGAGTGATGAGGTCTGTGAACAGGGCCCCGGTTTGAAGAAGACAAAATCTCTAAATACAGGTAATGTCAGAGTTGTGTCTGTCTTGCAACTCACAACCGGACATACACCAATATTGTACCAGATTTTCAGGGATTTGGTGAAAACAAACTCGCCTTCTTAGTCTTGTGGCTCTTTTCTGTCTGCTATTGGGAAAATACCACTTTTTAAAACTGAATTATTTCTTTCATTTGGTTTAAACTGTGCCAGGTTTTGTTGTGGATAAGCTATGGATTTATTGTTTATTGTTTTAATAGATCCTCATTAGCGTCAGATAATTTTAAATATAACAATTCATAGTTGTAAGCAAATAACAATACATTAAAATTGTTACTTTCACATGAATACACCAATACTTGCTGCTTTAAAGGTTTTTACAGTTTTACATATTGATTACATGTACAAACCAATGTGAGTTCATGCATGCTGTCTCACATGGATTCACACATCTGTTTAAAATAATGCATTTTGAGTTGCTTTTTGAAGGATGAGCACTGCTTTGTTCTCGTATATTCTGTGGTAAATTATTCCATTCTTGCTCCAAACACCACGGTGCATTGGCTCTAAATCAATTTTCAAGTGAAACACAGCCCTTCTGAATGCCTTGTTGAATGAGTATTTTTACTGAAAGGTTGTCTTTGATAGAACATAGTCGGCGTCTGAGTTGTAATAATGCTTACGTTTGTTTTTGCACACAACCACCACCCAAAATCACCCAAAGCCAAGAGAGTGGCTTGTTCATTTTAGTGACTTCTAAAAGCACATTTTAGAGTCTCAGCTTCGGTTTGCATGTTTGCTAACATTATTCAATTAAGTGTTTGACCAAACAACCACTCACTTATCTAAATGAGAGAAAACGAACTTTGAATGACATGGAAGAAATTCGTTTGGTCAGTCTTTTTATCACTGCTGTGCTGCATCCTATTGTTCAGCATTTGAGATAATATCTTCTTTTTTTAAATTGCACATTTTCATTTTCATAATTTCATTCATAGCGTTATATGAATGTATTTCTTGTTTCCTTTGGAATCTATTTGAATTTGTCTATCTTTTCCAGAAAATTAGTTTTTAACAAAACTGAGAAGTTGCAAATCATTTAAAAATCCATCTTTTGGAGTTGACGTGTTACCATTTAACAGAATTTAAGTTTTCCATAATTGTTTACCATCATCAGAATTGTAAAAATGTTCATAATAATTTGCCCTTTTTTCTTGTTTTCTTTAACCACTGAATTGTACACTGACAAGTCGATGACATAGTCGATGACATAGTCGATGACATAGTCGATGACATAGTCGATGACATAGTCGATGACATAGTCGATGACATAGTCGATGACATAGTCGATGACATAGTCGATGACATAGTCGATGACATAGTGTACCTCCCTGTCCAACTGACAGCCAGAAGTTATTGCAGTCCCTTTAGCTTGATCTCTTTCCCATTTATTTGTTTTCTTAAGTTAAAAACCAGTGGACTGTCTGACATGCTTAATGGATGCATGTTTGTCATCCGCTATATATGGGAGATGCACCGTTTTTAAAATGTGTTTAGATTTGTCAATATTTGTGGATTATACATTTGTGTTGTTCTTTATAACCTGACTCAGGCCAGATTTGTACATTTAATAGCTCTAGCCCTCAATCTGAAATGATGACTAGATTGTAGAGTTTTGTTAACACAAACATCTGCATTACAGATAAAAGTGAACACTCGTCTTCCTCCTGTCATGTGCAGACTCGTCTGTGTGGACCAGTTGAATAGTCTCTTTGCTGTGCTTTCGTGTCTTGTAGACCAGTCTCCGTTAGACAAACTCTACTCTGTGTCTTTGATGGAGGACGACCTGAGTCTCCGGGTGCAGCAGCTGGACAAGGCCATTGTCCAGACTCAAAACGCACTGCAGACCTTCCTCATCCTCCGGGAGAAGGTTTGTACACTGCGTCTCAGGCCCTTCATCATTCACCTGCCCTCTTCCTCATGTGTGTGCGATCTGTTACAGTGCATCGCTGAAGTGAACAGCCTCAGAGCGCAGCGCATTGAGATCCTGCAGGGAATGAAAGGTGAACGGTTGCAAAACACTGAATACGCATCTTGATTAATGAAAATATGTTTTTAATTTAAGATTTAATGCTTCTTTAACAAAACAGTTCAATAGAATGTTTGTTTGGATACTCGATACTGATTCTGATTTGAGCAGGTACAGATACTGAAAAAAACAGAAGATGTTAATAAATTATTACATTCTATATATAATAAACCTATAAAAAGGAATGTTTTAGTTTTTGTGAAATCAAAGTCTTGTGTATTAAGCGTTTTTTTTCCTTTATCAAGTTTTTGTATTTGAAATGTAAGCATTGTAACGGCTCTAATGCCAATGGAAAAAGACATTATTATTCTACTAAAGGAAAAATCATAATGAAACAAGATGGAACTGTTTTTCTTTCAGAAAGATTCAGTGGAGCCTCAAACGTAGAACAGCCAAGCACATCTGCACCTGTCGCTCCTGCTGCACCTGTCGCTCCTGCTGCACCTGTCGCTCCAGCTGCACCTGCCGCTCCAGCTAAACAAGAAACCTGTCAAACGCTGCTCCATATCTCACAAAGTACAACTCCAAATGTAGCTACTGCAATTCAGCTGCTCTCACCTTCAGCTTTAACACAACCAATAATTCCCAATACTACTACTGTCCCACCCGTCAGTTTACCATATGGATTACCACTACAAAAAGCATCAATATTCAATATCAAGGTTCCAGTTATGACTCCATTAGTTTCAAAAGATGGTGTTAAAGTAACAGAAAAAGAAGTTCGCCCAAAGAGTCACTCTGAACCAAGAGAGGTCATGGGCAATGTTGAAAAAGGGCCCCTTGTGCTTGAAGATGATGATTTGGAGGTGATCGAGCCTCTTCACGGTGTGGTGATAAACCTGGATGAGTCGAATAATGAGGAGGAGGACGAGGAGGTGGTGCAGAACTCTGAGTTTTCAACACCAGCAGCCCCAAAAGAGGGGGAGGGTGTGGGTTCAACTCTAGCCATGCTGAAAGAGGAGGAGTCTGTGGAGAGCGCTCTGGGCGGTCCTCCAGGCGGACCAAGCTCGCAGACACAGGAAGAGCACAGGTGAGCTCATATAGTTTGGGGGGATATAGTTTGAGACATCAGTCAGTGGGACAAATTGGATATTGACGTTGCCAAGGGCAGCGCGCTCTCTTGGTTTGTTTCTCAGCACACAGCTTATCTATAATTTAAGGTGCTGCACAAACATAGTTACACAATCTCTGTTGTAGTTTACAGACACTTATTCTCCCACATGTTCAGTTTAGAAAACTGAAATGGCCCGTTCCTGTTTGGATTGTCTACTATGAACAGTATAATATATAAAATATGTGACCAGTGCACTGGTGTAACAGAAGTACATGAATGGCAGTGTAAAAACCTTTGCAACATGCAATGATGTGTGAAGTAGCATTCTCTGCTTAGCGTTGCAGTTGAAGTTCAAATGATCTTGCTGTAATTCCCCATTGTGGGACAGATAACGTTATCTCATCTTTTCTGTTGCATCAACTGGTATTTTTCTGTTTTTCTCAACTGCGTTTTAATTTTTAAATTTGTATTTATTTTATTTCAGGAATGTTGATGTTGCATCTTTGACAAAAACTGACACGCCTCAAAGTAAGCCGTACATTTGACTGTCAGAAGTCTTATTTTCTGTACGCAGTGTTAAATTATACTTCTTCATATTCCATCTGTCCTTCAGCGCCCACAGAGGAGCTGGAGCTCTGTCTGGGAGACTTTGTGAAGCACTCTGGTCCAGTCGCAGCTCTTCAGATCTTCGAGGGCCTGTTGTACACCGGCTCTGGAGACTACACAGCACGAGCCTATAACCTGCATGTAAGTCCAGCGCCAACACAACTTAGACCCTGGCACTTTGCTCCATTTCAATGCAGCCAACAGGAACGGACTGTGACTAACTTCAAAAAACACTAAAGGCTCATGGAATTTTGCACTTCAACAATTTCTGTGAACTCCATTCCCAGTTTACAGATAACTGTTTTCTAATGAGGTATAAATTGTCACCAAATACATAATAATCGTTGTTTTTCCAGACCAAAGAGTGTGTGGGAGTGTTCGAAGGCCACTCCAATAAAATAAACTGTCTCTTGGTGACGGCCATTTTGAATCTGCCCCCGAAGCTCTTCACGGGCTCCAGTGACCAGACCATCCGCTGTTTCAGCATAAAGGTACGAGGCTCTCTCAAGGTTTTACCTTTTATAACTGATGTATTTTTATCTTTTACTGAGTTTTTAACCTGTCTCCCTCTCTACGCCGTAACATGACTTTTTCAGTAATACTTTGCATTCTGGTTGCACAATAACTGAACCAGGGCCCTCTTCTTCTTAATGTGTGTTCATGTTTGTTTCAGACGAGGAAGTGCCTGCAGCAGCTGCCTGTGTGTGACCGCGTGCTGTGTCTGCATGTGGCCTGGAACATCCTGTATGCTGGCCTCGCCAACGGCTCCGTCACCAGCTTTGACTTGAAGGTAGATGTTTTCTGTAGAAATGTGAATATTAATGGTCAGTCAAAAGGCTGCTTGCATAACATTTGACATTAGCCGAAGTTGAAATGTCTTTGGCCGTGTTTGTGTACAGAGCCTGAAGGAGCTGGAAGTGTTTGAGTGCCACGGGCCCCGAGGGGTCAGCTGCTTGTCCTCTGCTCAGGAAGGGGCCCGCAAAGTGCTGCTCGTGGGCTCCTACGACAGCACCATCAGCGTGAGGGACGCCAAGAGTGGCCTGCTCCTGCGCACACTCAAGGGCCACTCCAAAACTGTGCTGTGTCTCAAGGTACTTTGCGGAGCAACACCTCTGGTTTCTGGTCTAGTCCTGGACTAAGCCAGCTCTTAGTTCAGATCTAGTTAGCGTATACTTTTCTCTGTTTTGATTTCTATTAGCTGTCACAAAGTCTACTTTTCTTTTTATTGTAAAATAGCTTTTAAGTTAAACATTTAAGAAAAAGTTTCCCCCTCAATAAATTCAGTTGAGGATTTTTTAAAGAATATATGTTAATAATTAACATTTAAGAATGTATTTAAGGTTGGTAAAGATACTGCTATGCTAGAGTTACAAAGATTAGGTTAGAAAGGAAACCCCTATATGGTAATACATTGCTATTGGTAAATGTTTGCAAAAATGGTTAATGTTGAATAAAATGCTTTTCCTGCAGGTGGTGAATGACCTGGTCTTCAGTGGCTCCAGTGACACATCAGTCCATGCACATAATGTACATGTGAGTATGGCTTAACCCTGTCAACAGTCTATGAACACATTTGTCTAATGTACAGGCTTTTCTAGACACTCAAAACAGTCTTGCACAATTAAACAATGATATGCTTCATGTTATTGATCAAGCGTCATCCAACATTCTTATGTTCTCTTGGAGGATGAAGTGACAGAGCAAGAAACCAGAAGGTTATGCCTTTCAGTCGAGACTTAAAATGTTTGCAGAAATATAATTTTTAAAAGATCTGAGTCCAGAGTACTAAACTATTGAGCCGTTTATTTTGAAAGCAATAAGGACCTCAGTTGTGAGTTTAACTCAATGATTGTATTTTTTACAAATATGTGCTGTTTGTTCTCAGACCGGGGAGCTTGTGCGGATCTACAAAGGCCATGGTCACGCAGTCACCTCCATCGTGATCCTGGGCAAAGTGATGGTCACCGCCTGTTTGGACAAACTGGTCCGGGTTTACGAACTACAGGTGCAGTTATGGTTCTGAAAGTCAAAATCCCATTCAAAGGTTAATTTAGTTTGATGGAATTAGACATTTCTATGGACAAAATCGTTACCATAAATAACATAACTTTATTTAAACCATGATTAACTATATATATTTTTTGTCTGATTTAAAAAAATAAAAATCCTGTCTACGTTTAAAAGCTTCAAAGTGCATATCTGAAACGGCCCTAGTTACATTTGTGTGTGTGGTGTCGTTTGAACACATTTTGCCCCCCTTGTCTCCAGTCTCACGATCGGCTGCAGGTTTACGGAGGTCACACTGACATGGTGTTGTGTATGGCCATTCACAAGAGCGTGGTAAGTGTGGAATAATAATGATAATCAATCAATAAATGAATTTGTTTTTGTAAAACTCTTCCTTGGCCCTCAGATGTACACAGGCTGCTATGACGGCTCTATCCAAGCTGTTAAACTCAACCTGATGAAGAACTTCCGTTGCTGGGTAATTGCAATTTCCTCAATTTCTTCTGTTTAGTTTTGTAGAGGCCTTTGCTTCTTAAAATACATGTACAAAGAGACTGAAGTAACTCTTTCAATACTGCACCAGCCAGATGGTTTAAAGTTCAGATATGGGTCCATTTCAGTAAAGGTTAGGGTTTAAGTTAAAGGCACTGTACCGGTCTTTTAAAATGTGAAAAACAAAACTGGTTCATTTTAAACTGTTTGCAGTCGTCCACATGTATCACTCATTTGCCTAATGAGCAGTCTAAATCGTCTCCACGTCATGTAATGCTAACAAACATTAGCATGCTAGCAGCATATTTCCTGCTTCGTGGTGAATAAAACACTATAATTAGATGCAGAGAATGGACTATGGTCTTATTTTTACCCGAAGAAATTCCGTTACAATACATATGTACTGGGGGGAAACTTTTACTGGGGGGATTTGACTTCATAACTGAAATAATCGGGTACAGGCTCTTGAATGATTTTCTGTCATCAGGAAATGAATGTCCCCTCAAAGCATCGGTCTGTCTGTCTCCCTCTAGTGGCACAACTGCACCCTGATCTTTGGCGTGGCAGATCACCTGGTTCAGCATTTAGTGAGTGACCACACCAGCCCCAAACTGCAGACGGTCAAGTGCAGGTGGAGGAGCTGCTCAGCCTTCTTCTCCACACAGACTGCAATTCGGCAGGTAAGAGAGTACTATTCACTGCACTCGTTCTTTCAATAAGATAAAGATAATGTCGTCTTTGGATTTAAATAAAGATTGGAGATCTCATGATTATGGGGTGGAGCGGCATTTGGAGACCCACACTTTCATGGGTTCAAGGACACTGAAAGATGTATTTAGCAATAAAATGAGTCTTAAATGGTGCTAAAATATGTATTTAATGTTTTAATTTAAAAGTATTAATTCATAAATCAGTATGGCATTGTTATTTCTAAATGCTTAAACGCCAGATATTTTGCATCATATTAAAGTCCACTGAAAAAGAGTTTCAAGATAGACTTTGGAAAGTCGCCCAATATAATCCTGCCAGGCTGTGACCAAGTGTGCGTTTTGTGTTTCTAGGCGCTTCCTGACCATATAAAGAACCACGTGGAGACCGAAAGTGAGATTCAGCCGTGACGGTCCTTCAATTTGGATTTGTGTTCATCACCAATACCCAATGATCTGCTTTGTCTGAAGTTTTGTACGAGATGTACAGATGATAATTTGTAATTATTAGGGGCGCGCCGATATATATCGGCCCAGTATCTGATATTTATGTAATTGAGTAATATAGTTTCAGTCCAAAACCACCGATTGTTACGCCTTGGTAATGAAAGTTAACCCTGCCGTCCCTTCGGAAATGGGAAGAAAACAACGGCTCCGTGAACAGAGGCTTTCTGCCTATATTTGAACACAGAGCTAAATAAAACATTTTCTTTTTTCAAACGTTTTCCTTTTTTCCCCAAATGAAGATATGTGTTCTAACTGAACATTTTAAAATGGATTTGATTCTTGTTCAAAATATATATATATTTTTTAAAATTGTACTGTTCAATATTACCAAACAAAGCATAGAAAATATCTGCCTTATATCGGTTATCAACCCAAGCGTTTCCAATAACGTGTATCGGTCTAAAACTTCCATATCGGTACACCACTACTTATTACAACTTGCAAAAGAATATTATTCTTTGTTGGTTATGACCAATCTATACATTTTATAATAATTCAACAACGTACATAACACGGTCTCTCACAAAATGGGTATTTCTGAGTTGGGTGATAAAGTGGCTGCTAATCTTTGCAAATGGCCTTTTTGACCACCATACACCTCATGTCGGTGTAATCCCTCATTCGTCCAGGAGTGTTCCATTGTAGAAAATTCAGTTGTAGTCATCTGGACTCTGTTTTAGAAAAACCAAACGTTTCGACTCTCATCCAAGACTCATTTTCAATCTGCGAAACAAATCTGAGAACTCAGGTTTTATATCCTACTCTGTGGAAGCCCTGCCCACAGGGCGGGACCTCCTGATTAAAAGAGTTTTTGGTTTCACTTGAAACTAACAGCTCTGAGACAAAGATTGCCTTCTTAACCCCTCTTTAAAACCATCTTTTCTTCCTGCTTTGTTTAAAAAAAGAGAATCCTTCCTTAAACCGTAATGGAGGTTTAAGATTCAACCTTCCCATTGTTTATAATGGTTTGTTGAAACCCATGGAGACGCCCGAGGCATTCTGATTCTAATCAGGTACTCGGTGAGGAAGGAGCGAAAGTCAGTGTACAATAGTAAATGAATGGCCCATCTCAGGGCTGTTGGTTTCAAGTGAAACCAAAAACTCCCTTTATCAGGAGGTCCCGCCCTGTGGGCAGGGCTTACAGAGTAGGATATAAAACCTTAGTTCCCAGACTTGTTTCACAGATTGAGAATGACTCTTGGATTAGGATCGAAACGTTTTTGTTTTTCTAAAATAGAGTCCAGATGACTACAACTGAATCTTTTTCTACAACATACCACCATAATCCCTCTCGACTGTTTTTTTTTTTTTCAATTTGAGTGCATGATTGAGAAAGAAATTGCCAACTACAATTAAATGTTTGTTTATTGTCATGTCTCAGTATGTACAGCTATTAAAATGAATCAAGTAGCATGTGTTTGTGTTTTTAAACTATAATTACAAAACATTGTCAAACTCTCTTCAGTTCAATAACACAAATGTGATCCTCTTAATTCCTTGAATTATTTGATCTCATCACAATTCCTATACATTTATTGCCCGTTATTGAGTGCTCAAACTGGTACGCGGATTCCTCTGCAGTTCAAATGTATTATTTAATCCACAGATTTGTCATCCTTTTGAGTTTGTCCTCGTTTAGAACAAGTAAAGCAATTGTGTAGTCCAAGACTAGACCAGTTCAAGCCATAGTTTAAATCTAGAATAGTCCTGTTTTAGACTTTAGAATAGGTGGTACTCGGCCGGCCAAATATTTTCACACTAAGTACCATGTGAAAAGCTTGAAAACCACTGCGTGCGCTGAGTATTCAAAAAGCTTATTTTGAAATGCATGGATTTTGAAAACATTTTGAGACAAATCAATAAAAAGATTATTGCTGTGAGTTGTTTCTAGATGAGCAGCAGACCCACATCCAGCAGAAATCTTCTCACATTGTAAAGGGGGGTCCAGGGGAAGTCCCATCAGGAGTACATGGTCAACTGGAGCCACTACAGAGGAAGGGAACGGGTCACTATTGAAAGACTACACCACTGCTTACACAGAAGCTCCTGGACTCTTGGAGCTGCTCAAACAATCAAGTGACAATTCAATTCACATAACGGCGTTCTAATAAAAATGTATTCTTATAGTTTGAAAAGAAATGAGTACTTTGAGTCCTCCCATAAAAGTGATAAGATTCAAAAGCTTACCTGGAGCACGTTGAGTTTGATCAGCCCATCGCCGTCTTTGTCAAATGCCTGAAAAGCTCCTGAGAGGAAAAGCACACGTTAATGTTCTTATGGTCATGACCTCGTCTCATCCCTGTCCCAAACAGACTCACGGAACATGCCCTCCAGCCGCACGAAGCAGCAGATGTAGCTGTCGAAGTCAATGTGGAGCTGCTCGTTGGCGTAGCGCAGGGCGAGGATGTTGTACAGCTGATTATTCAGGTGGAACCCTGCACACCAATAAAAAACAGAAAACAGTGAAATGCTAAGAAAATGCACCACAGGCTTAACATTCAAAGCTTTATTGTAGTTTGTGTGATTTTAACCTATTTTTTTTTTTAAACCATTTGAATGGCTTCTAAGCATGTTTTAATGGTTTTCCCACATGAATGAACCACGTCTGTACAACCCCCACAGAGTGTTTTAAGTCTCATCTTAAGTCTTATCCACACAGAGTCGGGATTTTACTAGGTTTTATTTATGTATTTCTGTTTCTTATTGTATTTAATGTAGTTTTAATGTTTTATATATTTTATTATTTAGGATTTAGGTTGTTTTTTAGTGTTATTATTGCTAAACAGTAATATATTTGTTTTGTCATTTTGCTTGATAAAAGCGGATAGAGTAACCTAGTAACCCTGCATTTGAGGCATCATTGCTCAGGAAATGCACATGATCTCTCTGGGTGGAGTCTGCATGTCCTCCCCGTGTTACCGTGGGTTCTCGCCGGGTTCTCCAGCTTCCTCCCACCGTCCAAAGACATGCATGTCTATGTTTCTGTGTTAACCCTTCGACAAGCTGGCCACTGTCCAGGGTGTACCCCGCCTAAGGCCCAAAGTCACTGGGAATGCTCAGAAAATGTCGATTTTTTCTATCATCTTTCTCCGCCCAGAGCTATGGTTCTTGGAACTCTTTAAGGCAGCAGTGAATTAAACGTTTTGAACAGAAAGTCAATCCATCTGTTTGTATTATTGATTATTAATTATGAATCAAAATGTTAAATGATGATTAGAAAGAAGTCTGTGTAATCCCTCATTTGTCCAGGAGTGATCCATTGTAGAAAAAGCTTAAATTGTTTTCATCTGGACACTGTTTTAGCGAAATGAGACGTTTCGGATGTCCGGAATGCTGTTTCAGCCTGTGGTTACCCCACAGTCTCTGTACTGTCTGAAAAACTACAGACGATTTTTAGACACCACGAAATTCCTGTTTATTTCAAACCGGACAAAAACTGGTTCACCCTAAGGACAAGAGGCCTACACAAAAACAGAGCAATGTAGTGTATTCTATCCAATGCAGTGAAGAAAGTTGTAAAGAGCGGTACATAGGGGAGACGAAACAGCCACTTCACAAGAGGCTTTATCAACACAGAAGACACGCGAGTTCAGGACCCCAGAGCGCCGTGCATCTTCATCTCAAAGCCACAAAACCACTCTATTGAAGACAGTGAGGTGGAGATTCTGAGCAGGAGAAAAGATGGTTTGAAAGAGGAGTTAAGGAGGCCATCTTTGTTTAAAAAGAGAGGCTATTAGCAGGAGGCTCCGCCCCGTTGGCAGGGCTTACTCCGAGTAGGATAAATATCGGAGTTCTCAGACTAGATACTCAGATTGAGACTGACCAATTACCAATTACCAGAAAAAGCATATGTCACCTTTAAAGGTACAGACATATAGGTGTTGCAGTGCTTCATTATGTATAGATGAGTATGATCATGTCCACCTGCTTCATTAACGGCGTTCCTCATCTCAAAACTGTTGATGCTCCATGACTTGTCTTTGTCGTACTTCTTAAATATGACCTACAAACACACAACAACTTACAGTGTAGTCATCTTTTTGGATTTTTAGTGCAAACTAGGTACATTTGCAGCTTTCTGAACAGTCAAAAACTGTGTGCCGCCTCCTGTGACATCACACTGTACAGCCCTGATTAGTAAACTTAGGGGTTTCCGTTTGATAGAGGGGTTAAATAAACTAGACTCAGTGGAGTAACTGAGTAACTCGAGGGTTCAGTACAACTCTGAGACTGTTGCTATGGTAACAGCAAGTGTAACAGCAAGTGTTTAAATATTTGACTTGTATTCATTTACATTTTGTGTTCAAATTTGTTGGGCAATGCAGACTTATTTAAATGTGATTAATGTACACATGCAAATACTTAATGAGCAACACAGCACTCAGCAAAAGTTTTAGAGCTTTATGTAAATAGGCTACAACAAAGTGATGTAGGCCTTTAGAGTAATCATATTTGTGTCCTCTAGGGCTGGGTATAGCCTAGTACCTCGCGTTACAATACATATCTCGATACATTGTCCACGATTTGATGCGAATTCTGATACAGTGAACTTGACACGATATGCATCCTGATTCATGGATATCCCTTAAAACCTGTGTTAAAAGTTTCTAAAATTATGTTTTGATCAAGTAGAACAACCAAATGCATTTTAATTTTACACTGCCCACTGTTACACGTTACATTGCCCCACCGTTACACTGCCTGTTCACTGTACACTGCCCCACTGTTAGACTGCCCCACTGTTAGACTGCCTCACTGTTAGACTGCCTCACTGTTACTGCCCCACTG
This sequence comes from Chaenogobius annularis, assembly GCA_015082035.1. NCBI lineage: Eukaryota > Metazoa > Chordata > Actinopteri > Gobiiformes > Gobiidae > Chaenogobius > Chaenogobius annularis. The sequence goes on along the minus strand of BJKM01000430.1, from coordinate 6,686 downwards.
TTACACTGCCCCACTGTTACACTGCCCCACTGTTACACTGCCCCACTGTTACACTGCCACTGTTACACGTTACACTGCCCCACCGTTACACTGCCTCACTGTTACACTGCCCCACTGTTAGACTGCCTCACTGTTAGACTGCCTCACTGTTACACTGCCCCACTGTACACTGCCCACTGTTACACTGCCCACTGTTACACTGCCCCACTGTTACACTGCCCCACTGTTACACTGCCTCACTGTTACACAGCCTCACTGTTACACTGCCCTGTTACTGTTACACTGCCCACTGTTACACTGCCCCACTGTTACACTGCCCCCACTGTTACACTGCCCCACTGCCCACTGTTACAGATGAATTTATCTTGCTAAAATGAGAGAATGCATTTTATGCATTTGTATGTGTGAGAGGACCAGAGGGTAATGGGATTAGGGGTAACACCTTTGGCTGGGCCGGGAGAGCCACCTGACACTCGGTCTGTTGGGGACCCGAGGAAAAGGGAGGACTGGAGGTGGCAGGGCAAAGGGAGACGTTGGGGGGACTAATCCGTGTCCATCTTTGGGAAGTCATTCCCAGAGCTCTGAGGATTTGGGGCTTTGCTTTCCGCTCTGCTTGCTTTGGTTAATAATACCCTGGAGGAGGAGAGGACATGAGGACAGTGGAGGAGCTGGAGAGGAGGAGTTTGATGTGTCCTGGCAGAAAATCAGTTTTAACCCACAATCAGCACAGTTTGTTTTTAAGTCATGTGCGCAGGTGTGTACGTATGCACTGTGTAAACATTAACTCACTTACTTGTGTCTCTCCTGCAGATGGAGTAAAAGTCAACATCATAAGTGTGTCCTGCTGTTTGCTTAGAAGATTCACAGAGGTTTTGTGTTTGTCCATGTGTTTTGCAGGATGGTGTGTGTTTGGGTCGCCTGTATGTATCTATGGCACTGACACAAGTTGATAACCAGTCTGCTGATTTGTGGCACCCTCAGAGGCAGCACCGTGTCAGGTACCAAGTGAGGATGATAGAGAACCGCTTTGCTAAAGTGTCACAGCTTCAGTGTTTGTCCGTCACCTGAGTACAAGGTGTTGATTGGTTCATTCTACTGCAGATCAGAGTTCAGGGCAGTTCTCTGGTGTTAAGAGGGTGTTGAGTCTCTGAGAATGAAACACCCTGTTTCATGTCACTGTGCCATTTTTAGCAGTAGCCCATCTGTGACAACCTTGTCTGCACCTCCATAAAACCTCAACCCCCCAAAAGCCTTTGTTTGGCCCATGCAGAGACTAAGCCTACCATAAGTGGACACACTAGTCAGGCCACAACTCTGTATTCTGAGTCGTTTCTGAGTTTAGATTGTGTTTTTTTCCACAGGTTAAGATGTTCCGGGGCCTTCTGGGAAAGACACTGGGCTTTGTAGGATACACTATACAATATGGCTGCATTGCTCATTGTGCTTTTGAATACATTGGAGAATTTGTAGTGGTTTGTATTGACTTCATATCTGATGATCCACTGCTTGTGTATTTCAATAAAGTTGACATAACATTTTATTTTGTTTCAGTGCTCTGGTCCCTCCATGGAGCCCACCATTGTCAGCCATGATATTGTGTTTTCAGAAAGAATGAGTCGTCATCTTTACAAAATACAAAAAGTGAGTTTAAATCTATTTTTCAGTATTCCTCCTACTAAAATGAGAGCAAATGATGGTTAATGATCACAATTACAGATGTATCATATTTATGTTTCATTGTTTCTCATTGTGTGTTTGAGGGGGATATAGTTATTGCAAAAAGTCCATATGACCCAACTATGAACATCTGCAAAAGAGTCATTGGTCTGGAAGGGGATACGGTTTCCACTGGCTCAGGCATCTTCTCCTCACAGACATATGTGAGTATTTTATATTTACTGACAGCCTCACCTTGTCTATAGCCTTTGCCATTATCGGTTTTACCAGGTGAGTTTCAGCTTGAGATACTCTTACCAACTAAGCAAAGAATTCTTTGAAGAAACAGTTTCAAAAATATTTCCCAGTCAATCAAATGGCTATTGAATGAGGCATTCATCCCTAACAAAACACCTGATAGTTTGTTTCCCCCTAAAATGGTGAACCCCATCGTCATGCATAATGCAAAAGCCCTTTCACTTTGACATAAGCTTTTTGGTGTGCAATGTCTATAGACCATCATAGTTGTTTACATTTTAGACAGCACACATCCATTTTGTGTCATGGCTCAAAATATTAGCTTTTGACGACACCTATATTTCCTCGGAACAGTGATAAAACCAGAGAGTGAGCAGGGGTTCTGCCGCCGAAACCACTGTCATTGCTTTTCTATTACTACTCCCTCCAACGCCCATAGCCTAGGCCTGCAATCACTCTGAAGCCTGTTAGAGTTAGTGCCAGCCGAGTGGACAGACTGATGGTGGGCGGAGGTGCGCCTGTGACACTGTGTGTACATACATTCTCAAAGCAAAGGTTGCATTTATGTTTTTTCTCTATTGGTTGTGTATTGCATAGACTATTGAGCAGCCTCTTGAGATATAGGATAAAGCTATACCTAAGTGCAACAACATGCGTTGTGCTGGTCTTCTTTATTTTATTTTTTTAAGGGACTATGTACAATTAGAACTTAAATGTTGCCATTTGATGCATTGTAACAGCGTTAGCCTTGGGCTAATTTACATCTGTTGTCCCCTGGCAGGGAAAAGAACAGCCCAAAAACAATACACAGACGTGACAATGGGTTTGAACACAGAAAGTACACTCAAGTCTGTTATCATAACAATAGTTTAACACATTTTTGTAAATTATGTATCTTTTTAAAGTGACCCATAGACTGATATTGATCATTTAAAGTCCATATGACACATTAGACTACACTTTTCAGTAAAACAAAGGGAATATGTTTATCGGTAGATAAACCGGTAGATTGCCAATTTGGCAATTTTGGTGACATTTCCTGGTTTGACATGGCCAGCAAATATGACATAGGTCGAGGTAATTCCACAACTGTTACTTAGCAACCATATTGTAAAACAAAGGCCATAATCAATTTAAATCGCACAATAATTAGGATTCGAAAAATAATTACACCCAAGAACATGTTTATATTGTTAAATTATTGTTTAACCTGCCATAAAAATGTGTAAGTTGCGTACACATTTTCTCTGCATTTTTGATGGAATTTGAGGACATTACAGAGATTGAGATATTCTGGTGTAGAACTCGGCACTATTTCCTGTAATTTTCAAATTTGATTTGTCAAACTGCAACTTGACTGATTAAAAACTATGATAATTATTTACCACACAGAAAAAAAAACATGAGAATCTGTCATATGGGCTTTAAGTTCACCACATTTGAATTATAACTATAACATAATTGTTTTAATGCACATTAACACAAGTGGTACACGTTTTGCCATGTGCAGCTTCAGATACAAGGTGCTGTCAGTGACTCTGCTTTGACAGACAGGTCCTCTCCACCCTCCTTCCACACAACATACTAATTGCCCTGTCACCTTTTAAGAATAATTTCTAAGTCTGAAAAGTTGTGTCAAAACAAATGACACCTGAACCCTAATATTACAGCAAAGACATCAATGAAAGAGATGACACTTTCTCTTGTGGCTCACGTGTTAAAATTAGTCTTAGCTCTGGAGAAAGACAAGACATCCAGTTTTAGTGTTTTCAAAATGAACCACTTCAATCATGTTAATATAATGAATGCTGTAATGTGGAGGCTGTTAAACAGCACAGGTTTGCAGTGAGTAGGAGCACCTCTCGACAGGTCTCTGACAGTTACACAATGCCTTATGTCGACCACACGCGCCAACCACAAGAAAGGACCAGTCTGTGCCATCCATCACAGCCATGGAGCAAGTAGAGCTGGCTTGAGATTTCCTTTTCTCAATTACAATGGGTAGTTGTTCTTAGATGTACAATTGTAAACATGTATATTATATTTATCCTATCATTTTATTTCTTAATACCTTACATGTTGGCATTAATGCAAGTTAGAATTGTATTATTTTGTTGTTGCTGCTTATCACAAGCTTACACTTTATATTAATTGTACAGGTCTCAGTAGACCGCTATGTTGGTAAATTTCTCTTCAAAAGCATTCAGTACCTTTATTGCTCTTCTTTTTTTTTTTCCACGTGTATGGATTGGACTATCTAAGTGTCAGTTATGGTTGCTTGATCAAATTATCTCCCCAGTTACTTACAGAAATGCATGAATAAGATGCACAGTTATGGAGGCTTCAGGTTTGGCAGATGACAAACTGTTATGTTTCTTTTGCTAGTGCTTGGGAGCCAGCATATGTTACCATGTTAATGAGGTGTAATGGTGGGAATCCAGCATGCTGGCATATGGTTCTCTGATGACTCCTTTAATCATATTCATTTGTGACGTCGTTATTCATTGAGTTGTTTACCTCGTGTTAGGTCAGCATGTCACTGCCTCCTGATTATGTCACATCATGTGTGTCTCAATTATCGACTATCAAACTAACAGAGCCATCATTAAGTGTGATTTGGAAGAGGAAGTGAGGAAAAAGCATGACAAATAAGCCATCTAGATAATGATCTTTTTCAATAATTCATGTATTTTCCAGAGGTCCTTTGCCGTTAAAAAGTTGTGCAACACAAAAAATAGACTCGTGGACTGTGATGCCCATTATGACAATATAATGTGTTGTTGATCCTGTCTGCATATATATAGGGGGACAGCGCACTTAATTAGGGCCTTGACAAGCCTACTCTCCTAAAGTGATGAGATTAATCATAATTGGTGTCACTGTGAATTAGAGCCCGCTTGGATGACCGCCCCACTGGCAGGTCGGACCGCGGTGCAGACCCTTGGACACTGCTGCTTAGACCTCTTCATCCATCCTCCCTGTGTCTCCCTGGCTAACTCAAGCCCCAGTGTAGCGTGGCCCTCCTCGGGTAAGAGGGGCACACATCTCAGCCAACAGCCTAATGACCCCTTTTGAAGTTCTGCTAATTCTCTCTGACCCTGCCCGTTACCCATGACCCCGCTCCTAAGATGGGACCGGGTTAAAGAGGGATAGGCAACTTGACGTTAAAACTGTGAGGGAAATTGTTAGGGGCAAGAAGGGGGGGTTTATAGTAGATCCTCATCGCATATTAACTATTAAAGTTTCTTTGCAGAACTTTTAAACTAGAGGCTCTTTTACGATACAGGGAATGCAGTGAAACACAATAGGCTACACAGGTCTTTTATTAATTAAGAAGTAACTAGATGTTGCAGTTGAGTCAATACATTTAGTCAAATGGTCAAAATATTTGGTCACCTGATAATATATTAAGTCCTTCTGAATAGTATAGACATCATATCATAGACCATGTCACAAGATTGCAAACAGTGCACAGGATCTTTATGTGTCACTTGCACAATAATCTATATTTTTCTAAGAATAAGATAATAAAGTGTGATTACATTCTGTTGTACACCTGTGATGTTATGATTTCAGGTTCCAAAAAGGCCACGTATGGCTTGAAGGAGATAACCTAAGGAATTCTACAGACTCCAGAAGCTATGGCCCAATTCCTTACGGCCTAATTCGAGGACGGGTTTGCTTAAAGGTATATCATAAGTAAATACTATTACATATATTCTACTACAGTATACACAGCCAGAAGATATGCAAAATGTTAATATTAAGTATATCGTTTATAGATTATTATTATTATTTTTTTTTAAATGCTACAATAAAAGTTGATTCAAAATAAAAAATGTGTTGTAAACTTTAAAATAAGGGAATAATTTGATATTTCTGTAGTTGTGTGATAATGTTTACTCACATTTCTCCTCAACTAATAAGTTTAAATACATGTTTTAAGACATTTCTCTTGGATTAACATAATATATTCTGGCTATTGTTATCGGAATACTCCAAAAAGTATTGAGATATCCATTTGTGTCAATATCGCCCACCCCTAGTCCCAAACCAGTGTGCTCTTTGTGTTTGTCCCAGGCCTGGAGAAACGGTTGTTTCCCAGAGGAGTCTATACATCACATTATAAAGATTATTGGTTCTACTCTAACAATACATTCACCCATATTGTGATATAAACCCTTCTGAGAGACATGAGTCAGTTAAAGTTCAAAGTGAGTGTGTCTGATTGACCGAAGCCTGGACAACATATTGTCTAGCTTTCCATTCTGCCGTGTTGTCACGTTACTGGATGTCATAGCAACCATGACCCTGGAAACAGGTCAGCCACCCTTCTGTCCTCCTGATTGGACAGCCGCACTCTCCTGGAGGCCCTATGACGACAGCTGATATAACATAAAACCCCTAGTTTCCAAGAATATGTTGGGGAGACAATAGGGTAAAACTGTTATATAGAAATGCTATGTTTTAAATAAGATTGTCTGTGTTTTTGTCCGTACAGCTCTGGCCAGCACATACCTTTGGAACCCTTGGAGAAAACCCAAACAAACAGAATGTGAAAAGCCATAAAGAGTCTGATTGACAATGCACTCTGTACATACATGTTGTATGTACAGATACGTGTTGTATTTCTTATTTAAATAAAGCTCATGTATTTAATAGTTCATCATTTGTTTGCTTTCTTGTACTGTATAACAGGGCTGCTCTTCAGTTCTGATTGTAAACTCTAACTAGAAGCTCATTAGTAAACCAGGTAAATTTAATCCACACTA